>JAJEJO010000330.1:693778-705638 GCA_020662805.1 Glaucomys volans | reverse complement strand
TCTCCTCCACCACGTACCCTCACCAGGTGGACTGTGCTGCCACAAGTCCAAAGTAGGAAAGTCAGGTCACCATGGACTGAAACCTCTGAAACAGTGACCCAACACAAACTTTTCCTCCTTATAAGTCACTTACCTCCATTGTTTTGTCACAGCAATAGAAAGCAAACACAAAGGCCAAAAGTCACCCCCAAACAACCTCAGGTCACAGCTCAGGTCTACATTTGTCTATAGGACTCTAGGACCATCTTTAAAAAATCATTTACCCTCAAAAGTAAAAGGCCATTTAATTTTATTTTGATTAAAGAAATACATGCCGTAGCACACGCAAAAGATACAAATCAGCAATAAGGAAAGGTGTCAGAACTTGCTCTGGGATTATCTGTAGACAGTTGACGAAATTCCTGCTGGCTTCTAAACAAGAAAGCCTCCCTCTGTGTTCTCAGGCATGTACTCATATTGACTGTTGTGCCTGCTTTGTTTCATTGTAAATGGCTTGACTGATGTATAATTGACATATAATAAACTGTAGATATTTAAAGTGACATTTATACCCATTAGTCTATCACCAAAATCACAGTGAACAACTCCATCATCCCCCCAAATTTTCCATTGCTTCTTCTAAATAATCCCTCCCTGCACTAAGACCTTCTTTCCAATGCAATGACAGATCTACCTTCTCACTATAAACAAATGTACGTTTTAAAAATGTATAAAAAATGTTATAAAAACAGAATCATACAGTAAATACAATTCTGTCTGGCTTCTTTCATCCAGCATATTTTCTTTGAGATTCATCTCTTGTTTCATTTTCCAGTACATCAAAATTTACTTTTTATTTTTATTTTTTTTATGTTGTAGAACTTTTTGAAATTTTGTTCTAATTAGTTATATATGACAATAAAGTGCATTTTGACACATTGTACACTCTCATTCCTATGGCTTTAGATGGTACAGAGTCACACCAGTAGTATAATCATACACATATATAGGGTAATAATGTCCATCTCATTCCACTGTCCTTCCTACCCCTCCCCTCCCCTCCCCTCACTCCCCTCTTCCCAATCCAAAGTTCCTTCATTCTCCCCTACCCACCCTCCATTATGGATCAGCATCCACTTATCAGAAAACATTCTGCCTTTGGATTTTGGGGTTTGGCTCATTTCACTTAGCATGATATTCCCCAGCTCCATCCATTTACCTGCAAATGCCATAATTTCATTCTTCTTTAAGGCTGAGTAATATTCCACTGTATACTATATCACAGTTTCTTTACCCATTCATCTGTTGAAGGGCACCTAGGTTGGTTCCATAGTTTAGCTATTATAAATTGAGCTGCTATAAACATTGATGTGACTGTGTCACTGTACTATTCTGATTTTAAGTCCATTGGGTATAAACCAAGGAGTGGGATGGCTGGGTCAAATGGTGGTTCCATTCCAAGTTTTCTGAGGAATCTCCATACTGCTTTCCATAATGGTTGCACCAATTTGCATTCCCACCAGCAATGTATGAGCTTCCCTTTTTCCCCACGTCCTCACCAACACTTATTGTTGCTTGTACTATTATAATTGCCATTCTGACTGGAGTGAGATGAAATCTTAGTTTTGATTTGCATTTCTGTAATTGCTGGAGATGATGAACGTTTTTCATGTTTGTTGATTGACTGTACTTCATTCTTATTTCTGAGCAGTTTCTGTGGTGTGGCTGTACCACCGTTGGTTCCCATCCCGTCAGCCTCCGGTTATTACAGATGAAGCTGCTCTGAGCACTCGCGGGCAAGTGTGGTGTGAACATGTGCTCTCATACCTCTTGGGCGAATCCTATGAGCGGAAGCAGCTGACCCACGGGGTAGGTGTATGTCTACTTCTCTAATAACCTGCCAGCCTGCGTTAGAAAAACGCTGTGCCCCGACCTGCCCTCCACTCCCCTCCACTCCCCTCGCAGCATCTGAGGTTTCCATGGTTCCTCAGCCCCAGCACTGGGTCTGTGGTCTTTCCAAGTTTCAGCATTCAGACAGGTGTGGGGGCTCTGTTGCTGACACCAAGCTTTGTTGCCTTGTCCCATGATCCCTGCAGGGGGCGCTGTCTTCAGGAGGGACTGGGTATGCAGAACGCAGTGCGACAGGTGGGAGGCTCCCCAGGGGACAGTGGCTTGAGCTCTTCACCATCCTCATCATCGCCCTCCTTCTCCCTCCCCTGTGAACTTCCACAGATTCCTGGGGTGGCTTTAAACGGCTCCTGCTCCTGGTAAGGTCCTAGTCCCGGGTCCCTGCATTTCCTGCTCCGCGTGTCCAGGAGCTGTCCTGAGTGCAGACAACAACTCCTCCTTCACTCATGCTGGGTGGAGGGGATTCCGAGCTTCCGCGGACAGGCAGGTGAATGAGCCCTCAGACTGGTTCCAGAGGCCAGCTGGGTCCCTCCAAGCAGCCGGGGAGGAGCCCAGGCAGGCGCAGCACTGAGCTATGACAGGAGGCAGCTCGGGTGTGGGTGAGCTGGAGACTCTGCACCCTAAGGGGCAGCACAAGAGGGGAACCTCGAGGAGCTTCCGTGGGGAGCAGGGTCCTTGGGTGTGTCCGTTTGTCCACTGCACAGGTCCTGAGGTCTCATTCTCGAGATGAACCTTGACATCTGAAAAGAGACAAGTCACCAGAGGCAACGAGTTGCTTTTCTAGCTTCATAATTAGAAGAGGTGATGGAAAAACAGGAAGGAAACGAGGTGATAATCCAACACCAATAAAATTGAAGGCCCGACTCTGGTTCTGAAGGGCTCCTGGGTGCCTACAAAATCCACGTGGTGGCCTCCTCCCATCGTCCCACGTCCTACCTTTTGTTAAAATTATCACTTTGATGAGCGGAAGGGAGTCGGTCTAAATATAACCGTGGCCTCTGCTCCCCCCAGGCCTGAAGCCAATGAAACCTTGCTCTGATGATGCGACGCTTCCAGCTGGTTCCATTCTGGAGCCTCGGGCTTGCTCTTCATGGAGAGCAAACAGCAGAGGCCTCTCTTCAGAATGGTCTGAAGTGAAGCCACAGGGTTCCAGCTCAGCCCCGGGCACGGCTCCTTGTTCTCCACCTCCCGACTTCTGACAGTGTCCCCATGTGGGGACGTCAAGGGAAAGGGAAGGACGCCCAGCCACCGAGCTCCGTGTCCTGCAGAGCGGGCGTGCCAGGCCTTCAACAAACGCAGAGAGAATGGAGCCACGGGCTCAAGCGCCACAGGGAAGGTGGCCCCAAAGTGTCAGCAGGAATCCAAGACAGCAGCTCCACCAGAGACCAGCTGGGTGACCCTGGGAAGGGTCACCTCCCTTTCTCTATTCACTGCCCCAAACGCGACATGCACAAAGTGTTTTATCCCCTTACAAACATCTCCAAAAATCCAAGTGACGAATTTCAGAGTCAGGCCCAAGATAAAAACACTTCCGCGAGGAACTGCTGGACAGAACAGGGGACCTGGCCGCACACTCACCTCCAACTGCCCTCCTGCAGAGCCCTGCCGGGCTGTCACCTTCTGCTAAATAACACGAGCCTCACCAGCAGCAGGAATTTAATTTACAATCCAAAACCAAAACATGATTCAAGCTGTAGTAGGATCATTTATGCTCCGTGTGTGTGTGTGTGTGTGTGTGTGTGTGTGTGTGTCTTCTGAGTTCCCCTTTAAAAGTGTACGATGGGGCCCTTCTAGAAACATAAAGCTACATGATGCCAGGCGCGGTGGCGCACGCCTGTAATCCCAGCACTTGGGAGGCTGAGTCAGGAGGATCTCGAGTTCAAAGCCAGCCTCAGCAATTCAGTGAGGCCCTAAGCAACTCAGTGAGACCCTGTTTCTAAATAAAATACAAAATAGGGCTGGGGATGTGGCTCAGTAGTCGAGTGCCCTGGGTTCAATCCCCAGTACCAAAAAAAAAAAAAAAGCTATATGATGTCACACCTCGGCTAACATTCCAAAGTCCTTTACTTCTGAGTATATAAACACACACAAATGCATTGTTAGAATGTCAGATTTGCCAATAATTTTATATCCCCAAATTATTAATTGGTAAAATCATTCTGGTTTTGAAAGAGGGAAAAATAATAAGATATTGAGTAAATTCCTTAAAATTAGTGTTGGATAAAACTATAATCATGACAAAAAATTCAAGCAACACCTGTTAAAAAAAAGTGGGCAGGGTCAGGAAAAGGTCTTTAAAGTAGCTATCTCCAAAGATAACTGGAGGGTAGCCAGGAGTGGTGGTATGCACCTGTTGTCCCTAGCAGGGAGGCCAAGGCAAGAGGATCATTTGGGCCCAGAAGATTGAGGCCAACCTGGGCAACATGGCGAGATATGTTTTAAAAAAAGAAAAAACCTATCAATCAATCAATAGGGAGATGGACTCAGAAGTTCACATCCTCTAAGTGAAAATATGTATATATACACATTTTTTAAAAAAACTATTCTGAAGAGCTCTCCAAGACACTGAATGCAGAATAAAAACCCAAAACGATATGAAAAATAATCCCATTTAATAATTTTTAAAAATCAATGCCAGGTTACATTAGGAGGCACGATTCTTTACTGACTCACTGTGATGTCCATCACCCCACTGTGGCCTCATGATGCACAGATGAATCTGTGGCCAGGGGCCTGGCCACGTGACTTGCTTTGGCAGACTGGATATGAACCAGCAGAGCTTGAAAGACTGGCCCTGAGCTCCTGTGCTCCTCCTGCCTTTGTCCTGGAGAATAATATGCCCAGGTAGTCCTGGTCCAGGGAGGCCAAAAAGCTTCAGGCAGGCTGGATGCAAGACAGACCCGGAGCCCAGCCCTGCCTAGACGGCTGACCCAGCCGGCGCCCAGATGCAGAGCAAGACGTGAATGCACATTTTACACCACAGAGACCTTAGCTTTTTGGTAACACAGCAACACCAGATGATGAGTCCTTAGGGAATAAAGGAAAAAATACGGAAAACGAGGGGGTCAAGATATTTTATGTAGCTCCACGCTTGGGACCTCCCCAAGTTCACGTGTTGGAAACTGATTTCTCTGCTCTTGCAAATGCATGAACAGGAACGGAATGCCTACGCCTGTCTCCCCACTGTATTTGGAAGAAGGTAACTTGATTGATTTCACAGGCTCACAGCCGGAGGAACTGCCCAAGGACGAATCCTGCCTTGAGTCTCGCCCACAGCTGTCTTAGATGAGGCTCTCGACTTTGGACTTGAGTTGGTGCTAGGAGGAGTGAAGACTTGGGATCTGTTGGCACGTTGGGGGTGGGTAGGGAAAGAACATATTTTGTATGTGAGAAGGTCATGAATTTGGGAGTCAGGGACAGAAGGCTATGGCTTCAATGTGTCCTCCCCAAAGTGCATATGCTGGAAACCTACCCCTTCTGCCTTCATGAATGGATTAGTGTTGGCTGTCCCTCATGCATGGATCGATGTCACCACCGTGGATGGGTTTGTTGTAAAAGTGAGCACACTTCTCCGCCGCACACTTGTCCTGGCTCTCCGTGAGATGCCTTCCACCAGGCAGTGGGGAAGCCAGAGGCTCACACCAGAGGCTAAGCAGGCATGGGCACCCTGCTCTGGACCTTCCCACTCTCCAGAACCATAAGTCAAATAAACTTCTGTTCTTTATAAATTACCTGGTGTTATAATAGCTAGATGGTGGAGCCAACCTAGATGCCCTTCAATAGATGAATGGATAAAGAAACTGTGGCATATATACACAATGGAATATTATTCAGCCATAAAGAAGAATAAAATTATGGCATTTGCAGGTAAATGGATGGAGTTGGACAATATCATGCTTAGTGAAATAAGCCAATCCCAAAAAAACAAAGGCCAAATGTCTTCTGTGATAAGTGGATGATGATACATAATGCAGGGGAGGGGGTAAGAGAAGAAAGGGAGAACTTTGGATTATGTAGAGGGAAATGGGGTGGGAGGGGGTGGGAGAAGAAAAGATAATGGAATGAGACAGACATCATTACCCTACATAAGTGTATAATTATATGAATGGTGTGAATCTACATCGTGCACAACCATAGAAAAAGTTGTACCCAATTTGTGTATGATGAATGAAAATGCAGTCCGCAAAAATTAAAAATAAATAAATAAGTAAATAACCTGGTGGTGTGGTTTGGACCTTAAGTGTCCCCCAAAGGTCTACGTGGTAAAGGCTTGGTTGCCAGCCCGTGGTGCTATTGAAAGGTGTGAAGGCCTAGCAGAAGGAAGTCAGTGGGGCTGCCCTTGAAGGGGACACTGAATCCCAGGTCCCCTGTCCTGCCCCTCTTTGCCTCCCACTGCCTTGACATGACTGGCCTTCACGGCCATATACTCCCGCCACAATGTCCTATTCTGCCACAGGCCCAAAACAACAGGTCAAGTGACTTGAACTGAAACCTTTGAAACTATGATCTAAAATAAATCTTTCCTCCTTTCCAAAAAAGTTGATTTTCTCAGGTATTTTATGACAGTACTAGAAAGCGAACTAACACACCCGGCACCAGGTATTTGGTCACAGTGACAGAAGCAGACCAACCAAGACAAGCCACTTTTCTCTTTGGTCTGGATTCTCTCCTCCTGTAATGGGAATGAAGGACCATAATCTCTCAGACTCCAGGGTTGATCGGGTTTGGTTAATGGCTCTGACTTTGATAATGTCTTGAAGTTAGGGGACTCGGCTGTGGGACCCACACTTCCCACCCAGCCCCTACCACCCGCGGTAGTAGTTACAGAGCTGTCTTCCAAAGGTATGAGAATATAAAGGAGCAAAGGAAGCAGGAAACTGAAAATGGCTAAGTCCTAGTCCAAACTGAAGAATCTACAACCACCCTTGAAATAACTCCGTAGTTCAGGGATCCCAGAGCTCAGCAGTAACAGGCAGGGGCAAGAGTCTGAAAGAGTCTGAAAGAACTTTTCCTCGTTATGTCTAAGGGATTCATGAAACACTGACACTGTTAAACCAGAGCCACGAGCAAACATGCCTTCTCCAGGCAGGAGTCCGAAAGCGGAACAGACTGTCTTCGGGGTTCTGCCTCCTCTGGCCTCTGCAGAGGCCTGAATTGCCGGTAGCTCCATCTGACTCAGAGTCTGCACTTCTGGGAGTCGCATCCACCCAGCCCAGCTCCTCCACTCGCCCTCATTACTGCTTCCTAGACGGGGAAACGGAGCAGAGAGGGCAGAGTGCTGTGGAGGACGTCTGCGTTCCCAGCTCAAATGTGGCAGTCCCACCCTAGTGTTGGCACCTGGGGTGAGGCCTTTGGGAAACCAGCGGGTTCTGATGACATCACGGAGCTGCAGTCCCCCATGAGGGAACCGTGTGCTTATAAGGGCTGAGGGGCCAGTGACCTGTGACTGCGATGCTGGCCCCAGGGAGGAGGCAGCCCTTTGAGAGCCAGCAGGAGGGCCCTCCACAGAGCCGCCATGCTGGAGCCCATCTCAGACCCAGCCTCCAGGACAGGGAGAGCAGAGGCCAGATGGCATTCCACAATGGCAACCCCGACTAGGACCAGGAGCCTCCCAGGCCTAGAGGCCAGGCAAGGTGGCGTGGGCACCCACGCAGCCTCACTGCTGGGACATCAGAGCTGCGCCTGGCCGCACCCACCACCTCCCACCGCCTCCTCCCCTGCTTCACCTGCTCGCTTCCGTCCAGGGTAAGGTGGCGGATCTGTAGCAAGAGCTCTCCCCAGAATGCAGCCTGCCTGCTGTGGATCCATGACCAAGCTCACCTCCTGATCAGCATGAGGAGGCTCATGTATCACAAGTTCTATGTTCTTTTCCGACGGGAGGAACAAAGACACACATGACAGCCATGGACTTCCACGCGTCCACACGGAGCACCAGCCCCAGCCCCCGGCCAGGATCACGTCGCCCTCCCATCTGGCAAGTACAGAGGACCCACCCTATCCTGTACCCCTGTCCACTGGGAAGGCCAGCCCCCTGTGCTCCAGCTTCATGAGGACCCAGGACAGTCCTGTTTTCAGTCCCAAATCAGCTTCAGGCCTGCTTCTCCATTTAGAAATACAAGTTGATTCTTCATTTTAAAATCTCTCAATTTCTGACTCCTCATTACAGATCTCAAGCAAGGCGCACCCATTAAAAGCCCCTTAAAGCGAGATGATTTATTTCCAGCTTACCCCCCTCCCTGGGGTGAGGGTATCTAAATGTGCAATTTACCAAAATAAACAGCCCCATTTCTGAATCAAGAATGTTTAGCTTCATCAGTTTGGGGAGAAAGTTTTCTTTTTTATGAGTCATGGTTGAAAATATCCTCACTCATTTTAATAAAGATAATGATTTAAACTGATTTAAAAATAAGTCCCATCTCAAGGAAAAGATTTTTGATATATTTTCGGGTTGAAGTAAAAATACTATTCAAAATCTAAAGCCTGCAGTCCAGGGGAAATTAAATATTGAAAGTGCTCTCCGAGCTTTAAATGACACGAGCAGGCTCTGAATGTTGTAGTTTAAAAATACTCTCTAAGAATACAAGCCAAATGACTGCAGGATTAAAAGTTCTCTCTCCCAGTTGTTCAGGTATTAAAAACAGGCACAAGTAAGAATAGCCTTCAGAGGAACTAATAAACAGCTCAGGAGGGGAGCCCGCGTGCCCGTGGGGTCCTGCACCACTTTCCTGCTCCTCTGACCAAAGCCCTCCACATGACCGCACCGACCCCTGCACGAACCTTTTTCCTCCTCTTTAAAAAAATAAATCAAAAAGGAAACACGGCTCGAATGACAGGTGAAGGGCACAGTCCTGGGTTCTTCCCTTAGAAACAACACCCTCACTGCCGGGGGGACTGGGACTGCCTGGAATTCAACTTCCCCAGTGGACACTGGGCACTTGCTGGGTTACCCCATGCTATCGGCAGTTTTCCAGTAGAGATCGATGGCTGAAGAACAAAGCCACTGCCCCTGCCCAGTCCACCTCCTGCAAGACAAAACCTGTCCCAGAGCCAGAGCTGACTCTCCCTGCAGGCCCCATGGCTCACCTCTTCTCCTTTACCCACGTAGTCACACCTCTCCATTGTGAGAACAAAACCAAACATGATAAAACCCAGCTGCACACTATTCACATTAGCCAAAGGATGGAAATAACCTAAATGCACATTGACTGATGGGCACTGAGTGAATGTCAAGACAATGGAATAGTATTCAGCCATGGAAAGGAGAGAAGTACCAAGAAGAGCTATGATATGGGAGAACTCTGAAGTCAGTGTGCTAAGTGAAAGAAGCCAGACACATTTAAGACGTGCAATCCATTTACACAGTGTACTCAGAAGAAGGCAAGTCCACAGAGAGACGCAGACTGGTTGCCAGGAGCTGATGGCGGAAGGGGAGAGAGAAATGATGTGCGTGGTTATGGGATTTTCTGGATATGGATGCTCTGGAACTGGACGGTGATGACGGCGGCACAAGACTGTAACACGCCAAGTTTCACTCAAGGTAAATTTTACATTAATTGTATTTTATCAAAATAAAAAAAAAAATTCAAGCAATAGCAAAAGACCCAAGCTGCTGCTTGTGCTGGTCTGTTTAATTTCTCTGCGCTCGTTCACCACCAATATTTTCCAGTTTCTACTTCACATTTTCTACTTCCATTTTCTCATCCTTAAGTCCCTAAATTTGGTTTTTTATTCCTGAAGACCTCCTCTCCTCCCACTCCACACACAAGAATAAGAAGCAAAGAGATCTAGTTCACAAACCCCACGGCCTTTGCCAGCCGTCAGCACAAGGGCAAAGGCGCCTCCCGGAGCACCCTGCCCAGGCCTCCGGGAAGATGTCTTCAGGACCCTCATGGCCAGGATGGTTCCCTCCTCAGAGCTTCGGCTCCTCCAGCCCAGCAGGAACGTCCTCCCTGGCCCACGCGTGGCTGCCGTCCATCCCCTCTGCTCGGGTGGACCTGCCTCTCCGTCCTGCACCGCTCGCTCCGACCCCTCGCGGCCGGACGCAGTTCTCCGCGAGTCCCGTCAAGCTGCGTTTCCTCGTGGACAGAACCGTGACTCAGCAGAACTGCCCTCCAGGTTTTCTAACAACAGCCAGTCTTCTACAGCATCAGGAATATTACATGAGTCTCCTATTGCTGCTGTCACACATGGTCACAGATTTGGGGGCTTAAAGCCCCATCAATGTCCTGGAGTGGCCTCCAGGTCTTCTCGGTGATCCCGGGAGAGTCTGTCCCCTTGCCTCACCCATCTCGAGAGGCCACCTGCATTCTCTGATCTGCACATTCCTTCCTCTCTTCCAAGTCCACGCCTAGCATCTCCTCTCCTCTTTGATCTATCTCCCACCCGCCTGGAGATGGAACCCAGGCCTTGTGCATGCAAGCTGCAAGTGCTGCACACCCCAGCCCTCTACTTCCCTCTTAAAAGGACAGGGGGGACAAAGTCCTGCATAATCCAGGATCATCTCCCACCTCCAGGTCCTTGGCTTAATCACATCTGTGAGGTTCCCTTTTGCCCTGTAAAGCACAGATTCACAGGGTCTGGGAGGAAGAATATGCACCTGTTTGTTGAGGAAGGCAGGTATTCACACCAAACTCTCCAAATCCTGGAACCACACTGTGGCCGAACTAGATCCATATGCTTTTCTAACAAGGAGAGACTTCTGCCATCAATATTTAACAGAATCACCAATACGTCCTCTCTCCACCCAATCACATACAAATAAAGGGCACTATGATTTAAGGGTAGAGTTTGGGCAAGGGGTCGGGGGAGAAATCCATGAATTTTCATTCATTTCCAAGACAGAAAAACACTAAGTCAAGGACCAAGGATGGAAGAAAAGATTCTTGAGAACACAAAATAAACAACACTCAAAAGATTTTGTAAGTCCCTGGACAGAAATGAGCAGTTGGAAGGCCAGGAACTCAAAGTGGCACTGGTTCTCAGGAGCCTCGCAAATCATTAGCTCATTTCTACACTAGGGAGCACAGCCCTTGTTCACTGATTTATGCCAATCCTTTGGGAATTTCCTCCCTCACCATCTTGCTTTCTCTCCAATGCTGGATCCTATCACTTAGTCCCTTTTTTTCACTTCCCCTACTTCATTAGGACTTATTATCCATGCATCTCTGGGCCACAGAGATAAGGCAGCCTTTAATCGGATTTCTTCTTGTAACCAGAGCAATTGTAAGGTTTCTGCCCTGCTGAAACGTGCAAGAACTAACACCACCAGGAGCCAGGCGGCCGCATCTCTGCGGTGGCCAACTTATTCTTAGCTTCTGACAACTGAGAGCTGGCCCGCCTCTCGCTCGCCCCCTAGTGGCAGCCAGCTCCAGTACACTGGGGACATGCTCTAACTGGCCAGAACGCCTGAAGTATTTCTAAAACCCGGGTGAGAACACAAGCCTTGGTGTGGATTTTACACAGCCCTTCAAACATACAGCACTCTTGTGTTCTCTTTATGCACCAGCATTCACCCTTTTCCTATTACTGATCTTTGGTACCATCACACAGTAAATTCAGAAACCCACGGCAACAATGGCCAGTGTGATGAGAAAACAAACAAAACACCAAGCCCAGTAAAAAGAGTAGATAAATATGTTGTGCTATATTCACATGGTGAAATATTACACAGCAGAAAAATAAATGAAGCACAGCTTTATAGAGCAACATGACTAATCTTAGAAAATGTTAGCCGGGCACGGTGGCACACGCCTATAATCCCAGCAACTCGGGAAGCTGAGGCAGGAGGATTGCAAGTTCAAAGCCAGCCTCAGCAACCTAGCGAGGCCCTAAGCAACTCAGTGAGACCCTGTCTCTAAATGAAATACAAAAAAGGGCTGGGGATGCGGCTCAGTGGTGGAGTGCCCCTGGGTTCAATCTCTGGTACCAAAAAAAAAAAAAAAAGAAAGAAAAGAAAGAAAAAAAATATTAAGGG
>JAJEJO010000330.1:678177-690069 GCA_020662805.1 Glaucomys volans | reverse complement strand
GAGTGGAGTCTCTTTCTGCTTCCTGATCATCATGTGAGCCACTTCCCTCTGCCACACTCTTCCCCATGATGTTCTGCCTCACCTTGAGCCCCCTAGTCTGTAGACTAAGACCTCTGAAATCGTGAACCCCCAAATAAACTTTTCCTCCTCTACAATTGTTCTGGTCGGGTCTTTTAGTCACACCAGCGAAAAACCTGAGTAAAACTGCTGGGAATGGGTCTCAGTGGTAAAGTGCCCCCTGGGTTCAATCCCTGGTAACCAAAAAAAAAAAAAAAAAAAAAAAAAAGATTTATGATGAGAATAACCCAGCCCCTAATCTGGGCGACAAGGATCAAACTATTAAAGAACTAGCACATATTCTAAATAATCGTTAGATGTCAGTGAAGATGTTTCTTTCTAACTCTTACTCACTGAGAAACACCTGGTGACACTGAAGGCAATTTTACATTTTTAAAAGAAGGCATGCATGCAGGACAGGAAACCTGCATGCTTTCCATTTGTTAACAGAGATTTCATTCAATCAACTGCCATTAGTTTCATGCAGAAATAAAAAGCTACTACGATACTGTGAACCAAGTTTCAAGTCAGTCCTAGGAATGCATAAAAGATGTTGATCTGGCTCAGCTCACAGATGGCTCTGACCAGATCCCATTCAGACCACAGCGGCAGTGTCTGTGGAGGGAGTAGGTAAACATTCCCTCCTCAGAACACACCCTCTACAGCGACGCCGTGACAGATGAATCTTCCATGGACGTAGACTGACTTGTAAATGGCATCTGATTAAAATCATCCAGGTTTTCTGCAGATGACATCACTGGCTTTGGCACTATGGATTCAGTTCAGTGAGCTAATTATCTCTCACCTTCAATGATGTACTTCTGTAAAAAAATTATGAGTTTTTAAAAATGTTTCCTTCCAGGGTAAATTAAATCAGTTTGAAAGCCACTGGTCGCAGAAAAACACAAAGACAACAATCTGGAAGAGATGCACAGACCTGCGAATAGATGGTCATGGACACTGAAACCTGGGCTGGATGTTTAAGATGACTGAATCTCACTTCCCTTTAAGCAGATGAGAAAACGGGGGCCAGGAGAGGAGTGGCCTTGGCAAGACTCTGAGCCTCAGGGGCGGGCCCAGGATGAAAATCGGCCATGCCTGGATACACATTGAGAGGGCAGTGGAGTGAAAGAGACCCTTCCAAAGAGGCTACTCCCTTTATCATGTCTCCTCTGGGGCACATGAGCACCTTCCCTAAGGTGCAAAATACTATGCATCCAACAAAGGCCACAGAATAAGGAGTCACTTGCTCTGTGACCAGACCTAACTGTACTAGAGTGGGTCCTGTGGTCCTGTTGTGCTACTAATTTTTTCCAAATCCTTATCAAACACTCAAACAGCTTCTGTATTAAAAGAATACACAGTAAAAATTCTCAACATAACTTGCACATGTGTGAAAGGAGGAGAGATGACAGGCGTCCTTTTGTGCTACTATAACAGAATACCTGAGGCTGGGTTATATATAAAGAATAGAGATTTATTTCCCACAGTTCAGGAGGCTGGGAAGTCCAAGACTGAGGGGCTGCATCCTGTGAGGGTTTCTTGCTGTGCGTAACATGGCAAAGGAGAGGAAGAGATGGAACCTGCAGCCTCGAGCCCTTTTATAACCCACATTCATCCATCCCTAGGTGACCTCGGCCCCTCCAGTGGGGTTCCAGCTCCCACGGCTGTTGCACTGGGGATTAGGTTTCTGACGCATGCACTTCAAGGGACACATTCACATCATATCAAGGGACAACGCTGGTCAAATTGAGTATCTGTGAATCTGCAAGGATTTTCCATCAAAGATCACATTTTTTAAGATCCTTTGATTAAAGCAGCTCACTTGGTCTAACCTTCTCCCAACTACTACTAGAAACAAGCCTCGGCTCTGTGACCTGATGAATGGGGAAACACAGGCACAAAGAAACTAAGATACAGACCGGGGCAGCCCAGCATGTTCCGAGGGGGTGAGACCAGGCACAGGCCCTGAGCCAGGCTGGGGGCAGTGTGTGTGTGTGTCCAGGGCCCAACACATGGCCCGTCCTGACACTCAGATCCCTTCCCTGGCTGAGATCTCACCGCCACTTCTGATCTCAACTTCATTTCCCAAACCAATTCTCATGCTTCGAAGAGATTCAACCCGCAGACCCCTGCACCATGACCTCAGCGGGGCAGTCAGACCTGCACCATGACCTCAGCCGGGCAGTCAGGCTGCAAGTCATTGTCATGCTGACGGCCATCCCCTCACTACGATGTGAAGAAAATGGCCCCTGGTCTCTCTGCGTCTCCCAAACACATCACCCTGCTCTAGCCACGAGAAACACGGCGGACCAGTTTCAAGAGGGCCTGGCTGTAGGCAGCTCTTTTGCTGCTGTGACCCAAAGACCTGACAAGGACAATTCTGGAGGAGGAGAGTTTACTTGGGGCTCAGGGTTTCAGAGGTCTGAGTCCACAGAGGCCAGCTCCACTGTTGTGGGTCAGAGTCAGGAAAACATCACAGCAGGCGGGTGGGGGAGGAAAGCGCTGAGGACAAACCCCAGGAGGCAGAGAGAGAGAGAGTTCCACTGCCAGGGACAAAATATAAACCCCAAAGCCACGCCCCAGGGACCAGTCTCCCGCCACCCGGTTAGTCCCCTCAGGTGAATAATGTACCCATCAGGTGGAAACTCTGGACCCCAATCGCTTCACCTCTAAACCTTCTTGCATCGTCTCACAAGTGAGCTTTGGGGGGAACCTCACCCCTAAACCACAGCAGGCCTCCCACCCTGTACCTGAGCAGTGCTCCTCAAAACCATCAAGATGGACAAAACCAGAAAGACTGTCATGGCCCAAAGGAGCCGAGGAGACAACCTTCAGACACAGCGCGGTGTCCCACGCGGGAGCTGGAACTGCAGAGCAGCATCAGGCAAGACCTAAGGGACTCTGAAGCCAGCAGGGACTCGGGTCCAGAGCGCGCACGGGCCCCTGCCTCATGACGAGGACCCCATCACCACCCGCAGCCGACGCCAGCGACAGGGGCTGCAGGACGAGGGCAGTGATCTTTCAGAGGCGTTCCCGGGACACTGTTTGGTCCTCCTGTTCACACATTCATTTTGAGCCGTCCACCTTGACATAAGGCCAGTGGTCCAGCCGTCCTCACGAAGTCATGCAAAGACGTATTCTAAGGCAGAATTCCGTCCCTGGAGCCCCGATCCCCATGCTTTCCTGCCTCCCTACTTCCCACACACCCAGGGGCGCGGGGTCCCCTCATCGCCTGCTGCCGCCCTGTCCTGCTCCGCTGGGAGCAGCCTTCCCGCTGGGCGGTGGTGCTGAGTGAACAGGGCTGAGGTCTGGCCGTGGGGGCCAGCGGTCAGGTGGCTCCTGAGCTCCCACTGCGCCCTCACCGGCCAGCCGCTCACCCGCCGCACAGTCCTCCAGACGGACAGCATGTCTCAGCCTTCAGGAACATTCCAGCAGGCTCACTCAGGGAGGCCCTACACACGTCGCCCCATAAGGCAGAACAGGAACCATTTCCCACCATGTCCCAATGTCCTCTTGTTCTCAGTTCCACGTGTTTTTACTTTTCCGCTCTTGTAAATTACTACAGGACTTCGATCCCCGTCACTAACACATGCCATCAGAGCTCTGTCCCCTCCCACACCCTCCCCGCCACCAGCCCATCGCACTGAGAGGAATCCTACCTTTCGCTGAGGCTTCTCCACAACTGCGCACCTGCAACAGGGAGAAGGGAAATGTGAGACCACCAGCACGACCTCCGCAGGCACCTCCCAGCTCAGAAACGTCACAGCCGTTGACAGGAATGCTCGGATCTTAAATGCTGCAAACTATGGGATCTTATAAAGTACACTTCTGTGCCAGGTCCATTCAGGCCATCAGCTCACACATACTTCCTGAAATCCTACTGCATGCAAAACCCTTGAGCAGGTGCCCTGAGAGACGGAATGTCCCTGCTGCGGGGCTCCCCTGTCCAAAGCGGCAGACCAAATATGTGCTCCGGTCAATGTGAAGCCAGAAGGTAGAGCAGAACCACACAGGGGCTTACATTAGGAGGGTCGGGGCGGGCGAGAATCTGCGGCTGCTCCAAGGAGCATGAATAACAGAGGTGCCACTAAGGTGAGTCTGGCATGTCCTGACGGAAGGAGAAAACTGAGACAACTGGGGCTGGAAAGGGAGATTTTATCTAGCCATGCTTCAGATGCAAGCTTCTGTCTAGGCTCAAATGAAAATATATATACATGCATATAATTCGCTTTCTCAAATCTCCAGGGACTGGCTTCTGTGCAGTACTAGGGAACGAACCCAGGGGTGCTATACCACTGAGTTACCTCCAGTCCTTTTTTATTTTTGAGTGAGAGTCTCGCTAACTTGCTGAAGCTGGTCTTGAACTTGAGATTCTCCTGCCTCGCCTTTGAGTCCCTGGGATTACAGGTGCGCCAGCACACGTGGTGACTGAGTCTGGATGTTACACTCAATATAATAAATGACCCAGAGAACATTTCTGCAGTGCCCATCAAACAAAGGATCAAAGGTGCTGCCCTTTATGTTCTTCAAAATCCCCTAACAAAGGTCCAGGTAGTAAGGTATTAACATTGACTTCCAAGAAGAAGTTTCTCAAAACTGTTTTCTGCATTTCCTCAGAACATTAGAATTGTGCAATTAATCTGATTTCCCTTGTTGCCTTGGTTGCCAGTAACCAAGGGGATAAATCTGTTGCTCAATCATGTTACTCGGTTAGACTTCTGCTCCTTTATGAGACCTCTTATAGACAGCGTTATGTTTTATGTCCCTTATAAGCTGCTCCCAACATTTTGGAGCTAGGTGGCATACAAAACCAAATCAACAACTCAGAAGAACCCAGGCAATTGTGAGCAACAGTGAGGTCCCAACTAGAGTTGGAGCTGGATGGACTAAATCCTACAAACATCAGCACAGCTCGACACGTGACATTTCCATAGCAACTCTGCAGCCAAGAGTGGGGAAGGCAGACGGTGGTAGGAGATGTACTGGCTTGTCTTGTTAGTAAACCTGGAGGAACGAGTATGGTTGGTGGACCAGGGAACAGGGACACTTAAAATGAGAAGGACAGAATCTCTGCAGCCTTTGAGCATGGACCAGAGGACAATGAGCAGAGAGAACAAGCCCAGCCAAAGACAGGACTGACGGACAGTATGAAAAGCAAAGGACTGAGCAGGAAGAGGACACAAGAGTCCCAGAACAGGCTCAGCAGGAGCAAGGAGCCAGGGAGGGGTAGGCAGAGAGTGCAGGGGCAACTGATTTTCAGATTTTATAAATGGTAGACATATAGTACTTAGAAAGGCTAAGATCAAAGATGAGACTACCTAGCAGGTGACAATCCAGCCATCATTTGAGCTGGGAAGAGGGGAGGACAACAATGAATGGAAAGGGTATGAAGGTCTAAGTGGACCACAAGCCCTATATAGTCCCTATTCCATAGCAGCAAGGGTGCTCAGAATGTGGCATAAACAGATAGTGCAGACTGCAGAAAGGAGAAAGCCTAAAGGGATAATGGTTGCAATGCTCCCCAGGTAGCCTGGGGAGGGATGGGGACTCTGGCTAAGACCTCTTCCTGTCCCCAGAGCAGCAGCTGAAGTTCTTAAAGAGAGCCTGGGGTGGAAGTGGCTGGTTCTACTGCAATGGAGAAAAAGAAAAAGTGGTTGCAACTCAAGTTTAGGAATGGAGAAGAGCTCTCCATGGCACAGGAGAATTCCCCAGAGCAGAAAAGAAGGGGAGACACATGGGCACACATGTGCAAGGAGCAAGAGAGGGAGAGAGATCTGCTGCGGCGGGCAGCTGCTCAGACAGCGATTCACAGTAGAGAAGTGGTTTCCGAGGTGTCACAGAGGTTCATTCACGACATGTGACCCTGCTTCTCCCCCAGCCTGGCCTTCGAGTTCACATTAAGCACCTAGGTGGGAACCAAAGATGATAACCGGGAGCACTCAGACGCACAGAAGCAGAAGAGAGTGGGAATCGATCACATGACATGTTCACGTATGCACAATTAAGATCCACCAATAAAAACTGCTAGAAAAGAAAGGAAGGCGGTGGCCAGTCCTGGGGGAGGGGAGGGGTGCTGCCCACTGGGTGCAGAGGTGCGGTCATCAGGAAAGTTCCAGGCTGCCACGCTGTGTGCATCAGGGCGATGAGGCTCTGCTCTAGAACTGGGTGAGAGGCTTAAAGAAGGTGAAAACTGGGCGAGGAGTGAGTTAAGTCCTGAACATCTTCAGCCACAAGCGTGGGAAGCAGAGAAGCTGAGGGAGAGGAGAGGCAGGACTGCCGGGACGCCCTGCGGCCTGGGCTCCCCTGGTTGCTGTGGTGGACATAAGCCAGCTGTCGACTGAGAGTGGCGGATGGCTCTGACTGAAGTCAAGGAGTTACCAGAACCGCATCTGGATCCAACTTGGAGCCGAGTCTGTGCCTCCCTGGGACCTGGGCATCGTAGCAGTGCGTGGTGCTGGACGCCCTCCAGGGCAGGCTCGGCCAGCCATTCACTGGCTCAATGGGGTCTTTGTCCCAAGGACTCTAAAGGAGGCTGAGGAGCCACCAGGGTTTCTTCAGTCACAGACTGGGGAGCTCTGGGAAAGTACAGTAATGAATTCCATTTTCCTTTTTCTTCTTTCATGCAAAGAAATGCTACATTCAAAGCAATGTCACCCAGTGAAAACCCTGAGAGAAAGACAGGCCTGCGACAAAGGCCAGCCCTGCAGGCCAGAGCGTGAGGGCTCTGCCTGGACAGGGAGGCTGGCATGACTGGATCCCCTAGAAGCCAGGCCTACAAGGGGCCTTGGCAGAGAAGGGCGCTCAACACAGACTGACCGGCGGGTGAACAGACACCATGCTGTCCTGAACCTGTGCCGGCTAGCAGAGGAGAGGCCACAGTCCTCCTGTTCCACGTCCTCCTCTGGTGTGAGGATGGTCCCCCAGTGAGCAAGATGAAGAGGTTCTGATGGAGAGGAGGCTGAGCCACAGTCCTGAAGATGTCAAATCTTCATCCCCTGAATCTGTGAATGTGACTTCAAATGGAAAAAGGGCCTTGCAGGCGTGATTGGGTTAAGGATGTGAGATGAGGCGATTTGGGGCCATCCACGTGGGCCCCAAACACAAGCCAATCACAAGTGCCCTTCATAGAGTCAGGCTGAGGAGGTTAGACACAGGCGGAAGAGAAGGTGATGTGATCATGAAGGCAGAGATGGCAGTGGTGCGGCCACAAGCCAAGGGACAGCAGCACCAACCAGAGGCTAGAAGAGGTCAGATCCTTCACTAAAGACTCCAGAGGGCATCCAGCTCTTGATTTAGGTTCAATACCAACTTGGACAAATGGCATCCAGAACAGGGAGAGAAGAAATTTCTACTGTTCTGAGTCACTGCATTGGTGGTATTTTGTTACAGCAGCAAAGGAAAACTAATACAGTCTGTTCCATGGCTTCTCTACAGCTGGGAACTAGTCCAAGAATCAGATCTTTAAGCTGGCATTCTTTCAACACCACAGTATTTTTAAGGACTGAATCTTTTCGATGTAGAGTTTTCCTATAATTTATGAACAGGAAGTTTCTACCTTTGTGTAACCCATCAAGTCAGGGAGTGAAACTGAAAACTGAAGACCTTCATAGTCCACAGAATGGAAGTCGAAAGACTCCCTAATGGCCCTGTTCTCACTCTGGGCCCCTCACACAGAGATCAAGCCTTGGTCTTTTTTTTAATTTTTTTTATTTTTTATTCTTTTTTGGAACCAGGGATTGAACTGAGGGACACTCAGACACTGAGCCACAGAGCCACATCCCCAGCCCTATTGTGTATTTTATTTAGAGACAGGGTCTCACTGAGTTGCTTAGGGCCTCGCTAAGTTGCTGAGGCTGGCTTTGAATTCGCGATCTTCCTGACTCAGCCTCCCAAGTCGCTTGGATTACAGGCGTGTGCCACCACGCCTGGCTTCAAGCCTTGGTCTTCCATGTTTGTCCACTCTTCGTAACCTGCACCCAGATTAGGGCTAGATTTGTCACATATTAAAGCAGAGAGACGCTCAGCTTCCACTGTGGATCAGCTTGGACCAGGACAATGCAGCTGCTGAGAAAACTTGCAGGCAGCTATATCTTCTAGGATTCCCCTCCGAGGGATTCTAGAGGGGAACACGTTACACGGTCTGTTTGAGAAAATGGGCCCTCCTCTATGAGTTAAGAAACAAGGGGTTGCTGTGGGCCATCCAACAAAGCCTTGCAGAAACCA
Organism: Glaucomys volans; assembly: GCA_020662805.1. Classification (NCBI taxonomy): domain Eukaryota; kingdom Metazoa; phylum Chordata; class Mammalia; order Rodentia; family Sciuridae; genus Glaucomys; species Glaucomys volans. Next base: position 681,786 of record JAJEJO010000330.1, on the reverse strand, counting down.
AGGCAATAGAGTCCCACCTCGAGGCAGCCTCGGTGGGTATGTGGCGAACAGGAAGACTCAGAGGAAGCCCCTGCTAAGGCAGAAGCCGCGGCAGAATGGTGTCTGCTCTCCGAGAGAAAGAGGCAGAGAGAGGGAAGTGTGTGCACAGGAGTACAATGGAAATCTGCAGATTCACGGAACGCACTAACTGAACCAAACCAAACGTGTTCACCTTGCAAAATGCCAGCAAAAGGGGATGGCGTCCAAACCTGGAGACACACTAATGTAAAGAGAACCTCCTAAAAACTGTTTTCACAATGACTTAGTTCAAGAAAAGAAAGATGTTAAACAAACCAGATTCAAAGCAGATGCATAGGATGTCTCAATGGCAAATCTGAAATTGCATATCCTTGGTCTCACACGGGTGTTAGGGAAGAGAATGTGCCTCCCATAAAAAGGACCTCAGTATTTCTACCAGGATGAGAAATCTGGGAAGTTCTTACATCAGTCCACATGGATCTCAACCCAAATTCTGCCTCCATTTGGGGTATATTCAGTGAAATTAAATTCCCCATTACAACCTCCTCTGGACTAATTTTGATCAAATCTATCTCATTACGTTTGGCTTCAGGAGACTCAATTATTTCCAGGAGGAATTTCTGCCCACTTAAAAAAATTAGCTCAAACACTCACAGAAGAGTATCCTCCAACTACAGACAGCTTGACTTGGATTTATAGTATAATTAAATTATTCAAAAACACCTTAAGCAAAACTTTAAAATACTGGTACATTTTCACTTTTAAACTTAATGTTTAAAATGTATTCATTTTTCATCATCATTTACTCATTTAAAAATTTATCCATCGTGTGTTTTTAAACCTCCAATTGCCTTTCTTCATTGAGGCAGAGAAAATTTTTATATAAACGTGTCCATTTTCCAGTGGACCAGTTTCATCAGGTAGGATGTAATAAATATTTAACTGCTATCCTCTCTGCAGCCTACTTACATATCAAAGTGGTATTTGAAATTGTGCTTAGAGCCAAGAGAGAAAGCAGCAGCACACACGAACCTTTTTTTCCCCATAGCAGTAGCTATAAATGAATCTGTTAAATAAATTATTATATTGAAAATAGAAAAATCGGGCTGGGGATATAGCTCAGCTGGTAGAGTGCCTGCCTTGCAAGCACAAGGCCCTGGGTTCAATCCCCAGCACTGCAAAAAAAAAAAAAAAAAAAAAAAGGAAATAGAAAAATCAATACCTATTTGATGGGGCAGGAAAAAGGAAAGATAGTGGACTGAGACAGACATCACTGCCCAATGGACATGAGTGATTACACGAATGGTGTGAGTCTACATGGTGCACAACCACAGAAATGAAAAGTTGTACCCCACTGGTGTACAATGAATCAAAATGCAGTCTGTGGGCTGTGGATCTAGCTCAGTTGGTAGAGCGCTTGTTTCGCAAGCATAAGGCCCTGGGTTCAATCCCCAGCACTGTTTTAAAAAAAAAAAAAAAAAAAGGAAGGAAGGAAGAAAAAAATTGATACATTGGAATAAAAACTGAAAACTTGCACTGGAGATATACCTCGGTTGCAGAGTGCCTGTCTACAAAGCATGAGCCCTTGAGTTGGATCCCCAGCTCGGCAGAAACAAAACGAGAATAGTAACAAAACTAAAAACTTTGGTCTCTGGAAGTTCCTATTAGGAGGATGAAAAGATAAGCTACAGCTGGAATTCCCATCCATATATCCAGCAAAGAATTGGCATCTAGACTATGACACTCTCAAAAAAAAAAAAAAAATGTAGCCTGTAAAAATAAAAATAAATACCTATTCAACCTATTTATTTTTCTCTTGTTCAAAGGAATAATTGCCTAGGGTGCCTTCACAAGGAGATTCAGAGTTGAGAGAAATAAATGCCATAAAAATGAAAGCTGAGAGTTCTTACCTCTTGTTCTAGACAAAACCATATCCTTTATTATTTGCATAATAACACGCCCAAGTATCGTGACAGAAATCAGATGATACACTCTCCAGGGAGTCAATGCAAGGAACCTACAACAGAGAAACACCGTCATTTCAATGTGAGGACTTTCATCTCACTTTCAAAAGAATTAGGTTTTCTTCCTGCCCCCCCCCATGCAGTCAATAATGCATTTTCACTTTTCAAAAACCACCCCCATTTAACTGCACAAGAGTGATTTAATATGAGAGCCAGCAACATAAACAGCCTTGATCCACGTGTGCTCTTGTGCTGGGCTTCTCCTCTCGCCTCTAATTCGGGCAGGGGATCTGCTCTCCTGGGACTGAGCCAGCGCAGCTCCCAAAGGCCAAGCTTCTCCCCAGAAGGTGCAGGTGGAAGTGACTGAAGCAGACTTGTGCTGGCTGAAGAGCCCGAGTCACAGGGTGTCCCACAGACAAGGCGGCTGCAGGGGACAACCTCGTGTCAAGGCCTTCCGTGAGAGGATTTTCATCTATACCCTAGTCACTTCCCCGAGTCCCCCTTCTCCCATCTCTTAAAAATGGCACTAAGGATCCAATTTGCCAACACTTCCTCTTTGAGATCACTGCCCTCCTGTCCACCTTGTCTTGAAGAGAAACAAGCTGAACACTGTTGACCATGAACAGCTCGCAAACCAGGCAGGACAACGGAAAGGAATGACACAAGTCACAAGCAGACTCGAGCCTTCACATGTGACTGGAGCCGACGCTCCTGCTACACACAAGGTAAGTGGCCATGCTGCCCACTACTGTCCACACTGGTGCCCTCAGAACTCATGCAAAGATCAACCTAACAGACGTTTAATACTGTGGCCAGGGTGCATAGTGGGGTGAATGCCACGTGCACGATGCTGGGGTAGCTTTTGTCTCTGGGACAAAATAGCTGAGAAAACGACTTAAAGGAGGGAAGGTCTGTCGGGCTCACACCGCATCAGAGGGAACCTGCAAGGGTCAGAGTCACTAGAATGGCCCCTTTGTAGAGTCAGGCAAAGCCCTGGAAGAGACAGAAAGTTCCCTCAAGTTTAAGTCTTTAGAGAGACCCAGAAAGCCACTGAAGTATCTTTCTAAAAATAAAGAAACCCAAAATCAACTGAAGAGAGAAAGTAATTAGTTATTCTCTTAGTAGAAGTTCCAAACTTCCAGGAATAAATAATTAGGGAATGACAGGACTTCAACCCATAGACCTAGCTTAGACCTCATCTGGAGGGCATTACTATAACAACTCAAAAAAAAACACCATGGAGCCGGGTGCGGTGGCGCACGCCTGTAATTCCAGCACTTCGGAGGCTGAGTCAGGAGGATCATGAGTTCAAAGCCAGCCTCAGCAACTTAGCGAGGCCCTAAGCAACTCAGTGAGACCCTGTCTCTAAAGAAAATACAAAATAGGGCTGGGGATGTGGCTCAGTCGTGGGGGTCTGGGGTTTTCATCTCCCGGGTCCCAAAAAAAAAAAAACACACACCATGGATGTCCCCTGTGTGTCTGGGGCAGGGGTCCAGCTGCTCTCTCTGCCAAGGGTCCTATTGGTCATTAGGAGTCCTCAGTCAGCTGGGAAGGCAAACCTCAACAATTGCTTAGGAAAATAGTGCCCCAACTATAGACTCCCTGGCTGTTTCCTTGGTAGGTTAGC
>JAJEJO010000330.1:663408-677777 GCA_020662805.1 Glaucomys volans | reverse complement strand
AGAAATACAAAATAGGGCTGGGGATGTGGCTCAGTGGTGGAGTGCCCTGGGTTCAATCCCTGGTTCCAAAAAAAAAAAAAAAACAACACCATGGATGTCCCCTCTGTGTCTGGGGCAGGGGTCCAGCTGCTCTCTCTGCCAAGGGTCCTATTGGTCATTAGGAGTCCTCAGTCAGCTGGGAAGGCAAACCTCAACAATTGCTTAGGAAAATAGTGCCCCAACTATAGACTCCCTGGCTGTTTCCTTGGTAGGTTAGCACCCTTGAGCCCCAGGAATAAGTATAGGAATGTTTGAGGTACAAGTCTTTGAGATAAAGAATTGTGTTTGGCTGGTGCGGTGGTGCACGCCTGTAATCCCAGCAGCTCAGGAGGCTGAGGCAGGAGGATCACAAGTTCAAAGCCAGCCTCAGCAAAAGTGGGTCTAAGCAACTCAGTGAGACCCTGTCTCTAAATTAAAAAAAACATGGCTGGGATGTGGCTCAGTGGTTGAGTGCCCAAGTTCAATCCCCAGTACCAAAAAAAAAAGAAAAGAATTGTGTTTAGAAAGATCTGTACTTGGTGTATTTGGCATTTTAATTACATATACTGCTGAAGATGACCCGTCTCATGGCTCTACTTTAAAAGTACATAGCTGAGTAATTCAGACCTGTGATCTGTAATTAAAATCTTAGAAATGCTTATGAGTTAAATGGATTCATTCTACAGGAGCTGCCTAATATTAGGGAAGGACTGATTTGTTACAATTGAAGGTTTTAAAAAAAAAAATTGGGGGTAAATTTCAACCATATACAGAAAGAGCAGCCAGAGCTCAATAAACCCAGATTCACCAATTCTCCATTCATGGTCAATCTTGTCTCCTTAATTTTCCCACCACTAAGCTCCTCCCTCCCCACCCAGATTATGTGAATGAAGTAACTCCCAAATATCACATAATTTTATCTACAAATATTGCCATTTATCCTCCCCCAAAAGATCTTTTTAACAGAAGGAACAACAATACCATTATTGGCCTTAAAAAAGTTTAATTCTTAATGTCACCAAATACCCCCCCTCCATGTCCATCTCTCCCCAATCATCTTTCACACTCATGTACACATACACACACACACACACACACACACACACAGAATGGAACAGGATCTGAAAAGTCACACACTGAAATTGGTCAATGTGGGTTTTGTTTTTTGTTTTCTCTAATCTGCTGCATCTTTTTCTTTTTTAATTCTTGAAATTTTTTGTGGAAGAAACACTCATTTGTTTGCCAATGAGGTCTCCCAGATTCTAGGACTTGTTCATCACGCTCCTGTGGTTTAGTCTGATATTTTCCTATATTTCTGTACAGCCTATAAAATGGAAGTTGGATGTGGAGTCTGGATTAGATTTAGGTTCCTTTCTTTTTCCTACAAAACCCCACAACAGGTGGTGGTGTTTGTGTCTATGAGGAGGCTTGAATTGCTACGGGGGTGTCTGGGGTCTATTTTTGATGACATTAGCAGCCAGTAAGGGTCACTACCTAGCGTTTACCTCCTTGGGGGCTACCTGGGATGATGGGCCTTCATTCCTTCTCCAGGCATTAAGTGTTAACTACAAAGAGGAACTTCCCCTGGGCAGTGTGTGGAATGCCTGGAAGACAGAGCTCATAAGAAAGACAGGGTCAAGCCTTGACTCCTTTCATTTACCAGGTTTTCCCCCAAGACAATGAGGCATCTCCCTAGCAACCTCCAAAGGAAACCAGGCAGTTTCTTCATTTCTTTTTTTAAAAATTAGTGCTATTAAGAACTCAAGAATCTGAACGATGTGCTGTTTCAGCCAACTCCAGCATTCACCTTACCCTCCACCTGTCCCATCTTGGCTAGTGGCTCCTAAGCCCTTTTTGGGACAACCTTATAACCTTTGATAATGAAGTCCTTTAACAGAACTTAGAAAATATAAAATCTACAAATGCAGTTTGAAATGTTCAAAGGCACATAACTCAACTTTTTATTGAAACCCATCAGATTCTCCTGAAAATGCTTGATAAAATTCACCAAACTTAAAAACAAAGTAATGCCTTGCCAGTTAAAATTGAGGTCAAAGAAAATGTGGTTTTGAATTTGGAACTTAATTAAATCAAAATTTATGCTTTAAAAAGCAACTGAGTGAAATTGTTTCGAACTAATCTTTATATGAAAACTGTCACATAGAACGTTTTTTGAAAATCCCTGATAGCTGGACATGGGGTTCTGATGCCTGGGCTCTGCCTCGTCACCCAGAGAAACACTGATGCTGTCACAGAGTCACCCACCTGGATGCACCCAGGCCTGTGGTCTGAGCCAGGAGTCCCTCTGGTGTGAGGCCCAGTTCTCCTGGAACAGTTCCCAGCTGGGAAGACCAACGTGCCTGCTGCACCCAGCCTCCAGCAGTATCACAGTGTCACTATTTTCTTTCCATGACAAGCAGGTGGCAAACAGTGGGAACACACTGACGGCTGAATCCCAGGCTGCCCCAGCCAACACGGAAAAGCACAAGGCAAACCCACCACGCAGAGCCCCAGAACCATTCAGAAGCCCCGCAGGAGCAGGACAGAGAGCCGGCCACCACCGGAGGTCAGAGGAGCATCCCAGAAGGAGGCATCTGAACTCGGGCGTCCCGAAGGAGTCGGACCTGGCCAGGCGGCAGAGAGCCCTGAGGTCCAAGCTGGGCAGCAGCATCTGCAAAGCCAATGAGGCTAGAGCCTCAGACTGAGGAAGCCCGCCCCAAACCTTTGCCCCTGCCCCTGCGGGCACTGGCCCTGGCCTCCAGGGACAAGCTCTGGGCGAGTCAAACAGCTGAAGGGCCAGGCACAGGCACTCAGGAATGTATTCCTCACTTCCCCCCGTAACAAGCCCCCAGGAAGGCATCACCATCACCCCCAGAACAAAGAGAGGTCCTGAATCCTGCCCAGGCTGCAAGGCAAGGGACAGGCAGGACCCGGCCGTGGGGACAGGCAGCCTGGCCCAGAGCCGCGTTCTCACCTCTCTGCCAAATGCCACCCAGGGGTGCGGGTTTCTGCCATGGCGACCGCGATCACATGCAACAGCCCAGACTGCGAGTCACCAGTTCACAGCCTTTTTCGCATTTAATTAATAGACTTTATTTTAGAGTTTTAGATTTAAAAAAAAAAAAAATGAATCAGACAGCACAGAGCCCCACATCCATGTCCTCCCCCAGGTACTGTGTCCTCTATTATCAACGTCTTTGTGTTAATACGTGGTACATGTGTCACAACGGATGAACCACTATTGACATGGTATTCCCAAGTCCATAGTTCACATCTGGCTTCAGTCTGGGACGTGTGTTCTATGGTTTGATTAATGCACAATGTCAGGTACCTGCATTATAGTGTTGTACAGAGAGTTTCACTACCTTGAAATCCCCTGTGCCCCATCCATCATTCCACCTCTCTTCAGCCCCTGACAATCACTGCTCTTGGTACTGTCTCCATAGTTTGGCCTTTCCCAGAGTGTCACACTTGGGATCACACAGTACGCAGCTTTTTCCTGTTGACTTCTTTCACTTAGCAAGATGCATGGATGATTCCTCAGCATGTTTTGTGGCTCAAGAGCACATTTCTATTGATCACTGAATAATAGTCCACTCTATCTTATACTAAAGTTTACCCGTTTGCTTGCTGAAGAACATCTTGGTTGCTTCCAGTTTGGGGCAATTAGGAATAATGCTGCTTTTCATGTTCACATGTGGGATTTTGTGTGGACACAAGTTTCCAACTCATTTCCAGACAGACTTCTTAAAGCAGTTCTATCAGCATGCTGGCTTCTGTTCATGTTACAGGCAGCTAAAACCCCCAAGGATTCTATTCTTCACATGTACTTTTGAATCTAAGCAAGTCCTATCAAATCTGTTCTTGTGTGACACAGCCTGTCACTCAAGCCAACAGACCTTAATGATGGCGTCCATCCTATTGCTCTCTTGTCCAGCTCCAAGACACCCACACATTGGATATCTGCATGTCATCAGTCCTCATTCACTCTATTGATCAATGATACTGATCAGCACTGAAATCCTGTCACGCCCCATTAGCAGTGACCTAGATTCATTACCCAGCACTTCCTGAATACCGACCGTCCAGCCTGCCATTATATCCACTACGTTCTTCTTACTAATAAGAAGAGATTTTTGGAAACACCCTGGTGAAACCCGCTGCATCCCCAGGTCTAAATGTCTGTAAGTGTTGACTTGCTTGGCTACTGTTGAGAACTACTGTGAAGTATGTGACAGTTCCCTGCAGAGGGACGAAACACCATTAGACCCAAAATATAATGGGGCATGTCCTGAGCCAAAGGCCCAGGGTGACCTTGCCCATCTATCCACTCTGAGAACTCACAGAAGCATGTGGTAAGCACCTGGCCAGGGCAAATTCTGTGGCACACAAGTTGTAGGGGTTCCTTAGGGGGTGCTACAAAACAGTTGTCACAAGATGGGCTGCAGTCAAAGCAGAGGGTGCCCAAGAGGTCGTGAGCAGAGAGGACTTACAGATGCTAAGGAGGAGGGTCTGTGGATATGCACCTTCCTTACTCATGGGGCTTTATACATTTTCAAGACTCAGGGCAAAGTGAAAATGCAGAGACCTCATCAGGGCTGCAGAAGTCAATATTCCCTTCCCAGCCTACTCCTGCCCCACCCCAGACAAACAGGAGCTCCCAACATCCTGCTCCTCTACTCCAGGGCACTTACAGGATGTGCATCCAGGATGGATGAGAGACCCCCACCCAACTGCCCCAAATTCACCGCATCACTACCAGCCAAGACAAGGACACTCACTGTTTTGCAGCTATGAAGTACACAGGCCCTCGTGCTCAGATGCCCCAGTGAGGAGCAGACAGCCACAGTGGAACACAAGTCTTCCCCACTGATGCAATCAGCACTGCCCTAAACCATCACACAGAGTGGGGCTGAGAGGGAGAGGCCACGTGGCAGGAGCAGGCAGCAGAACCCAACGCAGAGAGGCAGGACTGCCCAAGTCTACAAGCCCCCAGAGCAGCTCCAGCAGCCCATCAAGCTTCACTTACAAAACGGATTCAAAGATGAACTTAAGAACTCTAAGATACGAGCTGCGCTTGAACCCGGTGTGGGCCTTCTCAATTCCCAGTTCCATGCAGCTGTGCAGGTCACTGCCCCAGGGAGCCAGCCCTCCCCTCAAGGAGGTCCCCAGCACAGTGATCAACAAAGGCTTCTCCTTTGCTTAAAATGTTTATTACAATTTACAAAAAAGATCACTGACACTCATCTTTATCCAAATTAGTCTAGGGACCCACGATCACATCAATGGATCCCAGAACCACGGAAATTCAGAAGCATCATTTCCACCAGCCCTTAAGTCTCCAGCACTCTGAAACATCTTCCTATGAATTGAGAGGCTTCTTATAACCAATTAAAAGAATAAACAACTATACCTTTTTAAATTAAAATATAATTTGTTTACCAAAAGAGCTACATGTTCTTGTTGGGTATGGTGGCCCACATGACTCAGGAAGCTAAGGAAGGAGGATCCTGAGTTCAAGGCCAGCCTCAGGCTCACAACTTAGCAAGACCCTCTCTCATAATAAAAAGTAAAAAGGGCTAGGGATCTGGCTCAGTGGTAAAGTGTCCCCAGGTTCAATCCCCAATACCAAAAAGAAAAAAATAGTTACATGTTCTTTTAGCTGATGTAGGATATTACTTTTATGTATGTTTCAGATTTGGAAAACCAAGACAGGCAAACATTATATATGATGATTATAATAAACATATAAACATATTTTATACATATATATGCATATATATATATATATAGTGCTAGGTAAACATTAAAATTGACAATATTATGGCATTTGCAGACAAATGGATAGAATTGGAGACTATCATGCTAAGTGAAATAAGCCAATCCCAAAAAAACAAAGGCCAAATGTTTTCCCTGATAAGTGGATGAAGATATAAAATCTGGTTGGGGGGTGGGAGGTGGGTGAGAGAGGAATGGAGGATCTTTAGATTATATAGAGGGAAATGAGAGGGGGAGGGGGTATAAAAAATGGATCCCAGAGATGGATCAGAGATGGTGGAATGAGACAGACAGCATTACCCTATGTACACGTGTGATTAACAATAACGATATGAATGTACATCATGCACAACCACAGAAATGGAAATCTGTACCCCATATGTATACAACGAATTAAATGAAGTCTATAAAAATAAAAATAATAATAAAAAATACATGCAAAAAATGACAATTATGTGCTACATAAAAACATAAAGTTGTGTATAATACTATCTCATTTAAAGACACCCTGTGCAGTTTAGCTATCACTGGAAAACCACAGATCTGTAAATTACTTGAACACTTTCTTTTAGCAAGATGTGGCCTATTTCTCTCCCTCGACGTGACGATTGCTTTTAAAACATGCCACATTACCAGGTGTGATTATGCTTGTACAGCATCACTTCTGATTCCTTTTCATATTGGATTCATTCATCCATTCATTTGTTTTCGTTTTTTTGTTTTTTCTTCTCCTTTCCTCTATCCCACTTGCAGATTCAGTAAGGTTATTTTGGCTTTTATCCCGCTTTTCAAGCAACCAGCCGCCTTCTCTCATTTTTCATTGCTGGGGTAGTTATGAGACTGATCCCCACTTGGTTACCTGGGTCATCTGAGAAATGAGACCCAGTCCACACCCTCGGAGATAAAAGAGAACATGAGGAAACAGATGAAGATCCAGAGAAAGGTTCAAAGACCGCAAGGTCAGCAAGGCAGCCTGGGTAACACTTGCTCACACTATTTCCATTTCAAAAGGCACATCTTAAGAAGGAATTCTTCCTGTCAAATCACAGACTCTAATACTGAAGTCGGTCTCCATCTGCTTCTCCATCCGCTGCTCCTAGGCTCCTGCAGAGTCAGGCAGGCCTCCCGTGAGGACGCTCAACACGGAGAGCAGCAAGGCCCGCAACTGCATAACTCTCGGGGTAACACACCGTCTCTGTGCATGAAGCGCTCAGGAACCTGCCAAGGCCACCCCTCATCCTTGGTCCTTTAGTGACTTTCAAGCATGGGGCTCTGGGTGTGACTGCTCAGAGTCTGCAATGGAGGAAGTCACAGCAAAGTGAGTGGCCACACTGGCCAGAGTGTGGGGACAGGCCCTGGGCTATATGGATGCTGCACTCCAAGGAAAAGGAAGGTCAGGCGTTCTATAGAGTTCCACTCAGTGGCTAACTGTAAGTAGTGGTTTGACTAGTTGTGTAGCCACTTGACAAGGAAAGTCTACATTCACTAGTCCATGATGAGTTTTGCAAGGCTAAATTCCAAGATTGCATGGGATATATTTCTTTTCAGGCAAAGAAAGGACTAGTGTTTCTCTCTCTCCCTCCCCGCCCCCTTCTCTCTCTCACACACACACACAGAGCAACAGAATAAATTTCTTGCACAATAAGTGGAGAGGACAATGCTTAGCTCCTCCGTGTATAAAACACTTAACATTCACTCTGGGTAACGCACAGCCCACTCAGCACTACGAAATGAGCGGTGTCAACAGCTTCAGAGAAAGGTCTCTGGATACAAGCACTAGACCCCTACATAGTTCTGATATGAATATTAATCTGCATTAATTGCTTTGTAACTCTCAAAATACAGATCTAAAAGTGAGGTTTTCTTTTCCTTTACTGAACTGTAACTGTAGACAGAGCCCAGGGGGAGTCCGTAATGTATGCCAGCTCTATCTAATCTTACGGTGTCTCTAATCATAAAAAAAGAAGGGTCTCATAAGGTGCAATGATTCCCAACATATCAGAGTTCAGATTATCTCAATGGAAAACAATTGTCAAGCGTTAGGTATATTGCTAACCATCTACCTTAATATCAGAAAATCCTGAATCCTTTTATATAAATCCTGCAAAATTAATGACTGAAGATGCTGGGAAAAATGAAATTATGCACCATAAAGAAAAAAGTGCTGCCAAATAAATTACAACCCTCGGAATTGAAATGCACATCTCGTTTTCAGAGCTGTTTAAAACATGAACGTGTGTTGGGCAAGAGGGGATATCTTTCTCCAAAATCAACAAGAGATTGAGGGGAGGGAGGAGGGAAGGGAAGGGAAGGCGGAAGTACGTGGATTGAAATCAAACTCCTTGCATGTATTATTTTGACAAAATGAACCCAAATACAATGTATAATGCTCTAATTAAAAGTCAACAAAATAGATTGTTTTAAATAATTTGGAAAGAAGTTAATGGTAGAATAGAGCAAGTTGAAGAAATAATTAGTTGCAAATCAGATATTACAGGAAGCCCGGGAATCTTTTATCCTAGAGAAGTACCTCCTCAGTTAATAATGACTGCAGAGTGAGTGAGAAGCTTGTGGGGCAGGGGAACAGGCTTCCCCGTGCAGGGAGATGAGGAATCTGTCTCCCTGCACGGCAGCAGAAGGGGAGACTTGGAGAGAGCAGCCAGGACATCTGCTGCCCGGGAGGAGGGAGGGCTCCCTCCAGCAGGAACAGGTCTGGCTAATCCAGTGAATTCAGGGAATGCACGTCCTGTTTGCATGCTTGAGCTGTGAAGGGCAAAAGTCAAGGGCAAGCCTGGAGTGGAGCCAAGCCCATTTGAGGGCGGGAGACGAAAGATCGGCATGGTCCACTCTGCTGCCTAGTTCTGGGATTGTAAGAAAAGCCAGAGGCAAGTCAAGTCAGGTGCATCCAGGGCAGTGCCATGTCCTTAGATCCACCAAGGGAAAAGCTGAACGAACACCTGCCGATGAATATCGCCTGGTGCCTTCTATCTCACCAGGTCACGATAGGCAAGGGGACACAGACAAGGGACATGTGAGTCACCCTCTGCAACCCTCTGCTCTAGTGAGTTGCCAGTAAGTTAACGCTAACTATTAGATTTAGTCATAGGAAGGAGTTAAAAGAAAAAAAGCAGAGTATCAGTGAAAGGCACATATTGCAGCAAAGAGCAGGATGGTAAGGGGAGGTGATCAGGAGGCAGAGAAGGGAAGGAAGACACGTAGCAGGGGGAGGCGGGTGGGCAACGGGGTCAGTTTCTGGGGGTTTTCATACAAATGACAAGAGTTATTCTGTGGGTCCCTCCCATGGGAGCCCAAGGGTGTGGGGCCCAAATCTCAGCTGCATGGAGGCCAGAGGGCTGACACATGGCCATAGTCCTGCCTCCGTATTCCATGTAAACTGGCAAGATGCTCAGAGTCCAGGGCTGGAGGTAAAAATCAATAGGTGGAGTGCTTGGTTTGCATGTACAAGGCCCTGCGTTTAACTCCCAGCACCACCAAAAAATAAGTAAACAAACCATGAGAGCTCAGTGAATCATCCTCAGAATTACTTGAGGCACTTCTATTTTTTTTTAGATCTTGACAGACCTTTATTTTATTCATTCATTCATATGTGGTGCTGGGAATCGAACCCAGTGCCTCCCACATGCTAGGCAAACGCTCTACCACTGAGCCACAACCTCAGCTCCTTGAAGCACTTCTTAAAAATACAGATTTCCAGGTCCCATGTCAGACCCGGGAGAGATCAGGACTCTCAGGCACGAAGCCCAGAGCCTACATGTTAACAGCCAGGATTACAGACCACTAGACTGCAAAGACCTCTGTGAGCGCATTTTTCGTTCACACATTTTCTGAGTCCATATACCCTATTTCTAGAGGAAAGCCACAAAACTGATCCAAATATCAAACTAGGGGCCTCTTCCTTCAGAAATAAATACATACGTACACTGGTGTCTCAGTCCACTCAGGTTGCCACAACAAAATACCATAGACCAAGCGGCTTATAAACAATAGAAATTTATTTCTCAAGTTCTGGAGGCTGAGAAGTCTTAGATAAAGATCCCAGAGAGTTCGGTGTCTGTGAGGATTTGCTTTCTGGTTCATGGGTGGCATGTCCTCATTGTGTCCTCACATGGCAGAGGGTGAGATCTCTCCCTCAGGCCTCTGTTCTCACTCACGAGGACTCCACCCTGTGATCTGATCACTTTTCAAAGGCTCCACCTCCTAACACTATCACACCGGAGACTAGATTTCAACATAAATTCCAGGGGACGTAAACATTCAGTCCATTGCAACGGATGTAAAGAATAATGACAGATGCCAAGAGTCTTCTAAGAATAGCCCTTGGGGACAGGTAACAGGAGCAAGGCACACACTAATGAACCGAAGGAACTTTTACAGGTATGCCCAAGAAAGAAAGACGCTGATGTATAATGAGGATCTGCTGCACTGAATACTTCTGCATCTCCATATCACTGAACGACATGATGAACTTAGGTATATGGAAGTTCTATGTCCATAAATAGATGAGGCTGAACACTTTGTCTGAAATCATGAAGCCCATAAGTGACAATCCAGGTATAAACTTGGGTCTTCCAGACTCCAAGTTCACTACTTTATTTACGACCATTTGTGAAATCCCCTGGCATACTGCTTTAATCAATCAATATTAAAGTACCAGAATGTTCTAGAGAGCAGAGTTGAAAAAGCAGTTCTCAAGTCGTTTCCTGCCTTTTCAATCTCCATTCGGTGGTGGTCATCAGATGCGCATGTTCACGGTCTGTTCAAGAGCCTATTCCCATGTACATGACCCCGTCCAGAGTTGCACAAGAGGAACTCAGTCACTCTGCAGTTCTGAGCATGATGGCTTTGCCACGGTCACAGAAGATCCTCTTCTTCCTCCACCTCCCTCACTCCAAAAGAACTGAGGATGCAAACAGCTGGACTTTGGCCCCCACACATGCACGCGACACTTGCTCTCGCCTTGTTTGTGCTCAACTGTTTGCCTGGTTCTCCAGCCCATCCCTCCCCTGCTCCCTCTCACCCCCTCCTCACCAGTTATACATCTTTTACCCACATCCAGCCAACCCCTTTCCAGGTGAGTGAATCTTGATCGTATCCTATTAGGGTTGAGATATGAGGTATCCCCCAAAAGCTCATGTGTGAGACAAAGAAAGAATTTTTAGAGGTAAAATTATTAGATTATGAGAGGTGTAGCCTAATTAGTGGATTAATCCACTGATGGATTAACTAGGTGGTAAATGTAGGCAGGTAGGGTATAGCTGGAGGAAGTAGGTCACAGGGAGTAGGACTTTGGGGTTTATATTTTGTCCCTGGTGATCAAAGATCTCTTTTCTTCCTGGTTTCCATGTCCTGAGCTGATTCTCTCCATTATATCCTTCCGCCATGACGCTCTGTCTCACCCTGGGCCCAGAGCTATGAAACTGGCTGACTGTGGACTGAACTTTTGATACCATGAGTCAAAATAAACAGCTTTTTTTTTCTTTTTTCTTTTTTTTTTTTTTGGTACCAGGGATTGAACTTAGGGGCACTCTACCACTAAGCCACATCCCCAGCCCTATTTTGTATTTTATTTAGAGACAGGGTCTCAGTGAGTTGCTTAATGCCTTGCTTTTGCTGAGGCTGACTTTGAACTCTCGATCCTCCTGCCTCAGCCTCCCAAGCCACTGGGATTACAGGCATGCGCCACTGCGCCCAGCAACTTTTCTACATTTTTCTTGTCAGATCTTTTGATTGCAATGACCAAAAAAAAAAAAACAACTGACTAAAACACCTAATAATCCACATCCAAGATCACAGCCATGTACAGAGAGACCTACTATTACCCACCATTCCTGGCCAAGTTCCTAGACTCACCAGTAAGATTTCACACTGCCCATTCCCACCCTAACTCCCTGGGATCACTGAACTCAGTTTCAGAACTGGGTCTAAAGCTTTTTACATCTCTTGAGCCAAGATGATCAGTTTGCTAATAACAGGATACCACAGATGGGGTGGCTTCAAACTTATCTTCTCACAGTCCTGGAGGCTCCAAGTCCAAGATCCAGGGCCAGCAATCTGGTTCTTCCTGGGGCCCCTCTCCCAGCCTGTGGATGGCTGGCTTCTCCCCGTGTTCTCACAGGCTGTGTCCTCTGTGTGGACTCATCCCCAGCATCTTGGTCTTGATGAGGACCCTTGCACGACCTCACTCAACCTGACCCACCACTCTAGCGGTCCCATCTCCACACAGTCACATCCTGAGGTGGACTGTGAGCAGGGACTTCAACATGAAAATCTGGGGAGGTCACAGTTCAGTCCATGACACCAAATACCTGGATCACTCAACTGCCTGCTCCAAGGTCTACTTCAGGGTCCAAGTCAACAGGCCCTACAACGTGCCCTTCGGTCCCACAATGCTGAAGACCATCCCCTCCCCTCCCAAACTCCCTGCTAGGAAGGGAGGCATCCTCTCTGGCTGCTCCATGCAGTAAACAAAACCAGACCACAGCTGGAATGGCTGAGCAAGCCATAAGAAACTATGCAGATTAGAACAAACAGTTTACTCAAGATCAGAGAGGCCACAGTATCCTGGTTTACACAGCATCCTGACCTACTTAGGTTTGGATGATAAATTATATGGTCATTCTACTTAAGATCCAAATGAGCACATGACACAGAGAAGCTAGTAATTTGTTTCAAAACTCAAAATATAAAATATACTGAGCAGTAAACTAGTAACTGTGTCATCTTAGGAGGGTCATTTATCTAAAGGCCAAGATCAAGTGTCCTTTATCAGCATAAAGAAGCTGCACTGCTCAGTAGAGCTGACCTGGTCACATTTATGAGCACAGACCTCTGTGCAAGATCTGAGCTACCCTGGGCGAGTGAGCAGCCTCGGCATGGACAGTCCTTTAACTGGACTACTACTGGAATCCCATGTCCAGTAGTCATTTCAGAAAAATGTTACCCCCTTTTATGTTTTATTCAATGCTGACATAATTAAGAAACCATACAAGCTGGGCATGGTGGTGCGTGCCTATAATCCCAGCAACTCAGGAGGCTAAGGCAGGAGAATGAGGAGTTCCAAGCCAGCCTCAGCAGCTTGATAAAGCCCTAAGAAACTTAGCAAGACCCTGTCTCATAATAAAAAATTAAAAAATGGGATGTGGCTCTGTGGTTAAGTGTCCCTGGCTTCAATGCCTTTTATGAAAAAGAAAAGGAAGAAAGGAAGGAAGGAAACATAAGAAAACCAGAACCAGATATGGACACACAGCATCACAGTTTCCATGGACACCTTCAGTGTAGACAGCAGCAATCCTTTGGGGTGTCTGTAACTGTGAAAGGCAGCCCTGGGTCAGGGAATCCAAAGTTGAGCACTATGGTCCCTCTGGGTGCAGCCATCCCATCCATGGGGTGAGAGTTATGTAAAAAAAAAAAAAAAAGAAAGAAAGAAAAGAAAATACTCCAGCTGGTGGTGTGTCCAGTGACGTCCTCCTAGCACAGAAGGGGAGAGCCATGGCCCCTCAATTCCCCTGCAGGGGGACCTAGGCAGTTCTGTTGTTCTGTGGCCAAACCTGAGACAGGACAAAGTGGTGGCAAATATCTGGCCACTAATACTAGATATCAGGAATGGCACTCTGGGCCTGATGCCAAAGGCCAGCTTCCGGGTGGACACTGACTGGCAAAGCATTCTCAAGGCCAGGGAGAGTGTTATGTCATCCCAGGCAGGAAAACACCGAGTCTTTCCTATGGGTCTAATTAAAAGACAAGACAAACTGGGGAGGTGGGCCTAGGCATGAAGAAGAACTGGCTGCCTCCAGGAACTCACTCCTCTAAGCTCCCTGGTTGCTATGTTTCTATAACATTCCAAACCGTAAGTGGACCCGGGATGAGAATGGACTTTCTTTTTCTTTTTTTTTTTTTTTTTTGAACCGGGGATTGAACTCAGGGACACTTGGCCACTGAGCCACCCCCAGCCCTATTTTGTATTTTATTTTGATTCAGGGTCTCACTGAGTTGCTTAGGGCCTCGCTAAGTTGCTGAGGCTGGCTTTGAACTCGCGATCCTCCTGACTCAGCCTCCCAGGTCGCTTGGATTACAGGCGTGCGCCACCATGCCCGGTGAGAATGGACTTTCAAAGCCTGGGAATTGTGTAGGGCCCCCAGTCTCAGTCCCCTCTCACACACAGGTTACACTGCCCCCTCTGATGGAGACTGTGAGAATCCCTCAGAGAGTCTGCTCCCACAGTCACCAGAGGTCGTCTATCCACAACCCTGCAGGGCAGGTTACTGAACCTAGACCTCAAGGCACAAGTTAAGCTACAGGCCAGGCTGCCTCTGGGGCTAAAGGTCCTGTTCTACATTCTGTGATTTTTAAAATAAAATTTAGTAAATGGCACAAATAGAGAAAATTGAATGATGCATCTTGAAGCTGGAAACTGTGTTTCTTAGAAAGCACCACCGAGCACGGCCAGGCCTCCACCGCACACTGGAGGTGGGCTGCGGGAAGAAGACTGTCCCCGGGGGCTGCGCCGCTGTTCTGTGCGGGGAGGGCATTACCCTGCTTCACACCCGGGGAAA
>JAJEJO010000330.1:645188-663008 GCA_020662805.1 Glaucomys volans | reverse complement strand
GAGGCTGACTTTGAACTCTCGATCCTCCTGCCTCAGCCTCCCGAGCCACTGGGATTACAGGCATGCGCCACTGCGCCCAGCAACTTTTCTACATTTTTCTTGTCAGATCTTTTGATTGCAATGACCAAAAAAAAAAAAAAAACAACTGACTAAAACACCTAATAATCCACATCCAAGATCACAGCCATGTACAGAGAGACCTACTGTTACCCACCATTCCTGGCCAAGTTCCTAGACTCACCAGTAAGATTTCACACTGCCCATTCCCACCCTAACTCCCTGGGATCACTGAACTCAGTTTCAGAACTGGGTCTAAAGCTTTTTACATCTCTTGAACCAAGATGATCAGTTTGCTAATAACAGGATACCACAGATGGGGTGGCTTCAAACTTATCTTCTCACAGTCCTGGAGGCTCCAAGTCCAAGATCCAGGGCCAGCAATCTGGTTCTTCCTGGGGCCCCTCTCCCAGCCTGTGGATGGCTGGCTTCTCCCCGTGTTCTCACAGGCTGTGTCCTCTGTGTGGACTCATCCCCAGCATCTTGGTCTTGATGAGGACCCTTGCACGACCTCACTCAACCTGACCCACCACTCTAGCGGTCCCATCTCCACACAGTCACATCCTGAGGTGGACTGTGAGCAGGGACTTCAACATGAAAATCTGGGGAGGACACAGTTCAGTCCATGACACCAAATACCTGGATCACTCAACTGCCTGCTCCAAGGTCTACTTCAGGGTCCAAGTCAACAGGCCCTACAACGTGCCCTTCGGTCCCACAATGCTGAAGACCATCCCCTCCCCTCCCAAACTCCCTGCTAGGAAGGGAGGCATCCTCTCTGGCTGCTCCATGCAGTAAACAAAACCAGACCACAGCTGGAATGGCTGAGCAAGCCATAAGAAACTATGCAGATTAGAACAAACAGTTTACTCAAGATCAGAGAGGCCACAGTATCCTGGTTTACACAGCATCCTGACCTACTTAGGTTTGGATGATAAATTATATGGTCATTCTACTTAAGATCCAAATGAGCACATGACACAGAGAAGCTAGTAATTTGTTTCAAAACTCAAAATATAAAATATACTGAGCAGTAAACTAGTAACTGTGTCATCTTAGGAGGGTCATTTATCTAAAGGCCAAGATCAAGTGTCCTTTATCAGCATAAAGAAGCTGCACTGCTCAGTAGAGCTGACCTGGTCACATTTATGAGCACAGACCTCTGTGCAAGATCTGAGCTCCCCTGGGCGAGTGAGCAGCCTCGGCATGGACAGTCCTTTAACTGGACTACTACTGGAATCCCACATCCAGTAGTCATTTCAGAAAAATGTCACCCCCTTTTATGTTTTATTCAATGCTGACATAATTAAGAAACCATACAAGCTGGGCATGGTGGTGCGTGCCTATAATCCCAGCAACTCAGGAGGCTAAGGCAGGAGAATGAGGAGTTCCAAGCCAGCCTCAGCAGCTTGATAAAGCCCTAAGAAACTTAGCAAGACCCTGTCTCATAATAAAAAATTAAAAAATGGGATGTGGCTCTGTGGTTAAGTGTCCCTGGCTTCAATGCCTTTTATGAAAAAGAAAAGGAAGAAAGGAAGGAAGGAAACATAAGAAAACCAGAACCAGATATGGACACACAGCATCACAGTTTCCATGGACACCTTCAGTGTAGACAGCAGCAATCCTTTGGGGTGTCTGTAACTGTGAAAGGCAGCCCTGGGTCAGGGAATCCAAAGTTGAGCACTATGGTCCCTCTGGGTGCAGCCATCCCATCCATGGGGTGAGAGTTATGTAAAAAAAAAAAAAAAAGAAAGAAAGAAAAGAAAATACTCCAGCTGGTGGTGTGTCCAGTGACGTCCTCCTAGCACAGAAGGGGAGAGCCATGGCCCCTCAATTCTCCTGCAGGGGGACCTAGGCAGTTCTGTTGTTCTGTGGCCAAACCTGAGACAGGACAAAGTGGTGGCAAATATCTGGCCACTAATACTAGATATCAGGAATGGCACTCTGGGCCTGATGCCAAAGGCCAGCTTCCGGGTGGACACTGACTGGCAAAGCATTCTCAAGGCCAGGGAGAGTGTTATGTCATCCCAGGCAGGAAAACACCGAGTCTTTCCTATGGGTCTAATTAAAAGACAAGACAAACTGGGGAGGTGGGCCTAGGCATGAAGAAGAACTGGCTGCCTCCAGGAACTCACTCCTCTAAGCTCCCTGGTTGCTATGTTTCTATAACATTCCAAACCGTAAGTGGACCCGGGATGAGAATGGACTTTCTTTTTCTTTTTTTTTTTTTTTTTTGAACCGGGGATTGAACTCAGGGACACTTGGCCACTGAGCCACATCCCCAGCTCTATTTTGTATTTTATTTAGAGACAGGGTCTCACTGAGTTGCTTAGGGCCTCGCTAAGTTGCTGAGGCTGGCTTTGAACTCGCGATCCTCCTGACTCAGCCTCCCAGGTCGCTTGGATTACAGGCGTGCGCCACCATGCCCGGTGAGAATGGACTTTCAAAGCCTGGGAATTGTGTAGGGCCCCCAGTCTCAGTCCCCTCTCACACACAGGTTACCCTGCCCCCTCTGATGGAGACTGTGAGAATCCCTCGGAGAGTCTGCTCCCACAGTCACCAGACGTCATCTATCCACAACCCTGCAGGGCTTGAACCTAGACCTCAAGGCACAAGTTAAGCTACACGCCAGGCTGCCTCTGGGGGTAAAGGTCCTGTTCTACATTCTGTGATTTTTAAAATAAAATTTAGTAAATGGCACAAATAGAGAAAATTGAATGATGCATCTTGAAGCTGGAAACTGTGTTTCTTAGAAAGCACCACCGAGCAAAGGCCAGGCCTCCACCGCACACTGGAGGTGGGCTGCGGGAAGAAGACTGTCCCCGGGGGCTGCGCTGCTGTTCTGTGCGGGGAGGGCATTACCCTGCTTCACACCCGGGGAAACCGCAGCTCAGGAAGATCCAGTCACTGGACTGGCTTCATCTACGCAAGCTGGGTCACCTGTGCCCGAAACCCTGCCTCAGCAGCCACACAGGGGCACACATCCTTGCCTGCCTCTGGGGGCAGTCATTTCCACCCCACCTCAGTCCAAACCACAACTGAGAACTTCACTATGACAACGAAGAACAGATACTTTAAAAAGTAACAAAAATGTGTAAAGGGAAAATAAACCAAGGAAAAGATGCAGACTCAGGTTGAAGTTTAGCCCTCAAGAATTCAAGTCATGGGTCACCATGTAAGAGTTTGGTTCCAAGACGACCCCTCAGGGTAAGAACTGGATTCTTCGAACACCTTTTTAATTCAATGGGAAAAGACAAAGTAACACAGGGGAAGTCTATACATCTTCTGAGTAGAGAAAGAATCAACCCGATACAGCGCAGCAAGACTATAAAATAAGTGAATGTCACAGACAACCCACCCCAGCTCCCTCGGAGCATCCAAGAGCTGGAAAAAAGAACTGAACAGCAAGGCCACACTGGCCTGCTGAGAGGGGGCCTGGAGGGGGTTTTAACGTGGTTTTTGTTTGTTTCACTCTTTGCCAAAAAGCAGCTATAAAATAGGAACTACAAGAGAAAGGTGGTGAGCAGCGTTCCCGGGAGGAACACAGCCCTTCCCTCCACTGAGCAAGAGCTGACGTGGGTTTGCTAGGAGAAGCCACCTTGGCCCAGTGGACTCCCCCATTCCCTGTCCCCTCTGTGTGCACACATGTGCAGGACACAGAGGCACAAACAACCTCACAGCGTTCTCTAATTAAACAAGGGACACAGAGCCTCCCTTAGCACGGATCTAACTGGGCTCCAATGGAAAACATATGCCTCTCCAGATAATTCCACCTGAGACTTCCAGCACCATCTGAACTCTCCAAGCAGGGCAGCCAAAGCCCAGGGAAGACAATGCAGGGAGCAGGAACACAGGCCACACAACACGAAAGACGGTTTCTCATTCAGCTCTCTACATGAAATAGGAACAAGAAAGAAAACTCCTCTTGAGTTTTGCCTCCATGATCAGCACCGGGAACTGGTCTTGTTCCAGTCGCAAGCTCACATCTCCAGCAGATAAGGAGCGGGTGGGAGGGAACGCTGTCTACAGGTAACGACCGAGAAACGCCTTGGTAGGACAAATCGGCTGAAAATCCCAGATCATGGCTTCAGCTACATCGGAGCTTTAAATCCATACACCCAAAGGGACTGGACCATTTTGATAAGTGAAAACCCTGGTTCTTTGGCAAAAGGAGTTTGTTTTCAAAGGCTTGGCAAAGGGACAGCAGTTGATTTTTTTTTTTTTTTTTTGAACCGGGATTGAACTCAGGGGCACTGGGCCACTGAGCCACATCCCCAGCCCTATTTTGTATTATATTTAGAGACAGGGTCTCACTGAGTTGCTTAGGGCCTCACTAAGTTGCTGAGGCTGGCTTTGAACTCATGATCCTCCTGCCTCAGCCTCCTGAGTTGCTGGGATTACAGGCGTGCGCCACGGCGCCTGGCAGCAGTTGCTTCTTGACACACAGCAGTCAAGCTTTGCAGCAGCACAGCAAGGAAGGCCCACCCAGGCTCCCCCAGCCCCCAGGGCACGGCCTCTGCTCCCAGCATCCGATTCCCACCTGGATGTCTGCCTGCAGGTTCACCTGCTTCCCGTCACTCCTTCTATCCAAACCTGCCAGCTCCCGTGAAGGCAGGGCCCTCTCTCCCTGTTCACCAGCGTCCCCCAGCATAGGGCCACTGTGGCTGCCATTCAGAGTTCAGTCATTGCAATTCAGTCGTCATTCATGTAATCAATATAATTGTGAATTGTGGATTCTCTAAAGCATGCTATCGTAACAGCTTGAAAAACTGAAAAAAGGTGTGCAGGGAACATTAAAATTTTCATTTTTAACACATTTTGGGAAATAATGGATAATGTGAGCGGCCCTGGGGTCTTGTCTTAGACTATTTCTTCTTTAATGGAAGACCCAGTCTCTGACAACCCATGCTTCCTGTCCATTTGTGGTTGCTAATAACACAATATCATAGGCTGGGTAAGTTATAAACAAAGGTTTATTTTGGTCACAGTCATGGCCCAAGGTCAAGAGGCTGCATCTGGTGATGACCCTTTTGACGGCAGAGTCCCTGGGCAGTTCAGGGCATCAGGCAGCAAGACAGGAAATGTGAGCTTGGGAGTCCTGGCCAAGTTGGCTTTTATAGCATATCTGCTCTCCAGATAACTCATTAACCCATTAATCCACTAAGCACATAAGCAGATTAATCCATTCCTGAGAACAGAGCCCTAATCACCTTTAAAGATCCCACCTGGTCCCACCCCTTACTACCTCAAAATGAAGATTAAATTTCTATGAGTTTCAGAGGGGACAAATCATATTCAAACTGTAACATCACAAAAAGTTAATCTGGCTCTCCTTAATTTGCCCCATGCTAAAGCTGTGTGGCAAATGGGCAGGTCAAGAGGGCAGGGTTCACGCCTCATCACCAGCAGAGCCGTAGCTGACGCACAGCTGTGGAAGCCACTCCAATGCTGCTCATGACATGATATAACAGAATATAATATGCACTATATTACATATTATGTGTGTGTGTATATATATGTATACATACATGTGCATTTATGTATCTGGACTTCTTTTTCTGAACATCTGATAGCTCTATTAGTTAAAAGCCAAAGATCATCATTGACATTCTGTAGTCTAAGAATGGTTCTTTTGCTGCAGCCATGCTCTTGAACGTCACAGACAACGGGCAAGCCTGTCATGGAACATGGTCCCAGGAGTCTTAAGATATTCATCTGTCTGCTCCAAGCAAAACCCAAGCACAGCAGAGATTCCCTGGGCAACATCAGAGCGAAAACCTGGAATACACACAACCAAACATCCCAGTCATACACAGCATTCATATATAAGTAGGCTGAACTTTTCAGCTATATTCAGTGTTATTACTGAAAATCAAAATTTCTCCTGAAGCCCAATTTCCATTTTGATAAGCAAAAGCTACTGTTCACTTACACTAGTTAATTAAAAAGAACAAAAAAAGCAGTTTTTAAATCACAGGTTCATTCCCACTCAATTATATTTTTAAAAAATCTATTCTAATAACCTTAGAACTTGAGCAAAAAGTGAAATTTCATTGTTAAATATCTTTAAATATTTTGATAACTTTTATAAGAAAGTTAAAAGTTCAACACATCATTTTCCATAGTCTATGATAATAAACTGATTAAAAGTCTCTCCTGAAAATTCTTGAAGTTATAGATGACATAATGATGCAAGCTATTTTGCCCAGGTACTTGGAAGTTGAATTCAAAAGGTAAGCCAAGAAGATATGCATTCACTCCTTAAAGGTGAAGAAACAGATGAAGTAAGAGTTCCATACTACAGTCAATGCCCCAAGACGTCACCCATTCAGGTTACAGGAACCAATTACAGGAGAACAGTCATGGTGCCGCTCCCTCAGCTCATGAGCCATTTCTTCAATTTGCAAAAATGGATTAGATTTGATGCAACTCTGAGCATGACCCACTCTGAGCATGGTCCAGCCCCAGACCATGAAGCCACCCCGACTCCTGGTGAAACTCCCTGGCAGGGTGCTGGTGAGCTCAAGCCTACACAACTGTCACATCTTACCCCCAAACCATGCTATTCTGATGGAGTCCTCTGGCTCATGTTTTTTATTCTGTTTATATTTCACCAGAAAGGTCTGATTTTTTGAGCACTGAATGAATGTGTGTTTTTGTTTATATTGCATGACATAGCTAGGGAAGAGCTTAATGACAAGAGGTCAAATGCTCTTTTGGAGAGATTTACAAAAGTTGTGTTATGATAACTAATAAAACCATTAAAGTGACCATGTCCATTTTAACAGGTCTTGGTGTTGTTTTAGTAAATGTCAGTACCAATTTCTGATTAAGGATCACATAAAAATGTTCCCCGTGAATAGCAAATGCATTTTCAACTGCCAAGAATCCCCACCACGAAAGATCTTCCAGGGCAGAGTCCCCTCATCATTTGAAAGGTTGCATGACCATGAGCCAAACACCTTATCTCAAGCAGATGTGGCCAAACGCAAGCCATGGCTACTGTGAGCAAGAAGCCCTCCTCTGTCTCCTTTCATAGAAGTAACTTTTCACAAGCTCTGGCTCACTTTTCAGGGAAGTAGGAAGGGATGTGACACGTAAGGCAAAGGTCTGAGGACCACGCTTGAAAGCTTTTAAAGGTCGTGGCAGAGCCTGGGGAAATCTGTCCCTACATCCACCGCAGATCCTTGGAAGATCCCCAAAAGACGACATGGCTGATCAATCCGAGAAACACAATCGGAGATTCTGGCACTTGAGAACATTCTTATTTTGCTTCTTAAGTTTTGTCCTGATCCCTTTCCAAAACTTGGCAGCACGGAGTTTACAGAAGGGGTCAGGAGACTGACACTGGCCATGCTGTCACCAGCCAGTGTGGGTCCTTGGACTCAGTTCCTTCATCTATAAAATGAGGTGCTTAGTCTGGAACAAAGATTTCCTCTCTTTTATTTCATCATACAGATGTGTTTTTTTGAAAGGGTTTAGCTGCCCACAAAACAAATAACCCAGTTTACTAGGCTGAAGCTGGCGCAACTGAATCTCAGGCTGGACTACTGGAAACAGGTTAGGACCTGCCAAGCACTGGGCAGCTCTGGGTCCTACAAGATTTCAACAGATTCTTTCTGTGAATCTGCAGCTAAAATCAGCCTATTTCAAATACATTTCTTTCAGCGCTTCACAGACTGACAAGACCCAAGTGAAACTGCCGGGGGAAATTGGCACCTCTGTAGCCGTGAGCTCCAAACCCAGCCTAAAATGTAAACAGTGACACGGTCTCAGCTGGATGTATCCTGGTCAATGACGGGTGGGAATATTTGTCTTGAATCCTGTGCTACCGAGGGCAGGGCATGAATTTCTCGCTGCTTTTTGTTCATGCTTTTTGTTCATTGAGGCACATCCTACTCTAGAATCTCACGCTGATCCCCAAAAGCCAGGCCAACCACTGGCCTGACACCTGACCCCCAGGGCACAACCCAGCAAAGTCCACCAGGCCCAGTCAAAGCAGCCCCTGGTGACCCCGGGGGTCCGCCAGGGCTGTTTCCTGTGTGGTGTGCAACACAGAAGCCCCGAGCTCAACTCCATCCTCCTTAAGAATGGACGGTGGAAATCAAAACCCATCCTACATAGGCAAGCAAGGCTGGGTCTCGGAAGCTCCAAAGGCGAGAAGAAACGCTTTCAGCTGGCCCTGAAGACCTGAAGCTTGGCAAGTCATAGCACAATTTAGAAATTGTAAGTCAGTATTAGATCAACTACAGAGAAATTCATCTACACCACGTGACGGGCCCACCCTGAGGAATGCCAGAGAATCAAGGACAGACTGCAGACTTCCCACCATGGCCCACCTCAGCCCAAGTCACTGCAGCTCCCTGGGCTTCGGGGTCATCTGCAAGGTGGCGATGTGGGTAGGACGCCTGCCTCCAGAGATGCTCCAGAGGAGCTGCCTAGCCCGTCACAGGTCTGTCACCTGCTCTTCAGGATTAAAGCCAACATCTACCAAAATCTTCATCTACCAAAATCTTCTTCTGATAAGCCCTAACCTTGGTGCCAAAAAATGCTGTTGTCTGGCCACAGACCGTCAGATGTCAGCTCCCATATCACAGCCCCACAGGGCGAAGAAGGCCACTTCCAAGCAGCAGTGCCCCGCAGCCTCTGCCACCCACAGGGTGACCTCGGGCAACTCTGACCAGCAGGTGGACTTGAGGGGTCCCCGCAGGCTTCCTCCTCACTCTGTCCTCTCCTGATGACACAGAAGCCTCCCACACCGCTCTTCCCTGCCCCCAGCCTTTTCTGTAACAGAATGTATCACTGAAGCTCCAGAGTTATCCACAGACCCTGCTGGCTCCCCAGACCCTGAGCCTTCCCTGTCCCTGGACTAGTGCCAGGGACCTCCTGGGTCCCACCCGCCTCTGCTCCCCTCACCTCCTGCCACTGCCAGACCCCTTCTCCTTGCTTCTCGCTTGAGGTGAGGAACTATGGAGGGGCCTGGGCAGACGCTCCTCCTCACGGTCCACCTGGTGGTGTCCCTCCTGCCTCACCTCACCTGGCTGCTCTCCTCCAACACAGACACTCTGGACTTCACAGGCCGTGGTACCAGCTGGGAACGACCCTTGCCCCTGCACTCCTGGCAACCTGGCCCATTCCCACGGACCCTTTCGGTGCCAGCTCAGGCATCGTCCCCTCAGGTCCTCCATGGCCTCGGCTGCACCACCACGCCACCTGCACAGACTGATAGGAACAGGCCGGGCAGGCTCTCTACCTCAGCTTCTCCCCAGAGGGTTCGAGGAAAGAAGGCCCGGTGTCCTGCGTCCAGCAAGGTGACTTCCACCTGGCCGTCCTCCGTGACTGTTTGCGATGGAGAGGACCAGCATGGGTCACTGACTGCTGCCTCCCCCCAGCCCTGGGCACTCCCTTGGCCTGGAAGCCCACTCACCTCCATGCACCCAAGTCACCTAGGCCACTGCTCAGCATTCCACTGTCACACCAGCACCACCTCCCGAGGAACCCTGCTTAGAGCACCCCTGTTGCCACGGCACCTGCCAGGGTACTCACTGCTCCACTGTCACTTCTCCCCAGAGACCCTACGTGCCAAGACCTACCAAGGTGGGTGGATCCCGGGTTGGAGTGACCTGAGCGAGTTGCTCATCCGAGTGTCACCGCAGACCCGCTGACTCACCTGGATCCACAGATGCCCAAAGTTCAGTGCCCATCCAAGTGGCCCGAAGACACCTGGGATCTGGAGTTTGACATTGGGGGCTCTCAGTCACCAGATCATGTTCTACTTATTTAGTTTGTTTTTTAAAAAATTTTATAAATAAATAATAGGTTGTAAAGTGCCATTTTCATGTTAGTAAAACTAGTTAAAATCTGACATGCCTTATTCATGAATCTTATCCCTTGTAAAAAAAAAATCAGACATGAATTGCTCAGTAATAAAGCACAATCAAGCAGGTTTTAATATAAAATCTACAAAGTGTTGCACTTGGATTGGGGAAGATGTCCCAGCTAAGACGTGGGGAAGAACATGGGAAAGGCGGAGCTCTCCTCCTCTGGGAAGGTACCTGGAGGCCCCGCACACCTGCCTCCCACAGTCAAGGGAACCAGGAGGAAATGGATGGAAAAGCTGAGAGATCGCTGCAGTTTCACCCGTTCCGACACAGAGCACCTACTGCATGCCACAGTGCGGGGGACTCACAGCTAAGGCCACCGACCTAGCACACGCCACCCCTGGAGGCGGCTCTGAGTGGCGGAGGACTGACCTGTGATTGGCTTGGCACACAGGACCCTCCTTCCTCGCCCATGTCCTCCCCAGGCCAGAGTAAGTGTGAACTAGGAGCAAAGACACACCAGAGGAGGCGGGAAGAGGGAGAGGGGCAGCCAGACGGCAGCCCTTTCCTGGACAGAGCGGGCTCAGGCGACAACCCAGTCTGCAGCTAAGATGCTCAGACCCACGTGGCCTGCACTGACACAAGGGTAAGTCCTTCCCACTGCACATCCACTAGGCTATAGACCCCAGAGCGTCCCTGGATGGAAGGCCATGGCAGAGGAGGCCCACAGAGGTCTGAAGGGAGGACTTGGAAAATCCACACAAGCCCTAGAACTTGAGATCTCACCACCCACCCAGAGAGGCAGGAGGGAGGACCCCATCTACCCGAGAGGTGACAGCAGGGGCTTCAGCCTTGGACACCAACAGCACAGCTAACGGCGGAGGACCCACATGGACACAGGGAAGCTGACAGCCGCCAGCGGGCACCGGGTTCCCTGCCGCCCCCCTGGGACAGCTCCCTGGCAGGCAGTCAGGCTTCCCCTCCCACCCTGCCCTGCCTCATGGTGGCATGAGTGTTGTGGCATCAGCCGGTCCCCAAAACCAGACAGGCTGAAAAACCACCCTGGGGCTCTCTGAGGGGGTGGGGCCTTGTCCGCTGAGCCACAGGGAATCCCGTGAAGTGGCCACACGTCAGTCAGCGCACAGCACGCCAATCAGCCTGGGGTTCCTGCACTGTGGATCAGGAATGGGACTCTGAGGGCCCCTTAAATATTTCAGGAATGCCTTCAAATCTACCAGAGTATAAAACACACAGGAAAAAGGGACCAGAATGATCACAGGAAAACCTTCAACTACATGAATATTCTCCAGGAGAGGAAATAGGGCCTCCCCATTTAAGACACTGACTTTCTCTTGTCCCCCAATTTCAGCCGAAGACTATTTAGAGGCTCCAACATCGGAAAGAAGGAAAGAGAGGAAGACACAGATGTCCTCAGTGGACAGCAGGCCAAGGGGACCACTGGGACAAAAACAGATGAGGGCTTCAAGAAGGACAGCTCCAGGGGGTGGAGGGGGGGATGGGGTAATCAGAGAAACAGACTCGGGTCCTGATATTTGTCTTTTATCAAAAGGAATTTTCCAGGTATGCCAGAGGGTTAAAAAGATGAAATTTTTTAAGATGCCAAGAATGACAACAAAATAAAATGGTTCAAGAAAGGAACTGTGGACACGCATTCTACCTGGTTCAGGTGCGAGCAGCATTCACACCGTCAGGGTGACTTAATCCAATACAGTGATAC
This sequence comes from Glaucomys volans, assembly GCA_020662805.1. NCBI lineage: Eukaryota > Metazoa > Chordata > Mammalia > Rodentia > Sciuridae > Glaucomys > Glaucomys volans. The sequence continues at coordinate 651,392 of JAJEJO010000330.1, read as the reverse complement.
TGTAAAAGCAGAAGCCAGACAGGAAGTGCTTCCTGAATTAGGGAGGAGGGGAAATGGATGTCTTAGATGGCTGCATCCTGAGCTGGCATTTCAGGATTATTGTTTTTTAAGTCTTAAAGTTTTTAAGAGCATCAGCATTAACAGGGGTCATCAGCTGGGAGGCAGGGCGAGGCAGGGCCAGAGCCGCCTTTGGGGCGAGCCCCGTGGAATCGGAGGATACAAAGGTGTGTGTGTGTGTGTGTGTGTGGCTTCCTCTCCACGAGCCCTATTCGCAATTCACTGACTGCATATTCTGGAACTGCAGTGTAGGTTTGTATTTGTTTTCTTTGACCCAAGTGGTATAGATGACAGTTTTAAGAGGTTTCTAAACATTAGAAGAATAACCATAATATCCTCCAATTGCACCACGTTCTCTGAAGCACACAGCACCTGACATTGAAATTAGCAAGGCAATGGTTTTGTTAGATTCCCCAAAAAGTGCCACCAGGAGAGAGAGTCAGTCCCACCCTAATCCCCTCCCCTCCCTCTCCCCCCCCCAACCCCCTCTCTTCCCCCCCCCCCCCCCAATCCCTTCCCCTCTCTATAATCGCTGGCAACAAAGAACTAAAGCACAGGACACCGCTTTTAGGTGTATGGGAGTACATCCTCGGCCAGCTAAAAAAATAAAAAAATAAAGGCTTCTTTTGGCTTTACGTGATCGGCTTGGATGATCTTATTTCTGTCGGGCATAACAGTTTCGGGAACATGTCCCCCAAAGTCTGTGTGTTGGAAACCTCATCCCCAGGGCAAGAGGTTGGAAGCCGGGGCCTAATAAGAGGCGGCTTTGATCACGAGGCTCCATCCTCATAGATGGAGTCACACTGTTTTGTTGAGTAGTTTTCACAGGAGTAGGTTGGTATAAAGTGAGACTGGCCCCCTCCCTGCCTTCCTGGCACCTCTCTTGCCCTTCCACCTTCCACATTGCTTTGATGAAGCACAAAGGGCCTGGCCAGGTGCTGGCACATGTCCTTGGACTTCCCAGACCCCAGAATATGAGCCAATAAATCTCTTCTTTATAAACTACCCAGTCCCAGGTATTTTGTTATAGCAGCAGAAAACGAACTAGGGCAACATGTAAGACCTAAGACAGGTAGCCAGGGATGACCTTGTTGAGGATGTGACTGTAAGATCCAAGGACAAAGTGGAGGCTGGGAAGGGAAGGTGAAAACATCCAGAGCCTTGGAAGAGGAGGGCGCAGGTCCAGGGGGCTAAAGGGGCTGAAAACAGCCCCCTGGCTCTGCCAAGTGAACAAGAAGAGTTGTTGATATGGGCTCTCCCAGCAGCCCTCGGCGCTCCTTCAGTAAGAACTCCTGCACACAGCCTGGCTGCCCAACTCCACCCACAGTGCACACATGTCCTCCTCCCAGGGACAGTCACTTCCCTCACCGCGAGGTCCCAGGTTGCCTCCTGTACTGCACAGCTGTTACGCTCCACTGTTCAAAATTTAAGAAAGGCAGGAGTTCAGGGGACTTTTCACCCATGAAGAGCCACCCTGGTCAAAGGGCAGCTGCAGAGGGGAAGTGAGATAGGAAACTGGGCCTCAAGACACCCCAAAGACACACGCCCAGGCTGGAGACCATGCCCCGGGCGGAAATCACAGGGGGCGGGGCTTCTGCAGGGATGAAGCCAAAATGTTAGAAAAATCAATCAACTTCTTTCTCTAAAGTAGAGAGAGAAAGCTAGCTATGCGGGAGTTTTAATGAGAAGTCATTCAACTGTCCTCTAGGGGACAGAGAGGAGCCACCCAGAATCCGGCTCTCACTGTCCCTGCAACCCCACCCAGGGGAAGGGCGCCAGGAAACCAGGCTGGTCCCCGCTCGGCCACAGGCTGCTGTCTGGGGGCAAGTTCCTTAGATACCCTGAGCCACAACATCCCTCTGTCAAATAGGGACACAGACACTTTGCTGTTTGGTGTCATAATCAAGGAAGATGACGAAGCCAAGTGTCCAGCAAAGCGGAGCCCAATGCACACATGGTCACTGCCATTATCAATGGTCGCTGCAGGAGTCAAGAGGAGAAATCGCCCACGTTCTGGGCCCCAGAATCTGCAGAAGATGACCTGCTCACCACACAGTGGCCAAGGTGGTCACCTAGAAACCGAGAGCCTGCACGGCCACCACCTGAGGGGCTCTGGGTGGCATCTGAATCTGATTTTCAATGGAAGGTCCGTGAACATCTGGGAAGACAAGGAGGCCACTGCCCGGGTGGCCTCAAGCTCCTCCCCTGGGTCCCAAGATCACCCTCAGGAGCAGGGAGTGACCACACCTCACCCAGCACCATTTCACTTGGGTGCTGAGATCCTCAGCCCAGACCCCAGAACCCCTCCAGACAGCTGAGGTCAGCGGGACAAGGGGCCCGGCCCAGTCGTTTAGGCCTCCGCAGCACACCTGCAGCGAGGACGTGCGGCTGGCCAGGCCCGCTCATCGTCAGCAATGGGAACTTGAACTCGGAGAGCAGCCCAGAGAACCCATCCCTGCGTTCCATGACAAGATACACTTGGAAAAATCCAGCCCAGGAGGACGACAACAAAGCCTCGGCACCTGACCTGAAGTCTGCTCACTGAAAATACGGCCAGACAGGGTAACCTAGCCCCCCAGCACCCCAGCCAGCTGTGCGTGTCCTGCTGATGTTCCTGTCCCCCGAGGCTGGCAGACACCATCGTCCTCCTTCAGAGAGGGCAGACGCCCTGGGGCAGCGCGTGATGTCCTGCCCCTGACTGTGGCACACCGTCCTTCCCCTTGTCCTCAGGATCAGGGGAAAACATGTCCTTCTGACCTTCCCCTGCAGCCTCTCCTAGAGGCTGTCACTTACCCCCCATGTCACCAATCTGGCCTCTCCATTGTCCCCTTTCTCGCAAATTCCACTGTCCTTCAAAGTCCCCATCCAGACATCTCCCAGGCTCTGAAGAGCAGACAATGGCACAGCACAGGAAGGGGAGGACCCTCCAGAAGGAGCACAGCAGAGCGGGGACCCCATTGGCAGGGAAGCCAGGCACCGGGGAGGGTGTGTCCCAGCAGGTTTGTGCCGCTGTCTCAGAAACGCCAGGTCGGGCAGCTTGTGAACGACACAAATCTATTTCTCACAATTCTAGGAAGCCTAAGACCAAGGCACCAGCGGACCTGGTTTCTGGTGAGGGCTCCCTTCCTGCTTCCCACTGTCCCCCACGTGGCAAAGGAGGGAGCAGCCATCGCAGGTCGGGTGCTCACTGACTTCAGCAGCAGCTCAGCAGCTTCTGCAGAAAACCCTCTGCAGGGCTCGTCCACGCTGCTCTCTCCCTGCCTTTCCAGGTCCCTCTAGTCACCGCCTTGACACCCCCTCCCGGCTCCTCACGTAGTCCCAGCAAATGCTCCCCAGCAAATCCCACCCTCCCTCAAGAACAAACCCCAACACCTCACCGTATCCTGCCACTCAACCTGCACCCTGTCTGGAGTCCACAGACCCAACCCGGGAGCCACCTGTGCGCACAATTCACCCAACACGCCGCATCCCCGAGCTCCCGTCTGGATGCTGCAACTTCATGACCTGGGAGCTCCTCAGTAACAGTCCCAGCCACCTGTCCTTTACCCTCATGGTCTGAGTCACTCCCCCACCCCCCAAGTCTTTCAGTCTTGCCAGGGTCTCCCCTGAATCCATCACCTCTTCCCCCTGCCTCTACCTTCAGTCAGCCCTCCTCACCACCACGTGCTCCTGCAATGGCGTCCTAGTTGGTCCCTGGCTGACAGCTCTTGCTCCTCTGGTTCATCTAGAGGAACTGATAGAAACTGACAAGCAGAACATGGCAGGGTTGTAGCACAAAGTTCTAAGCTACACAAATGCTGTCTCCCGCTCGCTCACCTGCCTTCAGCTACACTGTTCTTGTCATGAACACCTCAAGCCCATTCCCACCCCAGGGCCTTTGCACACATGCCATTTCTTCTGCATGGAATACCCACTCCAGAGTTATCCACGAGGATCACTCCCTGACTAGTTCTTCAAGTGTCTGCTTAAGGTCATTCCTGATGACTCTGGCAAAGTTGCACCTCCTTCTCACTCTGTTCCTTGTCCCAGGTTTAGTTTTTTTCACATCTAGCACCTCAGCATTGGCTTTATTTGTTGTCTTTTTTTTTTTTTTTCCTACAACTTGCAACACTAGAACATGATTTCCATGAGAATAGGGAGCTTACCTTTTTGTGCACTGCTAAATCCCTACCACCTAGAAAAGTGCCCCCATAGAGATTCAGTAAACACTTGCTGTGTTTTTAATGGAAGTCTAGATACCCTATAAGATACAGTCCAAATTGCCTATTAGATATAGTTCAAATGTCTCACCATGGTCCAACAGCAACCTCTTCCTAAGTTGGTCCCAACCTTTCTCTTTTCAACCTCACCTCTGTAACTTCTTCCTAACCCACAAACCACCCTACTGTCTGTCCTATATATATAAAGATATTTATGAAAGCTACTGCATACCCTGTGTGTGCTGCCAGAGATAAGCTATTACATAGGAGGTGCTCAGTTATTCAATAGACATTAGCTCTCCTATTTTTTACATTGTGACTCCCCCCAGTCCCCATACGCCCTTTGTCTTAGTCTGTGTTCTGTGCTATATCTGGATACCACAGATTGGATAATTTATAAAGCACAGAGGTTTATTTGGCTTGTGGTTCTGGAGGCTGAGAAACCCAAGATCACAGTGCTGGCATCTGGTGAGGGCCTCATGCTGCATCAGAGTGAGCAGAGCAAGCACACTATCCCAGGTCTCTCCTCCTCCTCTTATAGAGCCCCTGATGCAATTGGGAGGACGGGTCTCACCCTCGTGACCTCATCTAATCTGATTACTCCCCACTAACATGAATTTGAGGGTTAAGTTCCAACACATGAACTTTCAGGGGACACATTCCAACCACAGGACAGCTGTTTTTAATGAATGAAGTCCTCTCTGTTTTACAAACCTTCTTAAACTGGTCCCACCCCCTTTAGGCTAGAGGAAGTTCTCCATTTCAACTCAGTTCACCAGACTTTTCTAAACATCTGCCCTTCAGATCCTGCACTGATCAAATTAACACCCTGATCCCCCAATCCTATCCTCCGTGGGAGTCAGGCAAGTCTCCCCATCCTACGGTGCTCAGAGTTCATCCTCCACCTACTCCTGGGGTCAGCCCTCTGTGGAAGCCCTGGCCATTTAACTCACTTTAGACTCAGACCCTTTCTCCAGGCCTGCACAGCAAATTACACACAGCTTCCATCAATTCTTCCAAAGCCCCTGATCTCCACTTCGTCCTAAACCCCAAAGCCCTGGAGACTGTGACACGTAATTCAGAACCATGAAGATGTATCGCTTCAAAATTCACCGAACCAGTCACGTCTCCTAAATCAGAGAGAACGTCCTCAGAGGCAAGTGCAGACCTCGGCTTCTGGTGTACTCTACGCACCCACACCATGCTGAACATGGAGAGATCTCACCCCACCTGCCCACTACCCAAGCGGAACAGAGATAAGAAATGCGACTGGACTGGTGACAGAGTGGAAAGTAACCACATATGACGTGGCAATACCACCAGAACACCTAGGTCAGCAGACCACAGCAGTGCCCGCAAACCCGCGGCCACAGCAGCTCAATTCCAGCAGTGCAGTGAGGGACCCACCGAGCTCCACATCGGCAGGTGAATGAGGAGGAAAATGTGGTGCAGACACAGAATGGAGTTTCCCTCAGCCACTAAGAAGAATGAAACTATGTCATTTGCAAGAAAACAGATGGAAGTGGAGAACATCACAGTAAGTGAGATCAGCAGCCTCCGGAAGCCAAGGATCACCTTCCTCTCACGTGTGGAAGATAGAAAAAAGGAGTGGAAAAGGCATTTCATGAAAAAAAGGGGGGCAGTAGAGTAGAGGGAGGGGAAAGGGGAATGAGATGGCCCCCACTCTGCTGTGGGCAAACAGAAACACATCACAATGAACCCCACTGTTTTGCCAATAAATAATACCACGCATATAAACAAACTCCTCCTGATGCAGAACAACCCTCTCTGGACAGAACTATTTTCACTCAATGCTGGAACCATACAGGTGATTCTGTAGTATTAGAGAATGTAGGACTGGGGTTGCAGCTCAGTGGCCAAGTGCTTGCCTCACATGTGCGAGCAACTGGGTTTGAGCCTCAGCACTGCATATAAATAAATAAATAAA
>JAJEJO010000330.1:622986-638956 GCA_020662805.1 Glaucomys volans | reverse complement strand
CCCTGGTTCCAAAAAAAAAAAAACAAAAAAAAAACCCACAATGCCCCTGGGCCTCCCAAACTTGAGATGAACACCCTTTCCAGAAGCTTCCACCACACTTGCTTCATGCTGACTTGAGTTATAGCTTCTTGTTATGACAGTATCTCAAATCTGTCTTTCTAATGCATAGCACTAAAATCTTGCAGGTAATGGATAGATGATGAAAGTCCTTCAAGAGACAGCAGGTACAAGGCGCTAAGTCATTCAAAATTATATGTTTAAATAAAGTTAATTTGCACAAAAATGAAATGAGGTGAATTAAGGTGGAAACATCACTATTGCTTAAGACAAAATTTGGGTTCTTCACATTTCTCACATGGATCTTTTTTCTTTTATTACAGAAAATGCAGGTTTTAGAATTCCTGGGAGAGAAAACATTTGAATATCGCACAATTTAAGATCGTTTGATAAGAAATACACTATATAAAAAAATAGACCTTAAAAAGCATTTTAACCCCTGATAAGCAAATAAAGGAGGGAAAACTCCAAAATCTTTAACGGAATGAAACTCCAATATATTACGACACAAAAGCAACATGTATTTCAGAATTTAAAGAGCAGGCCAGACACGGTGGTGTGCGCCTACAATCCCAGCAGCTGGGGAGGCTGAGGCAGGAGGATTTGAGTTCTAAATCAGCCTCAGCACCTTAGAGAGGCCCTAACAACTCAGCGAGACCCTGTCTCAAAATTAAAAAAATAAAAAATACAAAGGGCTGGGGATGCGGCTCAGTGTTAAAGCGCCCCTGGGTTCAATCCCTGGTCCAAAAAAGAAAAAAAAAGGCAATATTGTTATCTTTCTGTGAAAGAAAACGCATGTCTGGAATGTAGGTACCATAAACAGAAGAAGAAAAAAACAAATAAGATTATAACTAGGTTGAATGTCTGGCCATTGTTTGCCTCTACATGAGTCATTAAAACACACACACACACACACACACACACACGGATGGAAGACCTTATGCATAATACCAAATATGCTTTTCAATTATTTTATGCTAAAAAACATTATTTTCAATAGGTGTTATTGAACAATGCCTCCTCAGTGCTGGGATATGGCTCAGTGGTAAAGCCCTTGCCTAGCATGCACCAGGTTCTGGGTTTAATTCTCAGAACTGCAAACAAAAAGAACACATCACAGAAAAATGTTCACAACTTATATTTACAGAAATTAGGCTACAATATAATTTTTTTTTGGCTGTTGATGGACTTTAATTTATTTATTTATTTATTTATATGTGGTATTGAAGATCAAACCCAGGGCCTCACACATGCTAGCAAGCGCTCTATCACTGAGCCACAACCCCAGACCCCTACGACCTTTAATATTAAAAGAGCTCTATAAGTCAGTAAGAAAAAGACAAATGGCCCAACTGAAAAAATAGATGAAGGTTATTCATAAACAGATAGCACAGACAAAACAGTAATTATAGTGCTTCTGAACATTAAAAAAAATGTTTGATCTCTGAGAAATGCAAATTAAAAATCATGCTAGGATACCCTTTTTCACCTGTCAGATTTACAAGATCAAAAAGTTTCATAAAATATTCTTGGCAAGAGTGTAGAGAAACAGGCATGTTGCTGGAAGGAGTATAAACTGGTAGAACCCCAAGAAAGTGCAATATGGTGATATCCTTTAAAATTGCAAAGTGCACATCCCCTCTGAACCAGCAGCTTCACTTCTGGAACTTTAATCTTCAAAAACATTTGCATCTATGCAAAATGATGTATGAAAAAGACCAAGACCTTTAACGCTGAAATTGCAAAAGCTTGGAAACCGTCATGGTGCCTCCATAGGTCACAGATTAAATACTTGAGACATACTTAACAAAAGAACTCTATGCATCTGAGAAAGAAAACGGAAGTGATCACCACAATAGAAGAGTAGCAACCCATATGGTAGTCCACAATTGGCATAGGATATTGTGTATTTGCTGAAATGTGCACTTATCTGGAAAGATACACAAGACATTGGCAACACTGGTTGCCACTGAGAGAAAATGGGAGGCCTGGGACTAGTGTGGGAAAGATAGTTTCTAAATGCTTACACTTTTGTACCTGTAGAACTGTATTAGCTATTTTTTTTTTTTAAATAAATACAAAGTAAACTTTTCGGTGTGTGTGTGGTGCTGGGGATTGAACCCAGGGCCTTGTGCTTGTGAGGCAAACACTCTACCAACTGAGCTATATCCCCAGCCCCAAAGTAAACTTTTTCATTGAACTTTTGAACTGAGGAACTGTATTAGTTACTTTTTTAAATAAATAAAATTTAAAGTTAAGAAAGGAAATCTAAAAAAATTAAAATGTTTTTTTGGTGACAGGAGTGAGACATGGCCCTAAAACAATTGGCCTGCTGTCCAGCCCAGCACAAAAAACAAAACAAAACAAAACAAAAACCACCCTCCTTACATGAGGGCTCAGGCAACTTCATAAGAGGACAGAAAGATCTAGAATAAACTCGAGAAACACCAATAGCTAAAAGACTCAAAGTTAATTTATGTCCAGGGAGCCCTTCAAGACACAGCTTGTTTTAAGAGAAAACCAAGACTAGCATGAATCTGCAGAAAAATCTTCATACTGCTCAAGTTAATCAGGAAAAAATGACAGGCTATGGCTCTTTTGTGCATTTATTTATTTCCCAGCTTTAAGGTTAAGAAATTGATGTCCTGCAACAAGGTGTTTGTTAGTAAAACTCCTAACTCTGCACTATGGTCATGTTCGTTATGAGGACACTTTGCAAAGAAAGCTCTCCTCTGCCCTCACTCACACAGGGAACAGATGAGAGGGGCTGTCCTTACCCGACACTTCCCTGTTCTCACCTGTGAAGAGGGTGTTTGGCAGAAACAGACCCGGTGTTCAGGGGCTATTAAAGGAACACTCCCATGTATTCTCCTGGGACTTCCCTGGAAATATGACTGTTTTCCACACTGTGCACACCTGGGGGGCGGGGTGATGTGCATAATCCACCTGTTTGTTTGCCTCCTGTTTTCTCACCAGGGAGCAAAGACAGTAAATCCAACCCTCAAGGGGAAGGAAAAACAAATCATTCAGTGCCCATCTCTGGTGGCTGATCAAGCCGCAGTCTTGAGAGTGCACCTAAGCTGGTCCAGATACGCCTCTGGGTGCAAGAAGGAACACAAGTTCAAACACCTCTGCTCGTGCACACTTGGCAGAGCGGGTCAGGACCTGCCTTTCTTTCAGAAAGCCGAAGTTTTCAAGCATGCTGGGCACATCGCAGGTACAGGTGCAGGTGGACAGCAGCCCACCGGCCTTTGAGCGGGGATGCACACTCGGGGGACAACTATTTACAGGGAAGCGAGTCTGGGAGGAAAGTTGAAGTGGTGTCTACCTGTTTGGCAAGGCTGGCCGAGAGAGTGAAGCAGGGCCGACCCTTCTTCCCCCGTAGCGCCCGGCTTGCAGCCCCACCCCCGGCCCCGGGCACCCCCTCTTCCCGGCCGGGGCGCCCCAAGGTCACCTGCCCTCCGTGGCGCCCCTACCCAGCCCGAGCTCTCACCAGAACAGCAAGTTGGCGCCCAGGAAGCCGAGCAGGCTGCGCAGCGGCCTCTTCCAGCTCAGGAGCTCCTCGGCGCAGCAGCCCAGCCACAGCACCGGCTCCCCGAGCAGCCAGGTCACGGCGGCGGGCACCCGGCCCGCGGCCTCCCCCACCTGCGGCCCCGCGCCCGCCGCCGCGCCCTCCTCCGGGGCTTCCTCCTGCGCCTCGTCCTCCGGGGGAGCCGGGAGCGGCGGCGGCGGCGGCGCCAGCTCCGCGGCCGCCGGGGCCGGGCATCCCTGCTCGGCGTGCTCCCGCGGCGCCGCGCTCGCCATCTTCAGCGGTGCTTGCAGGCGGGGACGCAGACGCGCGCCTGGCCGTGGGCACGAGAGAGCGGCGGGCGCGGCGGGTCGGGCGCGGGGTGCGCACCGCGGGGCGCCGGCGGCTGGGTCCTTGTGACGTCAGCCCGGGCCGCGGCGGGGGCGCCGCCCGGGGGAAGTGGGTGCGGTCAAGTTCGCGCAGGGGCGGGGCCGCACGCCGAGGGGCCGGCGGCATCCTGCGCGGTGGGTGCGGGCTGGGCGGCGACCCGGGAGCTTGGGTCCCCCGCTGGCCTCGCCGGGACCCTGTCCCTTCCAGCCGCGGGGGAGGGCGAGGAGAGGATCTCGGCCCCGTTGCTTCTCTAAGAGGGAGTCGGGGCCACCGGCAAAATAAATGGGACACCCACTTTCTCAGACCAGGGCCACCGATAGGTCGCCCATCCTAAGGTCTTTGAGGACCTTATCCCGACGCCCACCCGTCTGGCGGCTCATTCCAGGCCGCGGGACCCATCCCCCAGCCGGTCCCGCCCGGTGCCCTTTTCTGGGACAGCCTGCACACATAACCATAGCACCCTTGGAATCACGTGCTGATACAAATGTTGGATTTTTAAAGAAAGAAAAAACAAAACAAAACAAAAAATCTCGGGTCAATTAGGGAGTTGCTCTGGTTTTACTAGTGAGGAAACGCCAGGCCGCAGCGGTGGGTGTTCTTCCTCTTAGCCTGGGACTGTGATTTGGGTCAGAAATACAGGTTACTCTGTGCAAAGTACAGGGAGCGGACTGCGGAGAAGCAAGAACCTCCGCGGAGACCAGACGCCTTGCACTAGACTCTTTGCACGTGTCCAGATAGGTGTGGCAAGCTGGGAAGGCGGTTACTTAAGAGGCACTCTGATCAAGTGGGCGTCAGGGAGATGACAGGGAATTCTGAGACCTTCTGTAAGAAGCCTCTGTGGGCCTGGTACTCCTGGGTGAGTGGGTTAAAGGGAGAAGCATTGTGAGTGTTCCATGCGCACTTTTCACTGCGCGTTGAAAATCGCCTCTGCCTTAACCCTCTGTTCTTGTTTTCCTCTAGAATAAAGTACCCCTCTCTCAATCCTGAGAGTTCTACCTGCTGATGAATCAGGGCATGTCCCATCCTCCACTGCACCAGCCTTCACAGAACGGATAGGATGGAGCTCATTCCCAAGCAATTAAAGCCCATTCCAAGCCGGGTGGTGGCACAGGCCTGTAATCCCTGGACTGGGAAGGCTGCTCCAGGCCAGCCTGGGCAACTTCTTGGAGACATCTTGTCTCAAAATAAAAAACAAAAAAAGGACTGTAGCTCAGTGGTAGACCTCTCCACTGGGTTAAATCTACATACACACACACACACACACACACACACACTCCACTGCTTCAAAGGAGTCTCTGGGTTAATATTCTATAAGGCTCATCTAGATGGTCATTGTATACCTCTGCATGCATATGTTGATCTGTGCAGTGTAAATGTGGGCCCTTACCTGGGTGCATGTTGTATTTAAAAGGGAGTTATAAGTCACTCAACGGGGGTGGGGCAGAGTGGGGACAACAAATCCTGTTGGGAGTTGAGTGTGAGAGGAGGTATGAGGTGCAGGTGGAGGTGGCTGTGGGTCAAGTGCATTGGCCAAGGGCCTTGAACCATCTTCTAGTGACAGAAGGTTTGGTTAACCTGAAGGCAATGCAGAGAATCTGGCATCTCCAAATCACCTTCCTAGAGGCATCCACAGGACAACTGATGGAAAATGACCTAGGAAACAATGAAAAAGCAGTGTGAAAACAATTTCGGTATTCTTTCCACCAAAAACTCTTTTCACGGTGCGAGTCCTCCTTCTGGGGGAACTTTTGAAAAATAAATATACTTTATTGTGCACTTTGGTCTTTGGTTAACACTTGATACATTCCAGAGTTGTGACATCCTAAAATTCATCCCTAGACACACCATGCTGCTGCTGGTCCTGAGAACACAGGGCTGAGGAGAGGGGGAACCAGGTATTTGCAGGGGCTAGGCTAGGCCAGAGCCGCTGTGCTTCCAGAAACACCTTTGTGACATGCTGCTCGTTCCTCTGCTCTCCTTGAATTCTAATTATTGTTGTCAGGATCCGTTGAAGTTGGAAAAGCTGTTGGCAAACACGACACAAAAAAGCTGAGTTCCAGTTGCTACGTGTGGTTTGCAACACTTGCTGTCTCCCTTTCACAATGAATCTCCCCGTGAACAGCTGTGCATTGTGAAGTGTTTTCTTCCTCTGTCTTAAAATTACTATGGAGAAAGGACTGTGCAAAACGGTTTTGCATACAAGGCTGGGCTCGTTGCTCTAATCTGTCTTTTTCACCTCTGACCCCTAATAATTACTGACAAATTGGGTGACACTGGCATAGATGCATAAATGGGTGCTACTGGGTGATTTTTTTTCTTTAATTATCTTTGTGATGGTTGAGTAATTATTCAGCACTAAGACATCCACAAGATGGTATCAATGCTGGCTGCAGTAAACCTCGTCCCCTGGTTTCAAGAACACCCGATATTGGAAACTCCTGTTGGTAACCTAAGTATTTAAGATTGCCTTCTGAATTTTGCTTTGCCGTATGTTGGGAACAAAGTGATAAACACTAATAAACTAGACAATTTGACAATATAGATCTGAGGAAAGCAAGGAAACTTGGCATATATCTGAGAGAAAATGTTATCAAAAGCTTGGTCCTAGCTCCCAATGCCAATCCAATAACACAGACAAGGTTTTGAGAAGGAAAATGAAGGAATATTGCTTTGCTAGCAAAGGGAAAACAGTGGACTCCTGTCTACAGAGGCTGTCCATCTCCCCATCAAGAGGAGCAGGGGTTTTTAAAGAGGTGATTCAGAGAAATCCCATTTCCCAAGATTAGGGAGGAGAGATTAGGAAGGAGAAGATTGGGGAAGAAGATCAGGGAGGAGGAGGTCTGGAAGAAGATCAGGGAGGAAAAGTTCAGGGGAAAGAAGATCAGAGAGGAGAAGACTGGGAAAAGAAAAAAATGACATTTTTAGAGCAAAAAGGGATAGAGTCAAAGTGTAAAGTGATTCTGTTACAAAAACAAGAATGAGAGGAAACATTTGTAAACTCTGAATCAAGGAGACAGTTTAGGAAATAACACGGCCAGAGGGGGGAAAAAAGGTCATAAATATACACATAGCAACTCTCCCAAAGAGGCCATTCACCTTTCTCTTCTAAAAGTAGGTAGAAAGCTTGTAACAGGAGAGAAAAATAATGAATAATTAATTCCCACTGTAGAAGGTCTCATAGGGCAAAATCCAGCTAAGCCTTAGAATGAGAGGGATTTACACCAGAACCGTTACTTTTTCCTTAACGTATTTCATGGTGGGATCCTAGAGTAGGTCCACCGTTCCTTGAATGAAAGAAGCCAGGTGTACATTCTATATTGTTCACCAGCCCCACAGGGGCAGTTCTTGTGTGTTGATAATTTTATTAAAGCCATTCCACCCTCTTCTTACCACATCCTCTACTCCTTATCCTAACTTTCCCTAAATTTCTTGTCACTGACCTAGAAACCCTAAATAGCTCACCCTAAGTACAAATAAATAAGAACACAATCCAACAGTAGCGACAGAGCAAATGGAAAGGAAGATTATATCCTTCTCTAAGGCTCCTCTGACCGTATGAGTTTCCAAAGCTTAGCCAGTGGCTGACTTTCAAAAGGAATTCACCATTTCTGTTTTGGGTTGAATGTCTGCTGTTCATATATAAATGAGAATATCCAAAGTAGAGTAGTTTATATTTGACAAGCATTCTGTAAGGGATGTGCTTCCCAGAAATGACCTCACACCAAGATGGTGGCCACCCAGACATCCGTTTGGGTAGGCAGTTTTTATGGCTCTCTAATACCCAAAAGGGCTTTTTTAAGGGTTCAAAATGGCTAATGAAAGGGAACTGAGGTCACACTGTCAGTTCATTTACTACTGCTATAACATAATACCTGAGACCAGGTAATGTATAGGGAACAAAAATTTATTTGGCCTATGATTCTGAATGCCGGGAAGTCCAATAGCATTGAATTGGCATCTGCCTAATGCTTTCTTGTCATATCATCAAGGTGGATCAGAGAAAGAGAAAGGAAAAAGGAATATTCCAGCCCAGGTTTCTGTTCCTCTTCGCATAAAGCCAATAATTTCAACAGGGGGAACCACCCTCATGATCTCATCTAACCCTAATTACCTCCAAAGCCCTGCCTCCAAATACCATCAACATGTGAATTTGGGGATTAAGTTTCAGACACAAGCACCTTAAGGGATATATTTAAACTGCAGCGCACTGCAAGAGTGTATTCCCAAAAGATACCTATCTATACACACACACCCACCCACCCACACACACACACACACACACACCAGGATCAATGCTATGCCTTAACTTCCAAACCCTTCAGATAGCCCATCAGTTACAACTGAATCAGTAGCCGAAGCACTAGTCTGGACCTACTTGTAGCCCTTCTTTTAGCCCTTTTGTTGTTGTTGTTGTTGTTAATTTATTTATTAATTTATTTTTGTTTCCTATATGGTCTTGTTTCTGCCTCAGTGCATAGCTGTATCAGTCACTTGTGATTTCTTAATTTTTTCATTCACTGATGATTAAACATGCCTTCAAGGCTGGTTTTGCGTGTATGGTCAGAGGAACCAAATGCTGATTTCCCTCCTGGTGCTCAGGGCTTAGGCAAAGAACCTGAAGAAGGCAGCCAGGTGAAGGGAATGAGACACAAGATGTCCACGGCCGAGAGGCAGGAGAGAAGCAGCCCAGCCTTAGAGGAAACCAGGATGAACTCTCAGTTGCTGCTCTGTCCTGAGAGCAAGAGGAGCTCTTATGAGTCTTTGCAGCAGGAAGCTGAGGGGACCCAGCTCCTGCCTTAGAAAGACATCTCTGGAGCGTGGCTTAAACAGAGCCCGACACAGCCAAGACCCCACTGGGGATCTTTTTCCTTGTCATTCACTAAGACGGGGCAGGGATGTAGCAAGTTTGGGAGGGAGGATGTTTCCTTTGAAGTGTCTTTGGAAATGTCCATTAGGTCATTGCACACAAGAGTCTGCAGCTCAGAGACCAGCAGGAGTCTTGAACAAGAGGCAGATCTGGGCAGATGGAATGGACTGCAAGAACTTGGCAGAAGCATAACCAAGATGAATTCGGAGGCGCTGGCCAGCTCAGTGGGACTGCATGGGGCAGAGCACAGACAGTCCCTGGCTTGCAATGGCTCAATTGAGGATTTTTCAACCTTCCAATGATGCAAAAGCAATATGCATTCAGTAGAATTCATATTTTGATTTCCGATCTTTTCCTTGGCTGGAAATATGTGCAAGCAAGCTGCAGCTCCCAGCCAACCACATGACCATGAGGAGAACCGACCAGGAGTGTGGGGTGTGCTGTGTTGCTCAGCTGTGAGGTGCAGCACGCAAGGTGTGTTTAAAGTGTTGTTTTTTTTTTTTTTTTTTTGGAACCAGGGATTGAACTCAGGGACACTTGGCCACTGAGCCACATCCCCAGCCCTATTTTGTATTTTATTTAGAGGCAGGGTCTCACTGAGTTGCTTAGGGCCTTGCTAAGTTGCTGAGGCTGGCTTTGAACTCGCGATCCTCCTGATTTAGCCTCCCAAGTCGCTTGGATTACAGGCGTGCGCCACCACGCCTGGCTTCAAGGTGTTTTTGACTTACTGGGTAATTTCAACCCAGGATGATTTATCCAGCCATAACCCCATTTTAAGTCAAGGAGCCTTGGTACTTGAAAAAGACTTTTGGATAAACAGATCAGTTAAAAGACAGATTTGAGTATCATTCACAGAGCTTTAGACACAGAGTCCTGTGAGCGGTAGAGTGCTCTGGAGTTTGGGGTTGCTTTGTTGTTGTTGTTTGTTTTTCCCAAGGAAGTGACAAAATCAAAACAGCAGTCTCCTGAGGTCCCTGGAATTCCAACTTGATGTCCATTATCTAAGCAAAACTGTGGTGTCTCTTCAAATCCAGGTCTCCAAATCAGGCCTCTGGTCTCCAGAGGTACTTCCTATGCTAAAATTAGATTAGTGGAATGTAGGGGTATAACTCTGAAAGTTACAACCCACAAACAACCCTTCGAAGTGTGTATTTGACTTGTCCTGTGTTACTAATTTTAGTTCATTAGAAATTAGGCACAAAATCTGGGGGCACTTTAGGTTGTGATCACGGCTGCAGGCCTGCAGTTAGCCAATATGACAAATGCCCTCTTGGACCATACACAAAAGGCCCAGCAGGTGCTTCTTTTTAAAAAGAAATATTATTTAGCTGTTGATGGACCTTTATTTATATGTGGTGCTGAGATTTGAACCCAGTGCTTCACACATGCCAGATAAGTGCTGTACCACTGAGCCACAGCCCCAGCCCACAACAGGTGTCACTACACAGCCAGCACATGACAAGACTCAAATGCTTTCTGAAACATTGAAGAAATATTAAGGTTGTATTTGTTGTAGTTGGCAATACATATGTCAGTTTGTAGGTTAATACATTGAAAAGTCATGCTTTTACCAGGCTTATAATCCCAGTAACTAGGGAGGCCAAGGTAGGAGGAGGATCACAAATTTGAGGCCAGCCTCTGTCACCTAATAAGACCCTGTCTCAAGTAAAAAAACAAAAAGGTCTGGGGATGCAGCTCAGTGGTAGAGCACTCCTGGGTTCAATCCCCAGCTCTACAAAAAAAAAAAAAAGAAAGAAAGAAAGAAAGGAAGAAAGAAAGAAAGAAAGAAAGAAAAGAAAAAAAGAAAAAATTTGATCTTTTTCTCTTCCTCTACTTCATTTTCTGCTTACAACACTTCTGACACCAAATAACTAGGGTTTTCCATATCAGTCACCAATTCTCGAACTCTCCAGACACAAAGAACCAACAATTCTGATGCTAATTCCCTGGAGTGAGTATCAGAACCCACAGGGTGAAGGCTAAATCCCATTAGGCTGCCCCACTTCAGATGCCAATCACAAGTCCCTGGCCCCCACCAGGTGTGACCTAAGGCCTATAAATCAGGGGCTCCCATGATCACTCCTGAGGTTTGACAATTTGCTGGAACAGTGAGAAAACACTTTATTTACTTTTATTGATTTATTACAAAGGATGTTATAAGGGATACAATGAGCATTCCTTGGCAAGGTCCCAAACTGTCCCAAACATTCAAGCATCTGTCTCCAGAAGAAGACCCTCTGGGGAGCCGGCACATCCTACTCTGCTGGCACTGGAAGCATTTGCTCACCAACCCCAAAACTCCTCACCAAGAGTTGTTTTTTGTGTTTTTTGTGCTGTTTTTTTTGTTTTGTTTTGTTTTGTTTTTGGTAACGGGGATTGAACTCAGGGGCACGCAACCACTGAGCCACATCCCCAGCCCTGGTTTGTATTTTATTCAGAGACAGGGTCTCACTGAGTTGTTTAGCACCTCACTTTTGCTGAAGCTGGCTTTGAACTTGCAATCCTTCCAACTCAGCCTCCTGAGCCCCTGGGATTACAGGTGTGTGCCACCGTGCCCAGCTCTCACTGAGGGTTTTAATGAAGCTTGCAGTACGTGGGCATGATTGATGGAGCCATTGACCAATTGTGATGAATTCATCTGCCATCCTTCTTCCTTCCCCGGCATCTGGGAGAGCTGAAAATGTCAACCCCTAATGACATGATGAGTTCCTCTGGCTAAAGGCCCCACTCTGCAGTTACGTAGGGGTCCATGAAGAATCATTGCCTAAGCTCAGGTATGGC
Organism: Glaucomys volans; assembly: GCA_020662805.1. NCBI lineage: Eukaryota > Metazoa > Chordata > Mammalia > Rodentia > Sciuridae > Glaucomys > Glaucomys volans. Next base: position 627,353 of record JAJEJO010000330.1, on the reverse strand, counting down.
TGAGAAAGTCTCATGGTGAATAAAACATATGCCTCTCACTTATCACTCAGGAATTCCCAAGGGATTTAGAAGCTTGGTGCCAGGAACAGAGGGTGAAGACCAAATACGTATTTCTCATTACCTCAGGATGTCACCTGCCCCACGAACACCTCACTCCTGCCCTGCAGACCTAAAACCAGGTGCTTTGGCACAGCCAGCAGAACTTCCCCATGAAGAGACCTTGAGCCTTCACCCAGGTTGTCTAGACGGGGCCTGCTGGGACAGAAGGCGTCTTCCTTTCCAGGCCCGGAGATGCTCTTGGAAGCACGGTCTCCCAGATTCCAAGGTTCCCTTCCCAGCCAGCTTCCCACAGACCCCCAAGTGCCCCAGGTGTGGGCAGCTGGATTCCCTAGACACCTCTGCAGACTGCCAGCATTGAATGTGCTGGTGGGCCCTTTTCCCTGTGGCAGGGCTGTTCTTGCTCCTGTCCTGTAAGGAAGAGAAGCAGCAGAGAATGAGATGCGAGGGGCTCCTTCCTTAGAAACGTCACCCCAGTGGATCCCAGAGTGCATCCTGGCCCAGGCCCAGACCTCTCTGTGTGGTTAAGAGGAATATGGGGAAATGTCCTACTGAACCTTGACCTCCCATTTTCCCTGGAAAACCTCTTCCTTCCCTCATCCACATGGGGCTGTCTGACTCCTCACAGGCTCTGCGAGCAGGACTCTTCTCTCTGTGAAGGTCACAAAGAGACTCTCCTTGCAAAAGAGGTGGCATGGACAACAGCACCTGTAGTCCTCAGGGCAAGGAAGAGAGGTCCTGAGAGAGGGCAGTCTCCAGTGAGGTGGTCACTCTGGACTCCCTTTATCCCTCTATCTGGAGTAACGAACCACATGTCAGGCGGCAGGGACTGTGACACACACACTCACTGCTGCCTGACATGGTCATTTTTTTATTTCCCTGCAGTGGTGGGGATTGAACCCAGGGCCTTGTGCTTGCAAGGCACGCACTCTACCCACTAAGCTACATCCCCAGCCCCTGGCATGGTTGTTGATGGTGCTTCACTCTCTTTCCCAGACCTGTCCCAGTGTGGATGATAAACTCTACGTGCTTCCCTGCTCTCTCCAATCTGTCAACAAATGCTGAGAATGCCTCTTGAACGCTCCATCCCACAAAGCCCTGTTCTTGAGTCTCAGGGTCTCAGGCTGCCATTCCAGTTCAGGCCTGTCTGCAGGGCAGCTGCCTCCTGTCCCCTCTTCTAACCCACCTCTGTGCCTCTCCTTTTAAACACTGCTTTCAACCTGAAGCACCCACCCCCAGGTGCTTAGCCATGCCCAGTTTTCTAGAACTATAAGTCTATGAGCCGCCTTTCAGACCCCTGGTTCAATCTCTTTCTAGAAGCCGCACTCCTCACTGCTCCCTAAGCTGAACGAATTGCTTGTAGCTGGTCTTGCTTTCCCAAGTCCCCACTCCAAGCAGATGTTCTCATCCACGCCGTTGCTGATGCTGTCAAACCCTTCCCCGTCTTCCCAACCTCTTCCTGCCCTAGGGTATCTGCCTCTCAGCTCCCGCTCTCCATCAGCTCTTGATAAGCAGAAAGAACGCCGGCTTCTTAGGAAGACTGGAGTTGACCGTAGATGCCCTCTCTCCACTAACTACTATGTTTCATTGAGTTTAAGAAACACATTTTCCCTTCACATTCTAACATCCCTCCAAATGGAATGTTGCTTAAAAGTATGAGCATCTTAGATCTAGGGGAGTGTGGTAGCTCTGTAACTTTGTGTCCCAACACAAACTCCCTGAGTCTCAGTGCCCTTGCTTGGATGGTAGGAGTGACACTTAACCCCCAAGGCTGCTGTGGGAATTGCTTGAGATCATTGTGGTCAAGACCCAAGGTGGGAGTATCCCCGTGGGATCTGGATTCTCTTCCTGCCATTTTGTAGTGATTCCCTGAACCACATGGAAAAATTCTGCCACCGGTACCAAAGCTTGTACAATAATGGAACCTCACAATAGTTGTCTGCAGGGTGGAAAGTTGGAAAGAGAAACCAGTCTAAGTCACAGAGGTGGTTCAACCACAATACTCTACCAAGAACTCTGTTGAAGGAAGTCACCGAGGGGGCAATGCTCCAAGGACAATGAGCCAAGAACCTTTTCATTGGAAACATGTCATTTGCATGGAGAAAACAAGAGCAGCCTTGTCCTGAATTTCGTTTTCAGTAGGAAGTCTTCAAAAACTGATGTTATGTAAAAACTCCACAGGTAGGTTTCTGAACAATCAGGTCACAGGTGTGTGTTTGGATAAGGTCCGGTTGAACAGTTGTCCTCCTTTATAGCTTCTCTACTCCAAGAAGGCCCTGGCAGCCAGCTACCTGGGTATAGACCAGCTGCTAGCCAGGAAGTCATACCTGCAGCTCCCCTGGCTGCCAGGCCCAGTGAGAAACTCAGGTACCACAGAGAAGAAGCCCCAGGCTCAGATCCTGGAGGCTCATTTTATCTCTTGCCCTTGGAACTAATGAGGGTTTTCAGTGAAGTGAGCTAGGGAAGGGAAGGGGGGGGGGGGGGGGGAGCAGCCCGGGGTGTAGGGTCAGAATGGAAGCCATCAGAAGGAGAAGATAAAGACCTACTGTGTCCACTGAAAACACCTAGAACAATGATAAACCCAGAGCACTGAGTTTATTTAGGGGCCAGGTATTGGCTTCTTGCCAAAAGAACTAGAATTCCTTAGAGAATTTGCTGACACTAGGTCTGACTTAGGAACATGTTGTGTGCCAGAGGGCAAGATGCATTCACAGACAACTTAATAATCTGTGTTAAAAGAACACATAAGTCACCCATGGGAGGGACACCATGTGATAAAATTGAACATTTGACCTAAACATAACAGACAGAGGAATCAGAACGTGGGACGTTCTGCAGATCAACCAACCCAGGTCTTCAAAGAGCTGAACGTCAGAGACAATGAGAGCGGAGAGAATGAGGAGGAAAATCAGCCCAGACAGTGTGGAGCTGGATTTGACCCAGCCTCAAACAAAATTGCTGCTATTGAGAACATTCTGAAGGATAAATAGGGAAATCTGAGCCCAGAGCACATGTTGGATGACTTTGTTAAATTAATGTTGATTTTCTTAGGGTGATAATGGTATTACGGTGGCCTAAGAGAATGTCCTGGTTCTAAGTGGTGCAGGACGAATTTAAGGTCAAATGTCATGACAGCGGCTGTCTGCTTCCTGCAAGAGGGAAGTGTGTGTGTGTGTGTGTGTGTGTGTGTGTGTGTGGTGTGTGTGTGTGTGTGTGTGTGTGTGTGTGTGTAGAGACAGCAACGGAGGAAGTAGGTGTGGTAAGATGTCGGGGAACCTGTGAGAGGGACATCCGGGTATTCAGTGTATTGTGCTTTCAACTCTTCTGTGGGTTTGAAATTTTTCAAAACAAACAAACAAAAAATGTTGTTCAGAAGCTGGTAGGAAAGAGACAATTCTTATACCAAGTCTTTTAAGAGACCATTTTATTCCCCTTCTTCCCCAAGATTGTGCCCCTTGGTGATAATGGCTTCTCCTTTCTGTGAGTTCTTGCTTGATTTGAAATCATTGTGGTACCACTTAGCAGAGAATCTAGTGATGGCTGACGTATCCAGCAGCAACAAGAAATATCCCACCTGGCGCGGTGGCACACATCTATAATCCCAGCAGCTAGGGAGCCTGAGGCAGGAGGATCCTGGGTTCAAAGCCAGCCTCAGCAATTTAGCAAGCCCTAAGCAACTCAGCGAGACCCTGTCTCTAGATAAAATATAAAAAAGGGGCTGGCATATGGCTCAGTGGTTAAGCATACCTGGGTTCAACCCCTGGTATCGAAATAAAAATTTTTTTTTTATGAAATGTCTTTATTTTCTCCAGGAGCAGAAGTTTGTGTCTTAGGTTCAAATTTGTTATATTGTGATTCAACTGTTTCCAGGATCCTGGGAGACGACTGGTGCAGAGAGGAACATTATGGTCTCTTCCACCAAAGGGCAGGAACCAACCCATAAAACTCTCTCAAGAAACACGCAGCTTCAAGAAAACGCAGCTTCGCAGAACCCTGGGACTAGGCGTCTATGAATGAGATACGGGGACCAACCGAGAATCCCTCGGCTTCTGGGAAATCCAAGAGCATTAACTTCAACACATTACATCAGGTTCACGAAAAGACCTTATCATTCTCTAAAAATTCTAACCAAGCATTCAGTACAGCTTTAGAACAAAGAGTAACTCTAAGCCGTTGTTTGAAGAATAGTTCAAAAGGTTTTTCAGTAAAATTTGTAACATAGCTCAGTTGGTAGAGTGCTTGCCTTGTAAGCACAAGGCCCTGGGTTCAATCCCCAGCACTGCAAAAAAAAAAAAAAAAAAAAAAAAAAA
>JAJEJO010000330.1:593957-608768 GCA_020662805.1 Glaucomys volans | reverse complement strand
CCAAAAAAAAAAAAAAAAAAAAATTTCCTGAAGAATATTTAAGAAAATGGCAACAAAATTAAAAAAACAAACCCTGCTTCTATGGAAGGAAAACTGGGCAATTAGGGGGCTGTGCTGGGAGGAAAAGTCACTTTTTACCATTAGTGCTTGAATTTTTAAAAAAATCACCTGTGTGTTCTCTTCCAAAACATTGAAAATAAGAACATGTGAAAAAAATGCAGAGTTCCAGTCTGAGGGACGCTGTCCTTTATACTGATGCCGTCCTCAGTAACAGAGGCACTTCCTCTGGGCAATCATCCCACCCACATCGACATCCCAATACCAGCAGAACCGGGAACTCAGAAGGAACCTTGGATGGAGGAAACCCTGTGCTCCTCTCCAGGGTGCAGCATTGCAGGGTGTGATCACTGGGGGATCCGGTGCCTCTGGATCTCCAACTACTTCCAAATAAAACATTAGAGGTACACCAAGCTACTGGCACGACAAATGGAGGTGTGTTCCGACACCTTGGTTGAGTCATGCTCCACCCTCCCCCTTCCCTGCCATTTCTTCACTGATCTAGAAGGTGGTGGCCTTTGGGTAGCAGTCCCAGAGGGGATCCAGCCTGGTGAACAGTGGAAGCAGCTCAGCAAAAGGAGAACAGGCAGCAGGCCTCTTCCCTTGCCTTCCTAGGTCCCTTGAGACCACAGGTCTCAGTAGCGCCTGGCTTCAGGTGACTTCCCAGGACATATCCGTGGCCAAATCGCTTACCTGCGTGCTCTGCAGCAGCACAGTGAGCTACAGACAGGCCTGGATTGTGGATTTCAAGGTCAGGCACATTTTGGAGACAGGCAAAGGAGACTGACATGAACACATTTCAAGTCCTGGATTTGTGTACTCTCATTTACCAGTCCTTTTACCTGAGAGCATGGTCAAGATGGCCACAAGTCTGCTTTTGGGTCTGGTGAGCAAGGAGTCACCACATCTACGGGGTCTGCGTCCGTGGGTCCAACCAGCCACAGATCAATTGCCCAACACTGCACATCTACAGAGCATTGACATTATCACTATTATATGAAATCTAGAGATGATTTACAGTATGCGGACGATGTGTGAGGGTTATTGCAAATACTGTGCGATTTCATATAAGGGAGCCGAGCATCTGCAGATTTTCACACCTGCAGGTCCTAGAACCCGTCCCCTGCAGGTATCTAGGGATGCATATTAAGGAAACACAGGGCTTAGACCCTCTGAAGTCAAAAACAATACAACCAAAAACCAAAAGAAAAACAAACCCCTAAGTTATTTAGAGCCACCCTGATAAAGGAAACGCATGGCATGTTAGCTAATATCTTTTATTGTCAGACTTTCTGTGAGCCAACAAACAAGTTCACATAGTTGTTCATAAGGGATAAGGCCAATTTCTTCCTTTTTTTATTTCAATGGGTAGACTTCATTGGCCCAAGTCTTTATAACTTTTCCATATAAAAATAAAGGTCCAAGTCCAGGTTATTTTTCTTCTGGTTGCAAATGGTGACTTACTCATAGGGGTCTGTTCTGACCACCAACATAAACTTGGGATAAAATAGGCGCGTTTTACCAAAGCCTCAGCATTTAACGCGGGTGCTTCAGAGCCCCCCAGGTTACCCCCCGCAGCAATGCAGCAGCCTCCCCTATTCAATGCTGTTGTATCTGTAATCTATCCAGAGCGGTACAGGCTAACCTCCAAAGGAAAACGTTTGTTAACTTAACTCCTTTAGAAATAAAAAGACTCCAAAGTGACTTCTTATTGTTCTAATGACAGCACTGGAGTTGGCAGTTTTGAGAGTGGTTCATAAATACAGTTATCTTGTGGGCTGCAGATCTGTTTGGAATACAGCAGACACAGAGTGCAGACTTTGCTACATGTAAAACAAAACTGAGTCAAAACATGATTTTTCAAAATACAGCAATGACAGGAAAATCCAGGATACTGGTCTGTTAATAAAACCACCTTAATAAAGTAACAATTGAAGACTATAACTCTGAGCTATTAAAATATACAGACTGTTTACACCATTGCACATCCTCTTCCCTTTGTGTTTAATGCTCATGAAATGATGATTAAAGAGTGGAGTTGATGAACACACGCATGCACAGACACTCGGAAGATGAAACAAAGCAAAACAGTTAATACACGTCCGCGAGGAAGGCTGCCAGCAGCGCTCCGACTAAGGTCCCCGCTCCGCCCGCGCCTCCCCTCCCCCTCCCTCCCCTCCCCCGCCGCAGGGAATCAGGCTGGGAGGTTAGTGCATGATCCAGACAGACAGCCCCGGCTCCCCTCAGTAGCACAGTTAAGGTCCGCGGTTGGTTCCCAGTTAAGGCACTTCAGGCTGCTTTGGTGGCAGCGTGGTTTCTCTCCCCTTTCTTTTTTAAGGCATGTGTCATCTAAGAGCAGTAAAGCTTTGGAAATTGTGCAGACTGTTAAGGTTGATCATTGAAGCCGACAGGGCGGAAGGACCCCAGGAGGTTCCTCCCTCCAGCGAGGGGCTTCCAGAAAGCCTGGGCAGGTTGGCTGTCAGCCAGACTCGGGACCCCGGAGTGGCCTAAGCCAGGCGGTGGTGTGTTCAGGTATCAGCTGAGTGGGCTCCTCCGTCTTCACCTGGAGCTGCCCTGGCTGCTCACGGAGCGAGTGGTGCTGTAGCGCTTCTTCACGATCATGCTGATGTAGGCCTTCATCAGCTTGGCCACGTCCACCACCTGCCGGGGCAGAACCACACACGGTCACCGGTCTCACCAGGTCAGAGCCCAGCCTCAAACTTCCTCTATCTATTCTCCGAGCAGAAACCCCAGCTCTCCATACTAATCTGGGCTCCAGCCTTGAACGAAGTCAATAGTTGAACCGCCCTACCCCAGTCCCAGCCAGGGGAAGGGGTTCTGCGTTTCCAAACACAGCGCGCGCCACCTGGTGGTTCCTGCAGGCAGCACGACAATCACGTCAATTCTGAAAGCCTGCAGACACTGAGGTCCAGTATCATCAGGGCTGCAATTACCTTCCTCACTGAAAATTAACGTGGACGGTGGAGTTCACAGTCAGTTCTCAAGTTCGAATCCACCAAATCTGGCCCGCCCCTCGGGAGGCAGCTGAAGAAACAGCACTGACATCTCGGAGGCCAGCAGAGTGAGTGGCAAGCGGCCCTGACACCTGGCTTGCCCCTGTGCCCTACCAGCCACCTCATAAAACTGGGAGCACCCATTAGCTTCTCCCACTGCCACCCTCTTTGGCCATCCCTCCTCAGTGCTGGCTGTGTCCCGGGACACCATCCTCACAGGCTTCCACTTCCCTGATGCCTCTGCCCTTCCAATCCCACCCAGGTCACTGCTGGTAATGTTGAAGATCCCACAGCGACTTTCTGCTGTCTACTGGATTCACCCAAGTCCTGCAGCCCTGCATCGGGGCCCTCCCGTCGGGGACTCCCCAGCCTCTTCTCTGTGCATTTCTCAACCCTCCGCACGGCATCCTGGCCTCCCTGCCTCACCGCGCCTCCCACACCCTCCTGTCACCTCCCACCCTGCCACCACCGCATCTCCATCCACCCCTTTGCTGGCAGTAGGTCCCTGTCGGGGCTCAGCAGGCGTGTATTCTGGCTCCATTTGCTACAGTTTGAGGTGACAGTGCAATATCTGGGGGCTATTTTGTGTTTCACTTTGAGATCGAGAATTAGCCACACCCAGATGGTCACGCTGCTCGGCTCCCTCCTGCTCTGTGGCCGCCACTGGAATCAAGTCTCACCGTTGCAATTCTTGGTCACAACTGTAATTTTCACATTAAACATTATGCTTTCTCATGGACATCTGTGTCACATCCCTTTCTCTCCCTCCATCCCTCCCTCCCTCATAAAATAGAACCAAATTTCTCTATTATGAAAGTAGACAGAAGAAACTTGGGCTTATCGGATTGTGGCTTTTCGGGAACCTGCTGTTGGGGGAGGGGCCGCCATCCTGCAATTTCACATAAGCACATGGAGAGAAATCCCTGAATGGTCCAGGGTTCAAGGTCACGGGTGAACACTGCCTGCTCGGCCTCTCACCTCGCTGGTTTCGAAGAGCAGTTCCCGCTCGTCCACCACAATCTTGTACGTGTTTGCCAGGGGCGCCCCGAAAGAGAGGATGTGCTCGTACTGGAAGACTTCCAGGGGCCGTCCCTCCCCACGCTTGTAGACGGAGACGGCGTCCGCGCTGACGCCCAGCCAGAGCTCCTGGGGGAAGCCCCCTTCCTTGCACTGGTGGCCAAAAGAGTCAGGAAAAGGGTTTAATGGCAAGGCAGGAAAAACGTCTAGAAGCCACAGGACAGAGCAAGACAAGAGCCCAGCACGGAACACTGACTGCGCTCACCGCGCAGGTTGCTGGAGGGCTGAACAGGCAGCTCTCTGGCTGCCCTGACTTCGGGCTGGTCAATCAATGCTACGAATTTGGGAAAACCCAATCACCAAGGCAGCGCATGACTCTTCACTGCTTGGCAGCATTCCACTGTTTAACCGTCTGAATCAGCAGCCTGGAGGAGGCCTGATAAGGCACACGCTGGCCGAGGAACCTGACAAAGATCTCCAGCCACCAGGCACCCTGGGCCAGGTCTGCTGCTGCCTCTGGGTCTTCCTCCAGCCCTTTCTGGGATGGTTACTCTTCAACTACGAAATCTAAGACCACAGAGGAAAATTCTCCTGGTCCCTGTGTGCCAGGCAATCCTGGCTCTTCACAGGAGCAGCAGCAACATGGTGTTTGGTGTAAGCAGAGTTCACTAACTACGACTTGCTTAGGTAGATCAGTGGAAGAACAGCAGCCTAAGAGGAGAGAAGAGCAATGCAGGCTCATCAGAACCAGCGCCAACAGGAGGGGGATGAAGTGGGGACACTAAGAAGAGGAACATGGTAGGAAGCACCTGATTTATACCAAGGAACAAACATAACTGAACCAGCCAACTGACCAAAACTGACAAGAAGCAATTAAAGATCTTAAAAACTAAAATCGACACTTAGATTTTGAGAGCACATCGATTTAAAGTCATCAGGTAACATGCTGAATGACTGGACTGTAAGAAAACTGGAAGCTACGCCAGAGCAGGGAGGAAATATTTAGGCTCTGAAAGTCATGTGGTCTCAATCACAACTTAACTCGACTTTCTGCTTGAAAGCAGGGAAGGAAAATACCTAAGGGAATGAACGTGACTGTGTTCCAATAAAACTTTATTTACAAAAAAAGAGGCAGGCATGGGTGGGTCCGCATGCCTCAGTGTGCCAGAACCTCCTTTGGACCATTGCTAAGAATTCTTCAACCAATGGTCGACTAAAAACAAGGAAACAGGGAAATGAATCACAAATTCATTATACCTCAGCTGGTGGCTGAATTACAATCAGTTTGCATATCAAAAGTTTCTAATTCAAGTACATAACTCTAAAAATTTTAAACAACTTAAATGCAGATTTCCATCAGCATTTAAAAAACCAGTGCTATAGCTTTCGTAAGAGTAGAAGGTACTCAAGAACAGACGACATCTTAATTTTGTGTTCATTCCTAATATCATAGGAACATTTACTACAAAAGAAAAAAAAAGGCTTTGGGGAGGTGGGGGTGTTAATGGTGAAGTTGGGGTGCTCATGAAAGAGGGTGAGCGAGTGCAGTGTTCCAGCTGACCCTTCCAGTGACCCTGGCCACAAGCTGCACCTGCCTGTCCACCCGCACAGCAGCCGGCTCTCACCTCCACGTCAAAGAGTGTGGATCCGTAGCCAGGCCACTCCTTGATCAAGGCCATGTACTTGGCCATGGCCTGCTCCTGGTTCATCCCCTGAAATTTCTTCCACTTGTCAATGATGCTGGCTCGGGCAGAGGAGACTTCCTCCTTAATCCACATGTCCAGCATCTGCTCCTCTTCGGCCTTCTGCCGAACCACGGAGCCGGTCCGGAAGCTTCGCCTCAGTGTCCCCTCCAGGAAGCTTGTCCTCCTCTTCTCCAGCCGCTCGCAGGGGGTGAAGCTTTTGGTGGACTGGCTGATGCGGGCTTTGAGTCTCTGCAGGGAGTAAACCTCCTCGAGAGGGGGGACTGCGGCGTGCAGGGTGTAATCCCCCTGTAGGTACTGCAGCCGCAAGGCAGCCAGAACCTGGAGGTTTTCTTCAGGGGCCGGATGGTGGCCATGGATCACTGCTTCATGGGCCTGAAAGGAGGAGGCAAGAGCTGTGGTCAGAGCAGTACTGTTAAGGATGCCCACGGCCTCACCTCATGACCACTCTACAACTGTCACCTTCCCTGACGGACTGAAGAAAATCAGACCCTCAGCTTCTTCACCATTTTCAACTTAAACTCTTCCTGGCGCAGACCCCACCTAACTTGTTCCATAGCTTCTACTCCTCGTGGTCTGTCTTCCTCAAACTACAACAGTTGCTGGCAGGGAAGTGAAATAAACTACATAGATGTTTCATTCTACAAATGACACGGGACTGCTGGCCTGGTCCTCCTGGGAAATCTCCTGCCATGCACAATCTCTAAGGACCAGAGAGGTTGATTTATAAGGTGCAGTCATGGGACTCTCTCCTGCTTGCCAGCAAGGGATGTATTTTAAGAGTTCCCTTTACCTGTTCAAACATAAATGCGAATTCCACACTGTCCTTTGGCACGTTGTCCGTGTCCAGGAAGCAGTAAAGTTTGAAGTAGAATTTCCAAGGCAAGTCCCCTGCTTCTGACGTGGCAGCCAGTCTAGAGAGAGAAGTCACAGACTCAGAAAGCAAAATGAGAGATGGCCCTTGGGTGGCCTGCAGGGAGCTGACTGACAGGGCTCGTTCTCTCGAGGATGGAGGCACTAACCATGCTCAGGTGACTGAGGCTGGGCTTGGGGATGGGGATGGGGATGGGCATGGGGAAAGTCAGAGGGGCTAATCGCAGTTCCTCAGCAGATTATTTAACTAGAGGTTCTCACTCTACAGAAACAAACAGGAAGGCTTCAGTTAAAACCGTGCCAACTAGTATTTCTGAGGGCCCCAGATTAATCAGTACTGGTTACACTGAATCCACAGAACAGAAAGCAAAAATGGTCATTTCTTCATTTCCTTCACCAATCCTGAACTAAATCACAGCAGTATTCATAAATATTGAATACTCGTGTATGGAGACTGGGCTTAGGCTGAGGAATAACTTCCGTCTACCACTCAGGGGACACGAAGTGAAAATGAAATGCTGTAAGCGTGATACTGCGAGAGCATTTTATACTGGAGACATCGAAAGTGGTTTGAATAGGTTTGAAGTTGGCTGATGTCTACTGGCCTCAATTCAAAGCTTATGACAAGTGGAAACCTAAGAATCAAGAAATTCTAAGACAATGCATACAACAGGTGACAGTTGATGCCCACCCCAACACGGCGTGGTGGCACACGCCTGTAATCCCAGTGGCTCAGGAGGCTGAGGCAAGGAGGATCGCGAGTTCAAAGCCAGCCTCAGCAACTTAGCGAGGCCCTAAGCAACTCAGTGAGACCCTGTCTCTAAATAAAATGCAAAATAGGGTTGGGGATGTGGCTCAGTGGCCAAGTGCCCCTGAGAATGGGATGAAGGACCAATGTCAAGTTAAACCATCTCTGAGACGGAGGCTTCATGCAGGGATCCAGAAGCACAGCTGGCAGAGATGGAAAGTTACATACACTTCAACACAGGCAGAATAAACTCACGCAGACACACAGAATGGAAGCCCAACCCTCAGCCCGGCCTCTGACGTTTTTTATCTGCTCTTTCAGTGCTTCGTGAAGAACTTACTTTTCAAACTTTGCCAGGACGTCTGCTACAACGGTTCGGCTTTCGATGGCTTTGTCCAAGTGTCCATTGTACTCAAACAAGGCGAACATGTTCCTGCTGTCCTCCATGGCGAGGCCCCGGATCAGCTTCTCCACCACCTGGAAGACATGCAGGGAAGCCCTCAGCTCTGGAGGCTATTGTCCCAACACAGGCTTCTAGAAAATTCCAGGGGACCCAGAGGGAGCTGCTAGCACAAGTGAGAGTCCAAGGAGCCTCCTGAAACTGTCACATGAATGGTCACCCAGAATCTCAAAGGTGACATTTTTCTCCTGTTTTTTTGTTTTGGTACTGTAGATTGACTCCAGAGGCACTTTTAGCACTAAGCCACATCCCCAGTCCTTTATAAATTTTGAGACAGGATCTTGCTAAATTGCTTAGGGCCTTGCTGAGTTGCTGAGGCTGGCCTCAAACTTGTGATCCTCCTGCCTCAGCCTCCCTAGTTGCTGGGAATACAGGCATGCGACACAGCACCTGCTTTCCCTTCTCTTAAAGTTAGCCTTATCTCTTTGTTGCCAAGGAAGAACGTAGGGTACTTTACCAATCAATGGACACATTTCTTGCAAACCCATATTAAAAGGAAAAGTAATGAAACACTGAAGTCCCGTCTTTTAGCTAATAAATTCGTGAACTCCAAAAAATAATAATGATTTCAAATGATACCTCTTCCACACAAGAAGCCCTCTGAGGTTGTACTGCACTAGTCCTTTTAGCTAGTGGGTTTCATAATGCTAAGACTAAAGTTAATGAAGACAATGAGCTGGGCATTGTGGTGCATAGCTATAATACCAGCTTCTCAGGAGGATGAGGTATGAGGACATCAAGTTCGAGGTAAGCCTGGGCTATTTAGTGAGACCTTGTCTTAAAATTAAATTTAAAAGAGGAGGGCGGGTTGTGTATGTGGCTCAGCAGTAGAGTGCTTGCCTAGCATGCCTTGGGCTCAATCCCCAGTACCGTAAGAAAAAAAAGGTCATCTGACCCAACATTCTCAATATTCATGGGGCAAAAAGAAATACCCTGGGGCTGGGGTCGTGGCTCAGTGGTAGAGCACTTGCCTAGCATGGGTGAGGCCCTGGGTTCGATCCTCAGCAGCACAGAAAATAAATGAAATAAAGGTATTGTGTCCCTCTATAACTAAAAAAAAATATTTAAAAAAACACACTGTTGCAGAAATAGCACAACACATCCCTGTCCCAGCAATGTGCCTGAATCAAGTCTGCTGCCTCTCCTAGATTCCCAGCTGCTTCTCAGATCAGCAGGATTCTATCTCATGTATTTTGGCATAAGTGCAACTTTCTGTTTCCGCTCATCTTGAGTAACCACTTGAACTCCGTGTACCTGTGACAGGTTGCATGTACTTCCTTGTTTGCTGAGCAGCTGGTACCGCACAAGTCTAATTATGTGCCAATCTAATTAAGCACAACCTTGCTGACTGGGCGTGTGAGCAGCTGTGCATCAGGCGGGATGGGGGCAGAGCCTGGCCTCACCTCCCCAGCTGTGGTGTGGGAGTTGATGGTGATCTTGCAGGACCCTCCGCCGTGGCAATACACTGTGGACGTCATTTCCTGCCTGTGGATCAGAGCTTCGATCTCATCCCGGGAAGGCACAAACTCTCGGCATTTGGTTTTCTTAAGTGATTCGTAGATGAAGAGGGCGTATTTCTCCATCTCGGTTCCTGGAAACTGTTCCCGTATCCTAGGAGACAAATGTGAATTGTTAACTGTGGCTGGAGGCTGGCTGGCCTGAGGAATCTGGGTTGGGGGAAGGTCCTAGGGCCCAACATGGTGAAGGGGGCAGTAACTTCCTCCTGAGTGCCCAGTTCATCCCGTGCAAACTCAGCCTAAATACAGAAAAAAATAAAGAGCTGGGGGCAGTCCCCCTGCCAAGCACCTTGCCAGCGCATTAACATTTGAAAGACTCACGCTTCTTCTTTTTGGTACTGGGGATTGAACCACTGAGCCACATCCCTAGCCCTTTTTTAAATTTTTTATTTCAAGACATGGTCCTGCTAAGTTGCTGAGGCCGACTTTGAACTTGTGAACCTGAGTTGCTGGGATCACAGGTCTGCACCACCCCGGCTGGCTCATGCTTCTTATCGTCTTATGAAAGTTGTTTCCCCACCTCTAACCAAAGCAGTAGATTTTAGCTTTTGTCACAGATAGGCATAGAACTATGGGAGGTAACAGATGTGTTTATCTGCTAGATAGTGACCATTTTACTGTTTAATGTATCCAGTTAAACTATTCTGTAAACCTCAGACACAATAAAATTCATTACCAGCAAATAAAATAAAACTCTTGAATATTTTCAAACCAATTTAGATTAGATCATTTCTGTTTGGCCTGAAATAAATATCCAAGTTGGTTTTTCTGTTTCTGTTAGAGTAGTGGCAATTATATGGACCCACATTAGGACACGACCCCCAAGGTGACCTACTCCCAAGGTGACATGGCCTTGCATGACCTAGAAAGAAAGGATACCTGTGTCCCCAGAGCTCCTGGAGCAGACCAGGAGGTCCCTGCCTACAAGGTGCTCTTTATCAGAACTGGGGGACCCCCCCCCAGCCATGCCAGTGAAAGAGTTCTGGCTCACCTCGTAGCCTGCCTAAAATGTGCTCCAAACACATGTACACGAACCTACCTTTTCAGATGGAACTTGAGATACTTGAGAATCCCTCGGCTGGGCAGGAAGGTGCAGCTCAGGCATGTCAGGATCTGCCAGCTGTATAGGTTGCCCACGCTGCCAGGATAGGGCACCTTGGTGGTCTGCTTGATGAGCTGGCAGTACAGCTCATCCCGCAGAGGCCGGAGGTCGTGCCCTGTCTGCAGGATGCCCTGGATTATTGGGATAGGGTCAGACATGGATTCCAGCTGTTGGAGGGAGTTGAATATCTTGATGGCTTCGTCCTGAAGGGTTGTGTAGCCTTTGTCTTTGAGCACTAGGAAAAGCAAACAAAGGGAAGCCTCAGAGGAGGAGGAAGGAGACGAGAGGAAGGAAGGAATGGAGACAGTGCTTCCTGATGCAGTGCCCGCCCTGTCCCCACACGGTGGGATCAGCTGAACAAAGCAGCGACACATAGGTGGGTCAGTCACACTGTTTTGTTAATTACTTTTTAGTACATGAAATGCTTACTTAAAAAGTGGTCTATGGCTTAACAGGTTCTGTGCTTGGCATGCAAAATTGTTTAGGATCTGTTTATCTGGTTTAGATGCACCTCCACCTAATGATGGATAAGCCTATCATAACTTAACAATGTTGTAAGTCAAAACTGCATTCAATGCACCTGGCTACAAAACGTTTTGCCTAAAATGTGCTCCAAACACATGTACACGAACCTACATTTTAGCAAAATTATCTAACGCAGGCCTATTTCATAATTTCATAATGAAGTGTTGAATAACTCATGCAATTTACTGAGAGTTCATGTGGAGCGCTAGCATTTGGAGCCCCTTTAAATCTTTTTTTTTTTTTTTTTAATATTTTTTAGTTGTAGATAGACACAATACCTGCATTTTATTGATGATTTTTTTATGTGGTGCTGAGGATCAAACCCAGGGCTCACACATGCTAGGCAAGCACTCCACCACTGAGCCACAACCCCAGCCCCTCCTTTAAATCTTTTTTACAACTAGAAAAAAACAGCCTTTGCATCTCTAAAACCAAACTCTGAGATCCCCATTTGTGATGACTAAGCCTCTCTGAGTTAAACCAATGTCGGCTGTTAAGCTCAGAGTTATTAGGGAAAATGAAATCACAGCCCCTGGGGGTCCAATGGGATTCTGGACTCACAGTTGAGATTGATGTCTCCATAGGGGAGGGGCAAGAGAGGGGAGTGCAGGGGGTGGTGGGTGTATCGCAGGATGGGGTTCCGCTTGTAAATCTGCTCCACTACGTCCGAGTTCAGGCAGTTCTCCTTGAAAACAAATCAGTCATTACAAAGGAAGCAAAAATATACACCTATGTGAACAAAATCGATGTAATTTTCCATATGTACAAAAATTTTTCAAAAAATCACAAACATTCACAAGAAGCCTAATGGGGCAATGTTGGTGGGAAGCTAGAGCTGATCATTTTAAACAAAAAGAGAACCACGAGGTGGTTTAAAGAAAACACACAGGTACCTCCTTGAATAGCCCACTCTTTTTCACGAGTATATATTATTTCCCTTATTAAAACTGTCCCCCTTAGCGGGATGCAGTGGCACATGCCTGTAATCCCAGCAGCTCAGGAGGCTGAGGCAGGAGGATCTCGAGTTCAAAGCCAGCCTCAGTAACTTAGCAAGGCACTAAGCAATTCAGTAAGACCCTGTCTCTAAATAAAGTACAAAAAAAGGCTGGGGATATGGCTCAGCAGTTGAATGCCCCGGCATTCAATCTGGGTACCTACCTCCCACCAAAACACAGTCCCCTTGGAGGTTATATATACTTAAGAAAATTAATTTAAACTTCTTTTCCTAATGATTTGGCCATCAATCATGTGGATCTCCCTATATAATTCATTTTTAAAAAACCTCTTGTAGTTCCTTTTCCCCTCAGTACTGGGAATGGAAGCCAGGGCCTTGCCACATGCTAGCTAACTCTTTTTTTTGGTACCAGGGATTGAACCCAGGGGTACTTAACCACTGAGCCACATTCCCACCCCTTTATATTATATTCTGTTTTGAAACAGGGCCTTGCTAAGCTGCTGAGGCTGGCTTTGAATTTGCTATCCCCCTGCCTCAGGCTCCCTGGCTGCTGGGATTACAGATGTGGGCCACTGCGCCCCAGCTCTTTGCTAGTTCTTAATCCTTCTTTTGAATCCTCTCTTCACCTGAAATCTACACACATTCATATGTCCTGGGGAAACTCTTCCTTTCCATGCCTGCCCTGAAAATTAAGAGATCTTCCCACAGAATTAGATCACATATTGATGCTCCTAAAATGTTAATCTGGAATATGAAAAAGCTAAGTTACTTTTAGAGTAGAGCTTTAAATAAACAGAAAAGCTGGAGGAGTGGCGATGAATCATTCTTTCATGGTAATTTCATTTCCACTACGAAACTTTTTCAAATAATGCCCAGTTTGAAGGCCAGAAGAAAAAATTTTAATTACTTTTAAAATTTTCTATGGATTTCATTAGGACAACTTGTCACATTTCTTAAGCAGCATTAGTTCATATCTGGAAAATTCTATTTCTTCTTTGAAGGCCTGAATTCATAATTAAAGAATATAAAAATAGATATGATTCAGTTTTGAAGAGACAGTGTACTGAAATGCAATTTCTTCTTTTACTGCCTTTTTAAAAGAAACCTTCAAGAAATTATTATTTTTTTAAAAAGCTCAAAGTGAGATAATTTATATCCAATATCCTGGGTTAGAGAATTACTTGTTAGAATTTGGATCCAAATGCCTACAAACATCACTTTGGAGCGAGGAGGCTCATGTCAATCACGAATCAGCCCCGCTTCCCTCCACAAAGGCACATTCGCCTCCTGCGTCCACTGACCATATGGTCTTTGATGTATGGCAGTGACACTCTTCCTCACTCCCATTCTAAGGACCTCCAGCCACAGCTCCAGCTTTCCATTGCCCTGGGAATCTGTCTGCTTGGGGGACAGCAGTCACCACCATCCCCTCTACCTGGTCTGCAGCAGAGACCCACAGCTCTCTGAGCAGGCGACCAGAACACCCGTGTCTCCATGTCCACTCCTGGGAAATGGGTGAGATATTCGTGCCCATGGCTAATCATTTATTCCTTCAACTGACACACATTTACTGAGCCACTAAACTTACAAATAGGAAATTACAATTTAATATCATCAATGTCAATCCAGAGACTCGGAGCTTCTAGGCACTAGGAGGCGCCCGTCAGGAATCCCCAGAGTTCTAAACCAGTCTGGGCTTTTGGTGAACCTGGCTCCTATGGTCTGGAAACTGCACGGTCAAAGTAGAACTGTGGTCTTACTCGGAGAAGGTCCCCAACTGGAGCTGAGGTGGAACCTGAGACTGGTTAGGACCCAGATCATGCCCATCGCTGTAGCCAGGAGGCCCTACGGCCCATCTGTCCTTCTGCCTACAGAGCCTGACATCCAGGCTCTTGTCCATAGCAGCATCTAGCACCTCCCTATATGCAAAATGTTTTCAGTATAATATTTCTCTTAAAATCTCACATTTAGGTTCCTACCTCCAGATTAACCAGCCCAGGTTTTGGCTGCACTGGCCCACACTGTGGTCTTGATGGCCAAGGGCACAATCTGTGAGCTATTCTGAGCTGCTCCCTTTACCTTGATATCCTGGATCAGCTGCTGGGTTGGGGTGTCAATTGGGGCCTTGGCGTCCGTCACATTTTGGATGGCGCTGGACCATCTGGTGGCCTCGTTGAGCAGCTTGGTGTAGAGCCGGTAACAGTGCTTGCGCCCGTACACAGTGACATTCCAATAGCCTGCAAGGCAGCCGTGGCACAACACGTTGATGCCAACCCTGCCACTGAGGCGAGGTTCTCCACCAGAGCCCCGGAAATTCAGTACCATTAGAAACCTATGTTGGCTCAGACCGGGGCCCCTTTAAATCAATTAGTGATTTGATTCAATAATAATTGATAAATGCTACATGTGCTCAGTATCCAATAATATATTTAAAGTGTCCCTTGCACTATGAAGGGAAAGATATTAAAACAAGAAACCCAGAATTACAGATGTACACTGTAACGTCCCCTCTCAGAGAGGGTGGAGGCCAGAGCTCATTCCGAGGCTCAGATGGAGCCAAGACCCTTCCCTGGATTTTGACTTTCCACCCCTCTGTGCCCGCTTCCCCGCACTCTCAGGACAAGGAGCTAAGTGGTGCGCATGTCACAGGAACCATCGCCCACCCAGACCTGAGGCGGCTGTTTAAGCCGGGTGCGGTGGCGCACGCCTATAATCCAAGTGACTTGGGAGGCTGAGACAGGAGGATCTCGAGTTCAAAGCCAGCCTCAGCAACTTAGCGAGGCCCTAAGCAACTCCGTGAGACCCTGTCTCTAAATAAAATACAAAATAGGGCTGGGGAT
>JAJEJO010000330.1:565657-593857 GCA_020662805.1 Glaucomys volans | reverse complement strand
TGTCCCTGAGTTCAATCCCTGGTTCAAAAAAAAAAAAAGAAAGAAATCAAAGAAAGTCATCTCGCAGAACACTCATGTAATACTCCAGAAGAAAACCAAACAAAGCAACCCTCTGCGCTTGCACGCGCTGCCCTGCCCCAGACGTCAGGACTTCTCTTTCGTAGGTTGCCCGCCCCTCACGGCATAGGAAGAAAGGACAAAGACACAGATGTGAACCAGAGCTCTCTGTCGCCTGCAGTCTGGTTCACTTTCCTGTCCTCATCAGAGTCTGTCCACACCTGTGTGAACCCACACCTGCTTACTACAGCTCAAACATGAGGTGCTCAAGCAGCTAAGCACAGCCGGCCTCAGATAACACAAGAGCACAATTCCTTTTTGGGGTATGAAAGTCCACATGGTTCCTAGGACTCTCACTCGCCTGCCTGGAGCTAGCCCAGGCCTTGAGCTTCGATGTCCTGAGACCAGGACGGTCAGTCTCCGGCCCACAGCCTGGTTACCTGTCTCTTTGAATATCTTCTCATCTGGGGGCACGACGG
This sequence comes from Glaucomys volans, assembly GCA_020662805.1. Taxonomy (NCBI): domain Eukaryota; kingdom Metazoa; phylum Chordata; class Mammalia; order Rodentia; family Sciuridae; genus Glaucomys; species Glaucomys volans. Next base: position 593,321 of record JAJEJO010000330.1, on the reverse strand, counting down.
AGCAGAGGCTGTTGAGGACCAGGGTGCCCAACTTCAGGGCGTTCTTCTCCGAGCTCTTGTAGTAATCCAGGGAGTTGTGGGTCAGGACAAACCACCGCTTCTTCAGCTTCAGGGAGGATGTCTTAGGACTGTTCTTTACTTCTTTGTGTAACCACCCTGAAGAGGAAGATTCAAATGTGAATTTAAAACTATGAAGGGGGCTGGGGTCGTGGCTCAGGGGTTAGAGTGCCTGCCTAGCATGCCTGAGGCCCTGGGTTCAATCCTCAGCACCACATAAAAATAAAGTATGTGTTTACCTATGACTACAAAATACATACATTTAACAACAACAACAAAACTATGAAGAATTAAAAGAATTAAAAACTATGGGCCATAGTAGAACACTCCACAGCACATATAAGGCCTGGGTTCCATCCCTAATGCTGAAAAATGAAAACAAAAATTTATGAAGAGCTGGGTATGGTGGCGCACGCCTGTAATCCCAGTGGCTCAGGAAGCTGAGGCAGGAGGATCATGAGTTCAAAGCCAGGCTGAGCAACTTAGTGAGGCCTTAAGCAACTCAGCAAGACCCTGTCTCTAAATAAAATATTAAAAAGGGCTGGGGATTTGGCTCAGTGGTTCAGCACCCCTGTGTTCAATCCCCAGTACAAAAAAGTAAAATAAAATAAAATTATGAAGATAAACCCAAGGACCATGCATTCATTTGCGTAACACAAATGGGGTGCATTTCTACCTGCTAGGAAATGGCCATGACTTTTGCTTATTTATTTTTAAAAACTTCAAGAGTCAAAGTGACTCAGAAGAGTTGCCGAATGTGGAAATGATGCAAATATCTATACAAAGGAAAACAGAAATCAAGAAAAAAAGCATGGAGGGTACTCACCTCTCACTATGAATTCCTGGCCCTCCACCCTGGTGTCCCCCTTGGACCTCTGCAGCAGCGTTATCCAGTGGTGCATCTCCTCCGGCGTGTCTGCGTTGCAGTGGAGCACCCGGTTGGCCGTGATGATCACAAACGAATTGGGTCTGAGTGACAGGGTGAGAAGGAAGCACAGCCCGTGAGCTTGACTGTCAGCATCACCTCCGTGTGCACCAAAGCTAGAGGCCTTTCTCCTGGCTTATGGGTCACAGGGAGACGCACTGTTAGGCTATTTGTACTTTATGTGAAGGCAAACTTTGCTCATTTCTGCAGGATTTATTTTATGCATCATTAACCTTTAAACTGGGAGCGACACATTCATTCCAAAGGTCCTAGGAGGGAAACATTTCTTCATGCAAAACTTTCCAGATGAAACTCAGTTCCGGAAAGGCTAAATAAGGTGACTATGGGGGAAGAATTTTTTTTGATGTTTCTCCAAAGTCAATTTCTTTTTGCCTCTGGGTATTGCCTTGGATAGTATTTCTGCGGGACAGGAATGAGCATTAGACACCAGTCATAGAAGAGGATCAGTAAATAAGTGTAAGTGGAACATCTTAGGCACTTGGTTATGCTTGGTACAAAAAGCCACCTGGTTCCACGTTTCCAAAGCAATCCAACGAGGGCGCATCTCTCAGTGGGGATAAAGTGACAATGGAAATTTCCTCAGCTCTCTTTCTCTGACAGAACACTGAACCGCTCATGAGCCCACGCTCACACTTAATTCTAACACCTAACTGCCTAAGCTAACTGACCTCTTCCTCAAGTGTTCGAGTGCTCACTATAAGGAAACGCTGCCACAGTTCAAGAAACAGAAGATTAAGTGGACTGCAGGAGGCAGGGAATTCTATGCAAAAAGATAGGACTTAAGGTCTCCTTAAAAGTTTTTTCTTTTAGGAAGGGAAAAGGTTGGGCAGTGGAAGAGAAAAATCTGAATAAGATGCTGAGTTCACAGCATGGCCCATCATGTACCAGTAAGGGGATGTGGGAGGAGAGAAGGTAGATTAGGTGAGGGAGGGACTTGAGAACCTGGGCTTCCATGACTGCCAATGCACTCCTGTTAAAGATTCCTAATGAATCTTTATGAGAAGGAGCAGGTTTGCCACTGAAATAAAAGAATCCATAGTCCTGAAGAGCTGTGGATGATGGGGGAGCTCCCGCTCCCCACCAAGCTCAAACCTTGCCTAGCAGACACTAATTTTGCTGTCAATTTTCATACACTCATCTTCACATTCTGGCTATCTTACCAACAGTATTAGTCAGTTTTGCTTCTGATTCTGGTCCTAGAGCAACTTTTACTGCAGACCAAGAACAGAATTTACAAGCAGCAAAAACAGACAATAAACAAAGCTCACTATGTACAAAGACCCTGAAGGTGATTTGCCTTAAAAAAGCAAAACCCATAGTTGGGTGTGGTGGGCATGTTTGCAATCCCAGGGACTTGGGAGGCCTAAGCAGGAGGATCACAAGTTTGAGACCAGCCTCCGCAACTTAGTGAGGCCCTTCCTCAAAATTAAAAACAAAGAAAAAGATGGGGCTGTCGCTCAGTGGTAGGGCACCTTGGAGTTCAGTCCCCAGTAACCAAAACAGACACCCCATGTTATTTTAAAGACACAGAGGAAATAGAAATGTCAAGAAAAGGAAAAGTTTGTGGTTTGATTGATTAATGCTCTAGATTTTCATTGACATCAAAACCCTTCTCAAATTTATTACCAAGTATAGAGAGAAGTATACCCTCCTGCTGGGGAAATACCATTTTCTTAATCAGTGTTTTCCCACATGAATCCAAAGTTCGTCCCTCTGGTCAAAGAAAGAATATTCCCCTTATGTTGCTGCTGTTTTGAAGTGATTGACCAAACGAGGTCTCCACGCTTCCATCAGCACTCCAAAGACAGTCAGAGAGGAGGGGGTGTAAAACTGGACACCAAGAAGGAAAACTCTGGATTGTGGGAAGTGCCAAGTGGGAACTGTGGTGTCGCGGTGCAGTGATGGGGAAGGGGCCAGGCACGGGATTGTGGGCACTTGCAAGTGCTTGGTCACCTGAGCTTACCTGTCGGGGCTGTCGGAGGCGCACACAGAATCAATGAGTCCCACATCCAAGGTGCCCTGGAAGGAGAGAGGAGGAGCTGAAGTGAGAGAACTGTCAGGGTGGGGCACACGGAATGCAAGGTCCCCAGACGGCGACACCCTCAACCAGCAAACCAGAGACCCCTTCTTTTTCAGTTAACTGCAGAATAACAATCAGAAGAAGTCCCTTTGTCTTAGTGAGTACGGACAGCCTCAAGACGGGCAGATTCTACTGGCCTTTCCTTAAAGCTTTGTGAATTAATCATTGCCTCACCGTCTCAAAATACCTTCATTGAAGAATGTTCATGAATTAATTTCTGTGGTACAAATGTTCTGGTTTTTGCTGTATTTCACTACACTTTATGCCACCCTCTGCTAAGAGATTTTATTCAATTTCACATTTTTCTTCTGAGGAAAAAAAATGTATAATCTAGTATTTTATAATTTTGTTTCTGAGATAGACAGAATACAATTTAGAATTTGCCTAGAAAAAGTCTCACATGCTTCCAAGACGTCATAAGAATTGTAATTTATTTTTCGTTCCTTTAAAGGTTTGAGGTAGGAGAATTAGAATATATCACATTTCTAACCTTCTATAACTTGTTTTATTTCTATGCATAGTTTTTAACACAAATGTGTTTATTTTTCTCTTCAGTTATTACACTTTTACTTAAAAAGATTACCTAGAGATTCCAGTCCTGCCCTTGTGCATCCTGATCGCCTCCCCCTCCCCTGCAAGATCCCTTCCACCCCCAGTGTTCACGCACCACCGCGTTTTGTGGGTTCGCCTGCTCGTCGTGCATCTCCCGGATCTCCTGGTCTGTGGAGGCGTGGACCTGGCTCAGCACACTGAACCACTGGCTGTGGAAAGAGGGCAGCAGTCAGGGTTCGACTGGCCAAGCAATGGCGCCCATCCCCATGTTCTCTGTGCAAACGACATCTCCTCTGAGCACCGTGGCTTCAACTTGGTCTGGTTCTCCCTATGCAAATGTGGGATTCACCCCACCAAGTGGGAAGTTCAAAAAAGCAGCCAAAGTACCTTGAAGTATCCTGTGTTCAGATGTCAATGGAAGACCCCTCCTGCCAGTCCCCAAGACTCACCCCAAGATGATGGTGAGTTCCTTGAGAAACTGTCAGTAAATAATGAAATCTACCTTCTACCTGAAATACTTAGATCAAGGATATTTGCTGAATCTTATGCCTACCCTAGAGGACCTTCAGGCTCCTCCCTGTCTTGAAAATAAATTACAAGGCAAGAAGGTCAATACTACATACAACCAGAACCCATCTGAGCTTGGCACTGGGATGCCAGGATTTCTCCTGCCAGGATTTCTTCTTTTCTTTTTTCTTTTTTTTTTTTTTTTTGGTACTGGGTCAACCCAGGGTCACTCCACCACTGAGCCACATCCCCAGCCCTATTTTGTATTTTATTTAGAGACAGGGTCTCACTGAGTTGCTCAGGGCCTTGCTAAGTTGCTGAGGCTGGTTTTGAACTCACGATTCTTCTGTCTCAGCCTCCCAAGTGCTGGGATTACAGGTGTGTGCCACCACGCCCGGCACCTGCCAGGATTTCTATGTAAGTGAATAAAGCCACTGGAGATGGGGAAGAAGAAACAATTGCTTAAGAAGAAAGCAGAAAGTCATTTCCACCAGAGAACTCTCTCACCTTCATTTCAAATGAGATTCTCACTTCCGGCCTCACCATAACCAGAAAATAAGGGAAAGCATGTCAGCTCCAGAAAAGGCAGGCCATGCATGGGGAAAATGACCACGAATGGCCATCCATTCTGTCAACAGTAAGCAACTACAGCACGTGGGAGGTTCCAAGTGAGAGAGAGAAGCTCCGGCATCTTCCTCCTGCCGGGGCTTGCAGACATATCATAAATGTGCCTCTACTCAACAGTGCGGAAGAATTAAGTACTTAATATGCAACGGAATATTTATGTGAAAAAAATAACACCCACAAAAAAGGTAGGCCATGCCAGGCACGGTGGCGCACGCCTGTAATCTCAGCAACTCAGGAGGCTGAGGCAGGAGGATTTCGAGTTCAAAGCCAGCCTCAACAACTTAGCGAGGCCCTAAGCAACTCAGTGAGACCCTGTCTCTAAATAAAATACAAAATAGGGCTGGGGATGTGGCTCAGTGGCCGAATGCTCCTGAAATAAAGGTAGGCCATGCAAATGATTTATATCCCCTGATTCTTGGAGGAGTAAATGTGTATAAGGCCTTGAAAACATTCAATCAACATCTCTTAAAGAGACCAAGGCAAACACCTTAAGACAGACTTGCCCTGTCAAATGCTGGTAGACCAGAAGGCAACCCTGCAGTCACTGCTGACCTCAAAAATTCCCCAAATCAAAATTGCAAAGCATGAAAACTCAGAGGTAAGTCACATGGGCTCACACACACAGAGGAGGAAAGTGTGCAAGTGTACATATGCTCTTAAACTTCTAAAATTTCTTCACTGAATCAAGTTATAAGTTGGAGCCTGAAAAAGGGTTTTTTAAAAATGTGTTCCACTGGTCAGGGGAAAAGTCCTTGGCTAAAATATCCCAGATGCTAAATTTAGCAGGTTCATCATGGCATAAAACAGACAGGACAGCTGCCAAACGCTGGGTCTATAATTCAGCTGAAAGGCTGTGGGCACTCCCTGGACCACAGAAAACCACACGAGGGCTCTAGGAGTCCCAGACGGAATGATGGGGCTGTAATTTCAGGTTTGCTTGTTTTTCCAGTTTGTGTTATAATTTATGAGTCAAACCAGGGTTTCAGTTTGTTCCCATGGGAAGAATTACTTCTGGTGTCTTTACCCTTAATGTTGCTATCAGGAGGTTCTATCGACTTCAAAACATTCAAAGGGCGAAGGGTAGTGAGAGGTCCTGAGAACTGAGGGTTTAGTGACTTCTGGGCTGAGAACTGAGGAATATACCTAGGTCCCTGGGTGTTACTCTCATGAATTGGAACCTAGAGTTGCCCAGAGCAGATGACGGTCACTTCCGATACAACCCTACAAGGCAGCAGGAATGGACAGGAGAGACTCCAAGTCACATCTACTATGTGACCTTGTGATGTCTCACTGAAAAGCAAAAATAATTTCTCCTGAACTTTGTGCTCCATGTCCTCAGCACTCCAACGTGGAAACCAGAGGTCCAGAAACATTAGGAAACATGCCCTGGCCAATGAGGGACATCCTTTTCTTTTATCTCCATAAAAAATTAAGCTCCTTAAGAAAAAAAATGTAGAAATCTTAATGCCTCCATTCAATAGAACAAAACTTGTATTATATCAAATTAGACTATCCTTTTCCCAGACCTTCATCTCTTTCTCTGCAAAGTACAAATAATGGTAATAACACCTACCCCACAGGGCAGTGGGGAGTTAATGTACATGAAATATGCGAATACTGCCTCCAACAGCCAGTTCTCTGTAACTGAGGATTTTGTCTCCCAAACACTTCAACACAGAGACTTTTAAAAGCCTCCAATTGCCACAGCTGTATCATTTATTTAAACAGCCCCTGTTTAAATAATGCTTCTGCTCCCTAGATCCTTGTGCAAACACAAGCTGTTCACTTTCAAAGTTAGAAACTTCCAGAGGGTGGGCTTTCAGCTTTGTTTATACTTGCTCCCAGTGCCAATAAAAGCCAGAGCTGAGATAAACAGGGGGTCTGTGCAGGGCTGGTAAGGATGAAGCCCCAAATCTGTGCTGTGCTTAAACCCATGTGCCCTGGGAAAAACTGCAAGACAGAACAGCAAGCCAACTAGACAGTGAGCCAGTCAGGTCAACAGTGCCCCGTGAGCTGCATGTGCCTGTGATCGAGGAGGTGGTCAAGACGAAGCTGTCAGTCAGACCCACCTGGCGTCTTCTGGGGATTCTGCGATCAGGTGGAAGGTCCTATCGGCCATAACGATATCAATCCCGTTTTCTTTGCTGGTGTTGTCTATGATCTCTCTACAAAGAAACAAAAGCAATGAATGGAAATCAAGAACACAGAATTCCTAGTGATAACTGAGAAAAATAATTTTGAGACTAAATTGAAACTATTATTAATTTAAAAAACTATATGCAGTAGTAGCCATTTATTAAGGGGGATGCAAAAAATCAGACTGTACTGAACCCTATGTAAATGATTATTATTTTTCTTAGGTTCAAGATTTCTCTTCCAAAATGCTTGAAATAGGAAGCATTTCAGGTTTTGGAATATTTGCATGTATATAACAAGACAGATGTCACAGGGATGAGACAGAAGTCTAAACATGAAGTCCACTTGTGTTTCATGTACACCTTAGAAACACAGCCAGAAGCTGTTTTATTTTGGTGTGTTTTTTTTGGTGCTGAGGATTGAATCCAAGACCTCTCGCATGCCGAGCACACAATCTACTAGTGTGCTAGATCCCCCCGCCCCGAGCTCCCTGGAGGTAGTTTATGAAGTATTCTTAGTGTGCCTGTATTTTGACTGTGACCCATCACATGAGGTCGAGTGTGGAATCTTCCACTTGTGGCATCATGTCAGCACCCAAAAAGTCTGGAGCATTGGGTTGGGGAGTTAATCCATCCCAACACACCTATGAGGAAGCTTAGTTTATCAATCAGGCACAGTAGGAGATTGCCAACAGTAATCAACAATAAACAACAATTCTAACAATGTACTATGTTAAAAGTTATATACATAACTTTTAGTTATAAAATATGAAATTTCAAAATATGAAATTTTCTGTTTAATATTTTCAGATTGCAGTCGACCACAGATAACTGAAATTATGGAATGTGAAACAAGGATCTGGCGGGACGAATGTGCCCAGGCCAGCTTTTCTTGATTTTTCTCTTAGAAATGATGAAGATTCTCATGACCTCCAGGGGAAGCCGGGCTCCTCTCTGTCTCCAGGAGCAGGGTCTCTTGGCTTCTCTAGGAAGGGGTCTGTTCTCCACTGCCTGCCCCATGCCTGGCCCCACTCAGGTTCCAGAGAGGCTTTCCTTTGGCTCCTGATTTCTTTTCCTACTTTATAATGGCAGCTATGATTTGACATGTCCCCCCAAAGCTCAGGTGTTGGAAACTTAATCCTCAGTGCAACACAGCTGAGAGGAACCTCTGAGAGGAGATGGGTTTAGGAGAACTCCACCCTCACAAATGGATTCATGCTGATTATAAGAGGGCTTGAGGCTGCGAATTAAATTGATCTTGTATTTCTCAGCCTCCAGACTAGAAGTCAAATCAATTTCTGTTCATTACAAACCACCTAGTCTGAGGTATTCTGTTACAGCAGCCCCCAAAGACTAAGAACACAGCTTTCCATCACAGTTAAAGGGCAAGGCTGCTGTCTGATGAGGTCCACCCAACAGGGACACACTATTTCTACCAGAGGCTCTCGGTGTAGAGAGGGATTTGGTATTTCTGGAGCTCACTACCATTGTGATCTCATCCCAACACTCCCTAAACATCTCCTGAGATGCTGGAGGGTTCACTAACAAAATCAGGGTAAAACACAAGCAGATGTTAGGACCAGACCAGAGATGGCAATATATTTGATGAAGAACAGTGTTGGGGATAAAGGTAGTTTGGTTTGAAACCTGAAGTAGTTTAACTGCTCACAGTAAAAACTTCAACAGTTCTTTCTTAGAACAGAAAGACTGTTCTAAGAAGCATATTGCTATAATCACTCAAACAAGGTAAGTTTTTTTTTTTTTTAATAAAAATCAGAATCTGCAGAGTGGTCTGAGATGCCTCCTCTGGGTGGGAGGAGAGACATAACCCAGTGGGCCTCGCAATGGAGACTCTTGGGCAGGGAGATGATTCCCAGGGAAACCAACCTGATCACTGCATCTTGGACGAACCACTTTCTTCTCAGAAATTTGGGTACCTCATGTAGAAAGTGGGGGCGAAACCCTGGCATCTAGCTGAGGCTGTGGTTCTGAACCACAGCGATCCATCAGAACCCTGGGAAGCACTCAGAAACACAGGCAGGGCCCAGGGACCCAGCAGCTCCCCTGTGTTGGCAGGGCTCCAATCATGCAGCTGGGCCCTAATTCAGGACTCCTCCCAAAGCCTCAAGTTCAAAGTAATAAAGCAAACACTCAGGAGATCTTTGTTTATACAGCCCAAATTTTAAAAGAGCAGGGAATATCTGATATCAGAAAGCAAGGAAGCTATTAAAAACTACCAGGATGACCTGGGAAAGACAAGGGAACGCGTGGAGCTGCTTCCCTGTGAACAGCTGCAATGGCTGGAAACCCACTAAATACCTATAATCCATGAGCTCATCCTGATACCTGGACAAATCAATGCAATAACCACAGTGCCCATCAGTGGAGCATGCAGGGGAACCCACTCATTGTCCTGGAAACTGGGGTGGGGGGTGGGGTCAAGCATTTATGTTGCTTTTCCTAAACAAACAGTACCTTAGGACAATCACGACCTGATTAGAAGTCTCTCTTTATAGAAATCTCCTAGGTAATACATGAGACCAGCTGAACCTGTGTCTGTGGTCTGCACAAGAGCAGGTTGAAAACATTCAGAAAAAAGCCCGCACCTGCCCCGAACGCGTACTCACTCCTTTTTGTCATTATACCTTAAACAAAGTCCGATAACTAGTTACGCAGCATTTATGTTGTTAGTCATTATAATTTAGAGATGATTTACAGTACATAGGAGGGTGTGTAGGTTACATGCAAACACCATGCCGTTTTCAACAAGGAACTTGAGCATCTGTGCATCTGGGTACCCCTGACTCTGAGGGACGACTCCCACTATCTGTAACCCACACAGATAACGGTCTAGGGCCACACCCCTGAATGTGCCAGGTCTTGTTTGTTGTCCCTGAAGAATTAATGCTCTAGGCGACAATCAGTGATTCTAACAGAAACAGACCCTGCCACTTACAGAGCACTGGTGTGCGTTAGGCCCAACTGGATCCCCGGAGGTCCAACAACCAACCAGTCCACAGAGAAGAAAGGAGAATGAGGAATGTGATCAAGAAGGCGCTGGCCTTGTGCCAGTGAAGCCTGGACACCAGTGGGCAAGTGAAGCAGTGTTCAGCTGCCACAGATGAGAGAAAGACATGACTGGGGTGGGGGTGTCTATCAATCAAGAGACCCGATGGCAACACCGATGACAAAGTCTGGACCTTGTTTGGATTCCAGTTTGAAGAAAGAAACTATAAAACCGCCGGGCATGGTGGCGCACGACTGTAATCCAAGCTCCTTGGGAGGCTGAGGCAGGAGGATCATGAGTTCAAAGCCAGCCTCAGCAACTTAGCAAGGCCCTAAGCAACTCAGGGAGACCCTGTCTCTAAATAAAATACAAAATAGGGCTGGGGATGTGGCTCAGTGGCCGAGTGTCCCTGAGTTCAATCCCTGGTTCCAAAAAACAAACAAACAAACAAACAAACAAACAAACTATAAAACCAACCTAACCCACCTCCATTTATAAGACAACTGTGGGGAATGGGAACAACTGGAGTTTGATACTAGATGACTGAACCCAGGTGGTGCTCCACCACTGATCTCACCCCAGCCCCTTGTACTAAGGGTAAGTAGTCCAGGCTGGCCTTGGACTTGCAATCCTCACAAAAGCCTCCCCAGCAGATGGGACAGCAGGCATGCGCCACTGTGCTCAGCTAATATTATTTTTTAATGTATACCAGCCTTGGACTATGTACTAAAAAGATGCATACAAAAATATTTACAGATAAACTGACATGATGTCAGGGGCTTGTTCTGAAAGAATGTAATTATTTAGGGATAGGCCTGGGGTGGTTCTGGTAGTTCTGGGTGAAATAATAGGCAGATAGCCATTGAAAGTTGGGTTAGTAACACGGGTTTTTAAAAAATTTTAAAAATATATATAGTTAATTTTTTAGAACATTTTTCTGTAGATGGACACAATACCTTTATTTTATGTTTTTTTAATGTGGTCCTCAGGATCAAACCCAGTGCCTCACATGTGCTAGGCAAGTGCTCTACCACTGAGCCACAACCCCAGCCCCTAGTACATGGGTTTTATTATATTCTTCTACCTACTCTTGTCCATAATTGAAATTTTCTATAATAAAACACTTCAAAATATAAAGTAAAAAAAAAAAATTTATGTGCTAAAAGCCCAACTCACTGTCTGTGCTCTACAGAACATGACAGAAATGGCTAACATTTCCATAACCATAAAACTTGGAAAAGTGTCGGAAAAATAGAGCTTAATTAAGAAGTACAGAGCAGTCAGCTTAGGCACCTTCGGGAGACTCTGCCTCAAGATCAAAAATAAAAAGGAGCCGGGCGTGGTGGCGCACGCCTGTAAGCCAAGCAACTTGGGAGGCTGAGTCAGGAGGATCGCAAGTTCAAAGCCAGCCTCAGCAACTTAGCAAGGTCCTAAGCAACTCAGTGAGACCCTGTCTCTAAATAAAATACAAAATAGGGCTGGGGATGTGGCTCAGTGGCCGAGTGTCCCTGAGTCCAATCCCTGGTTCCAAAAAATAAAAATAAAATAAAAAAAAAAAATACAAAGGGCTGAGGGGTAACTCAGAGGTAGAGCATCCCTGGGTGGGATCCCTAGTGCCTGGGGCAGGGAGGAAGCACAGTTCGATGGCATGTTAGCAAACCTCCTTTGGAGACCAAAATGTGGGGATGCTTAAGAAGTCCCATATATAAAATGCTGGGGTATTTGCTTATAACCTATGTACATTCTCTTGTACCCTTTACATCACGTCTAGGTTTCCTATAATATCAAATGTAATGCAAATGTTATACAAACAGTTGTCATACTGATTACTTAGGGAATAATGACAGGGGAAATATTCAACTCTCACTCTCAGTCTCCTGGCATTTGTGGCCCCAACCATGAGGCAACAAAGAGGAACAGCACAGTATCTGGGCTGAGAGTGGACATCCAGGATGGCAGCCTGGGGCCATGCTGTGACACTTGTTGTAGGACTCACGCCTGAGTTTCCAAAACACACAGACTAGTTCTTAACAAGCCTGAAGGAGCAGTCTGGAAAAGTCCAATGCTCGCTCTTGGTACTTCATGATGTGTCCTAAAGCCAACACATGAAACCTTCCCCTCCTCATTAAACTTTCCACTGTCCCATGAGTAACTCCCTGAAGTTGCTGATGCTGGCTGATGAGAAACAACACTTCATTTTTAAGTCTTATGACTTTGGGGGTTAATTCAATCTCTCCAAGTTTACTTTACCACTTTCCTAAATATTTACAGTTGCTCAGTTTTGAGTGGAGTACAGCCACAGATCACTCTTAAACAAGTTCGCTTAGTTCCTAAGTGCCCAAGAGAACCAAGTACCCCTAGCATCAAAATGTTTTCTAATAACGTTATTTAATTTTTAACAAAAATAACAAGCCCTTGATAATCCAAAGCCTTGGTTCTCTAAGGAGTGGCAGAGAAAGTGGTTAGATGGGATTCAAAGGTCAGTTCTGCCCCTCTTTTTTTTTTTTTTTTTGGTGCTGAGGATTGTGCATCCAGGGCCTTGTGCATGCAAGGCAAGCACTGAGCTATATCCCCAGCTCAGTCCTGCCCCTCTTATTGCTGAGAATGGGGAAGGCTCACATAGACAACATAGGTAGAGACAGATGACACATTTCACATCACACCTGCAGTCTGTCAGTTTCCTCCCAACTTAGCTAATTAATCTGCTGGCTAATAGCCAAAGCAAGGAAGAAAGTGCTAAGGTAACCTATGAAAGTGCTAAGGTAACCTATGAAAGGACTCTCAACCAACTGCTGCAGAGTCACACCATTGCTCCTGCATGCCAACACAATTTCAGTGGGTCAGCTGTACATTCAAGGGACCTTCTTCCAAATGAGAGCCCGAGGGCCAAGTGCAACCACAAAAAAGCAAATTACTCACAAAGTCTTGCTTCCCGGCTTCCTTCTACTCAATGAACTGCACTGTCAGAACTGCCAAACACCCACTGGAGCCTCCTGCTGCAAGAAATGCGCCCCAGTGCACTATACTCCTGGGGCAAGCGAGCAAGCAGGCACAGCACTGCCCAGGGCCACACCAGGCCCCCTACTTACTTGGCCGTCCTGACTTCCACGGTGCCCTTGAGCTTCTCCTCGCTGTCGTTTTCAAAGTACATGAGCCTGGACTGGCGGAGGACAAACCAGCGCTTCTTCCAGTTCCTCCTGGACAGCGTGGAGGAGCCGCCACCTTTCTTGTGCAGCCAGCCTTGCTTGAGGGCCTCCTGCTTGGAGCGGAACCACAGGAAGGTTTCGTCCTTGAGGACACACCAGCGGCGCTTCCAGGAGTTCATTAAGCCACCTGTTCCCCCAAGAAGAAGAAGGGAAAAGTGTAAGAAGCCAGCCACCTGGGGTGACAGTATCTCCAGCAGGTCTCAAGGTGCAGGCCATCTGTAACCTCGCCTGGCTGAGCTGTACCCGGAGACCTTCCAGGAAGGCTAGAGCTGCTGGCTCGTGTCACAGCAGCCTGGTGCCCCTCCTCACATACCAAACAGCTCCCAGTCCCTAGGTGAGAAAGCTCTGTAAGGAGCACACAGACAGGCAGGGCATGAGTGGACACTGTCACCCAGGGATGAGTCTAGAACCACTTCTCTGTATGGATAGCGGTGACCTCCAAATGCCCCAGAGAGGGGAAGTATGTTAAGATGGTGTCCTTTGCCTGTTTCCTTCCTCATCTGGTCAGTGGGGAACAAGAGTGATTCCACAGTTTAGTCAAAGTCACAGAGATCAAGAAAATATGGTGTTTTGGGGATACTGCTCAGTAGCAGAGGACTACCGAGTTCAATTCCCAGCAAAATCAATAAATAAATAATTCAAAAAATATATCGTGTTCTGTATAAACATGTTTTTTCAAAGAGCATGATCTGAGAATGGCTTAAAGGAGAAAGTATAAGATTGACACTGTTGGAGCTGGGCACAGTGTGCACTCCTGTAATCCCAGCACTTGGGAGGCTGAGGCAGGAGGATCGAGAGTTCAAAGCCAGCCTCAGCAACTTAGCGAGGCCCTAAACAACTCAGTGAGACCCTGCCTCTAAATAAAATACAAAATAGGGCTGGGGGTGTGGCTTAGTGGTCGAGTGCCCCTGGGTGAAATCCCCAACAACAAAAAAAAAAAAAAAAAAAAAAAAAAGATTGACACTGTTGGGAAAAAAAAAAAGCCAGGGAATTGGACCTTAAAAGAGAAGTTCAGCTGAAATTAAAAGAATATGCCGATACTATCTTTCACAGAATTAAAAATATTTCATACCCTTTCAGGACAATCTTACCTTAGTATTTAGATTCCAAGAGGACGCTTAAGAGTGACACTGTACCATGATTGTTCAGAAACCTGATTTAATGAGTACACTGAAGAACATAATCTACTTTAATAATTTATTACCAAACTTCTCATTTCATTTTTGGATCCAAATCCATAATAAAAATAAGAGATGTTTTGACACGGACATTTAAAGTAAGCAAAAATGACACTTTATAGATTGGAAAGAGAGGAGGAGACCTTTCCTCAATGACTGGGACAATGCATGTGCAAATCCCCCCACTGGAACCAATGAAGCGGTGGAAGTCCCTGGCTTTGTGGCATGCACAGATGCTGTCCCTCCTCACCTCTGAAGTGCTCCCTGCTCACTGGCTAAGACCCCTTTGTGATCAGTCATGCTCCAGAGCTGCTTCCTAACCAACAGCAAACTTGCCAAGGACTCGAAGTGAAACACTATTATTATTTTTTGATTTGTGACTTTAATTTGGGTTTCTCAAAACAAGCCCAAAGTAAAACTGTAGTGCAAAGTCGTTCTATCACCTTCTCGTTAAATGATGGCATTCGCTCACAGCTGTGTCAACGACAGCGCCGGTCGCCACGGCAGCCCTCACCACTGGTGTGGAACCCGCCACTCCTCTGTCCCCAGCAGGGCCAGCGCCAGCCAGCCCCCAGGATTCCACCCGTTCTTCTGATCACGTACAGAATTTCATCAATGCTGTTAATGTCCTAACTGTAAACACCTTTAGTAGCCTATTTGGCCATAAATGCAAGGTGCTGACTGAATTTTCTTTTTTCACTGGTTTCTCTGAAAATTTTGGGCATTATTTTATCCAAGAGTTTAATAAAAATTAATTGATGCTGTATTTAGTCAGTAACTTCTTTTATTAAGTTTTAAAATTAGTTATCTCCTTGAACTCTGATTTAAATATTCTGAAAATATATTTTTACTTTTTCCTAATCATCTTGTTTCAGTTAGACAACTATATAATAAATCAAAGCCACACATTTTTATTTATTTGCTTGCTTTATCGCTGTGGTACTGGGGATTGATCCAGGGGACATTCCACCACTGAGTTACAGCCCTAGGCTTTTTTTTTTTTAGTTGTTGATGGATCTGTTTTTAAAATTTATATGTGGTGCTGAGAATCAAACCCAGCCCCTATGCCAGGCAAGTACTCTACCACTAAGCCACAACCCCAGCCCCCACCCTTAGTCCTTCTGATTTTTTATTTTGAGACAGGGTCTCACTAAGCTGCTCAGATTGGCCTTGAATTTGTGATCATCCTTCCTCAGTCTCCCGAGTGCTGCGATTGCATGTGTGGCCACTGTGTCCAGCTTCAATGCCAATAACGGAATCAACTGTAATATTATAGGGACTTAAAAGCAAATTTAGAGAACTAGAAATTAATTGGGGGAAGGGAAATATATTAATAAAAAGCTTACATTTATTCTACCTAAGAAATGTATGAGAAAATCTTATGATGCCATGATGAACTACTTATCAATTCATTAGGTTCTGATTTGTGATTCCATTTTTTTTTCTGTATCAGGTGTGCCAACGTGGGTAACATGTCTTGATTAAGAATTCCCCAATCTATTTCCTTTCAATACTACTATAAAATCCTATACCAACCAGTGACTTCAAGGCAATTAGACAAGTTTCCCTGGTGGGGTTTTATAAGCATTTTGTGGATCTGAGACAGAGGATGGGAATTTGAAAAGGACTGATATTAATCATTTGAGTCCTGTTTTACAAAGGGGAGCTGGCATAGGAAAAATAAATCAAATGAAAAGAAAACCACAGGGAGGACAAAAGAAAATATTAAGGAGGCAAAGACGACATATGAAAAAGATTAATATGCCAAGAGAAGAGGAACAAACCGGAAAGGAAAAAAAGCATCCAGAAGCAAAACTACAAAAACCAAGAAGAAATAGGGAAGGAGCCAGAATAAAAGTCTCTCAAGGAAAAGGAAGAAAAAAGAAAAGATAGGGCAACAGAAAAGAAAGTGAAGAAAAGGATTGGAGAAGACAGAACACTTGATGTCTGACGGGAGAAAGCAGGAAAAGGAGAGAAAAGGAAGGGCAGTAGAGTCAGATCCCCCTGACTGGAGGATGGGGACTGACTGACAGGAGGCTGGTTCCTATTCTCCTGCCCCATCCCCAGGTCCTTGACTCTTTCCTCCATCCAGTCCAGGACAATGCAAGAAACAAGAGGGTCCCCTCCTGGCCACCATGTGAAACTTCTACGAAACACCGGATCACAATTTTTCTTTATGCTTGTCCCTGAGGGGGCAGGGAGCCAGGGAAGGAATAGGGTGTGAGTACCAGGTCCTAAGTAGGACATTTTCCAAAAGGTGTATGGCTCAAGGTTCCCAAGCATGACGGTCCAATACAGTAGATCCAACATGGAAGAGCAATTAAGGAAAATCCTCTTCAGGAAGTGGGTGCTATAAGCAGTTTAAGCTAGCTGTGGTCCTGTCACATCTGACTCTACACCCCCAGAGCATCACCTTCCAGGTGCTCTAACACCCTATGTGTGAGGAAATGCAGTTTGTCACTGTAAGGGTCCCTACCACTGTAGCATAGCAACACACAAATTTGTGTGTGAGAAAGAGAATGAGTGAGAGAGATGGGGGCAGCGACAGGAGAGGGGGACTGAAAATGGATGCAGTGGTTGCCAACTCTGTCCCATCCCTGTGGACCAACCCAGGGGTGCCAGGGCCATGCTCAACACGGCAGGACCACAGCCAGCGTGTTATGCCAACATGGCATGGTGTCCCATCCACTTAAGCCACACAACTCTGAGAAGAAGCACAGTGGAGTGGCTTTCCCAGGCCCACCAATCAGCTCAGGGAAGACAAAGCCCATTTCCCATGGCTGCACCCTGGCCCAGCCTCTGGGCCCGCAGGTCATACCTTTCATGTACAGAAAGCTGTGGAAGTAAGGCAGTGTGACACAGCTATACACGGAATCACGCCGGTAAGAAAGTTCATCGTCTGTATCGAACCTGGTGTCAAAGTCCTCTTCACTGTCTTCAAACTGGAGAAGGGGAAGACACGGAACGTCAATGTTGAGCAAGGATGGGAATCCAGCAATGGGCATACTGGCACGGGTAAACATCAAAAATGCCAGATTAAGAGGCTGCATTCCTGGCTCGTAACATTACCATAGAGTGTGGCAAACAAAGGAATCCAGAATAACAAAATACTAACTTTTAGGGTCAAATGGTCAGTTGAACTGATACCTAAAAACACAAGATATACTTTAATCCAAAGGCTTGATTCTAAAAAGAGCACAGTTCTTTAAGGGTATAATTTTAATCAAACCACGCAAGAGTTAAATCTCCTTTAAATTACTACGCTAAAAACATAAACATTTTCAAGTCTTAGAAAGTAAAGATAGCATTAAATGCATGACAGAAGGGAAAAAAATAAAAGTAAACTATAAATAAAACTAGAAACTGGAAAGAACATATTTGAACTCAAGTATGCTCCCTTACAACCAAAAAGAAATAACATCACCTGGTGTGGATAGTGAAGTTACCCTAAGGAAAGTTCTCCAATATGCCCTTTGAAAGTTTAATTCCAGTTTGGGGTGTGATTGCAGCAAAGCAAACCTAAGGCTCCATTTAAAAAGAAAGTTTTCTAGGGTCCTGGGCAAAATTCAGTTCTGGTCTATGCTCCAACCATAAGGGGCACATTCAAGTATCACTAATTCAATGGCCTTTGAAAAGAGAAAGGGGTTTAAGATTATCTTCAAGCACACGACTCTGATCTTTGGTTCTAGATGTGTGTCTTAATGCGACAGATGACACAGGGGGTGTGAGGGTGGACCACATCCACACCCAGGGACAAGCCTGGGGCCACTCACCGAGGACTGCGCGCCTTCCGAGCTGAACCTGTAGGCCCCAGAGCTGTTGTACGTCCCCACCGAGCACCGGTAGTCTGGGGACCACTGGCTGCCATAGGAGTTGGAGAAGGTCACGCTGCTGCCGGAGGTGATGGCGCCGTCCTCGTAGTCGTCCTGGTCGTAGTCGTAGTCGCCGTCGGGGGAGGGCAGGTCCCCGGTGTTCTGGGGCATGCAGTAGGTGGACTCGCCGCTGGAGGAGTCGTGCACGGACGGCGCCAGCAGCACCGTGCTGTCTGCGCTGGGGCTGGTGGGCACCACCGTGTCGTTCATGTAGGGGTCCTCCTCGGAGGAGTCGTCGCTGGTCCGGATGCCACTGGTCCGCTGGTCCGAGTGGCCGTGCTCGCTGGGGTTGGGGGAGTCCTTGAAGGCATCGTCGTCGGCCTCAAAGCCCTCGTCCACCTCCTCCTCGGGGTAGGGCTGGCTGAAGTTGAAGCTGGGCTTCTCCCCGCTCGCACTCTCCGCCAGGTCCCCGAGCTCGCCCGAGAACTCACTGCCCACCGACAGGGAGCGCTCGATGTTGCGCACGCACTCGTCGATCTCGTCGAAGTTGAGGGACTCCAGGAACTCCTGTGCCGCCCGGCAGGCCTCGTCCTCCAGGCGCCGCAGCTCCTCGTCCCGGAGCTGCTGCAGCTTCTGCAGGGAGGCCTCGGTCAGCGACAGCTCCTGCCGCTCCTTCATGCGCTGCAGGTCCTCGATCTCCTTCTCCAGGCGCAGGATCTCCTCCACCTGCTTGTTCTCCTTCTGCTTCTCCAGCTCCAGGGTCAGTTCGGCTTCCCTGCGACTCTTCTGCCAGGCTTCCAGCTCTCGTTGCTTCCTGGCCTCTTCCTCCTGGATACAAGGGGAAGGTGGACCTCAGAATGCCGGACTACGAAACCCACGAGGACCTTCCTTCTTCCTCCTTTCTCCTTCAACTATGAAGAAACATGGTCGCCCTCCACTGAACTCTGCCTCCCCAAACTCATGTTGAAGCCCTGTGCCCTCAACGCCTCAGGATGTGACCGCAATTGGAGAGATGGATGAGTTAAAATGAGGCTGTTGGGGTGGGTCCACACCTGACCTGATGGTGTGCTTGGAAGAGAGATTGGGACACAGACACAGAGTGTCTGGACGTGCAGACACAGAGGAAAAGCCCATGTGCCGACACAGTGAGAAGGTGGCCAAGAGATGGAGCCTCTGCAGAAACCAAACCTGAGGACCCCTTAATCCTGGACTCCCACCCTCCAGCACTGTGAGAAACTCAAATCCCATTGTTTAACCCACCCAGTCTGGTCCACTACTACAGCAATCCCAGCAAACTCACATAGTGGTTATCACTGGCTTCGAGAAATTATGCTGTTTTGATCACAACAAAATTTTACATTCACTAAGTCTTCCCCGATTGAAACAGGCGAGAAACTGAATCATAAACATTTCTTCAAGCTCTTCTCCATTCACACACACACACACACACACACACACACAGGTAATTTCAGTTTTGATTCCTACACTCAGTGTTTGAGGTAGGAGGGAAGCAGATAAAGGAGAGGCCAAACTATCACAGCAATCGTCACCTGCTGGGCGCGGAGCTCCGCTTCTCTTCGCATTCTCTCTCTTTCTCTAAAAATAGAAAAGAGAAAGAAGACAAAAATCAACAATAGTTGTAGAATGACTTCTCAGCAAGATCTAGCGTTTTCTTTGGTGGTGGCTGGGGTGGAGCCCAGGGCCTTGCACATGCTAGGTAATAATTATATCCCTAGACCAAGATGTCACTTCTCTTTTTTTATTTATTTAGGTACCAGGAATTGAACCCAGGGACACTCGACCATAGAGCCACATTCCTAGCCCTTTTTATTTTTTATTTTAAGACAGGATTTAGGGCTGGAGTTGTAGCTCAGTGGTAGAGTGCTTGCCTAGCAAGTGTGAGGCACTGGGTTTGATTCTCAACACTGCATATAAATAAACAAACAAACAAAAAAATAAAATAAAGGTCCATCAACAACTAAAAAAAAAAAAAAGACAGGGTTTAATTGTTTAATGTCTTGCTAAGCTGCTGAGGCTGGCTTTGAATTTGCAATGCTCCTGTCTTAGCCTCCTGAGTAGCTGGGATTACAAGTGTGTACCACCACATCCAACAAAATGCAACTTTTAAAAAAGAGCTCTGCTGAATGCAAGGTAAGAAGCGTGAAGCATGTAGCCCCTGCCTTTGGCACTGTCCCTATTCTACGTGTGAACAGAAATATGCACAGAATTGGGCTTTCAACACTGCCAAGGAATTTTACATTTCAGATGCCAAGAATTCCTGTTTGTTTCAACAGTAGGTTCTGCAATGTCTGGGAATCCTTGAGAGACTGAGCATAAAACTCAAAATGTGTCCTATTATTTCATCCAAGCTAGAAAGACACTGTACCTTTCCTCTTCCTCCCGTTTTTTCTTTTCTTCTTCTTCCCGCTTCTCTGCCAGCAGTTGTTTATAAACTCTCCGGGCAAGCTGGCCTCTAAGTTGCTTCTGGAACACTATGGCTGCTTTTTTCAGGAGCAAGAACCTCTTCCTCAGAAGGAAGGCTCTGCAATTCTTCTGTATTGTCACTACACCATGAAGCACCTTTCTATATTGCTTTCTGCAAAGGAAAAGAAGGGTAGTGGAAGTAATGAGGCTGCGAGGTATTCAAATGAGCTTCATTAAGGCTTCAAGACAAAAGGAGAGGACCTAGTTTTGGAAAGACACTCTGGGATACTCTCATTAGGAGACTGAAGAGAACAAGGAGACCCTTTTGTTAAAATAAAACAGAAGAAAACAAAAGAATAATAAACAAAACAGGTAAGAACTCTATCACTACTTTGTCTAAATAAACACAGAACCCCTAACACTGACTTTGAATGCCCTGGCAGGAAGCTGGGCAAACAGGACCCAAGTAGATATGATACATTCTCCTGTTCATATGAAAACAAACAAACAAACAAAGCAAAATACCAGCACAGAGGACAGCTCTGTATGTCACAAGGTGTGGCAGTGTGGATTTTCACATGGTGCGCTGTCACACACCGCGGACAGCACGAAAATGCCATGAAAGGAGGTGCCTACTTCCCCACACCACTAGGGAACATGAAGCCCTGGGTGAAATGACACAGGCTGGGCAGCCCTCCTGTAAGAATCTGAAACTGAGTGCAGACACAACGCTCAAAACTTGTGGGTTCCTGGGCCTGGGGGTGTAGCTTGGCGTAGAGCGCACGCTCAGCACGTGTGAGGTCCTGGGTTTCATCCTCACACTGTAACAAAAAGACAATCAGATTCTGGAACATTTTGGATTTCAGATTGTCAGATGAGACTACTCAACTGGTAAAGTGCATGCAAACATTCCAAAATCCCGAAATTCTGCAATCTGAAACTTTTCTGGTTGCATGCACTTTGGACAAGGCATACTCAGCCTGCAATACCAAAGTAAACAGAGATGCTGTGGCTTCAGCACAGGATGCAGGCAACAGGCGAACAATCGAGGCATCTCAGTGGAGTCCTCCAGTAAGGCTGTTATAATTGAGAAGTCAAAAAGTGGCATGCACTCTGTCCTGCTTTTTCCTGGGTCAGGCTTACTGGCCTTGGGCTGCTGGTGTGGCCACCTAACTAAGAGGCCTGACCTGACCTGGGCCACTTCTCTATGCCAATGACTCAGAAGGCCATTGGGGACTCAGAAGGCCATTGGGGACACAGGCCATCTCCTCTTGGCATGGGTCTTACCGTGCCAAATAGCCCAAGATGTGGGCCCGGATCACCATGGCTGCCCGAGTAACTTCTTCTTCCCGCTGTTTCTCCAGCTTCTGCTCCAATGATTCCCGAAGGAAGACCTGCCCAGGAGGAAGTTGGAATGTGGTTGGTGGAAGGAAGGCATCTCTGAGTCAGGGCTGTTGTTTGTGGCTGAGGCTTTTTCCTTCTCCTTTTGTTTGCTGCAAATTCATATGGTCATGCTTTCTAGAAAAGTGTTTTGTGAACTTCCCACCTGTCACGGAGTAATACATTGGTAAAATGCAATAGAGATGTAGCATAAGAGGCTGGGTGCAGTGGCACACGCCTGTAATCCTAGCTCTCAGGAGACTAAGGCAGGAGGACCATCATTTTGAGACCAGCCTCAACAGCTCAGCAAGACCTTCCTTGTCTCAAAATAAAACTGAAAAGGGTTGGAGATATAGCTCATTGGTAGAGCAACCTCGGTTCAATCAATTGCCAGTATTGCCAAAATAAATACATACATAAATAAATAAATAAATCTATATAAATAAGATTCAAATCTCATTGTTTTTGTTGTTACACTAGGTTTAATAGGCATAAAATGACTATAAAATTGCTACTGGAGTTTCTAGAGGTTTACCTCACTGTGGGCACACAGTTCATGGTCCAGCACCAGTACATTAGATCTCAGGAGGATGCAAAGGACGATTCAAGAAATTTCCAAAATGTTATTTTGCTATGAGGAGGAAACCCCTCCAGTTTGTTTGTATTACAATGTATCAAGCCCAGGGCCTCATGGGGCCCCTTTACCACTTAGTGACATCCCTCAGCTCTTTTTATTTTTTTATTCTGAGACAGGGCCTTGGTAAATTGCCCTCAAACTTGTGATCATCCTGCTTCAGCCTCTCAAGTTCCTGGAATTTCAGGCTTGTACACTGTCCAGCTGTGGGGAACCCTCTCTTCACACCTGCTGAATGATTATAATCAGAGCATTTTGGCTTCAAAAACTTACATGCACACAAAAATATCAACATTACAAATGGAATTCTGAGGGCTGAGGTGCAGCTGGAGATGGGGTGCTTGCCTTGCCTCTGCGAGGCCCTGGGTCACACTGCATTGCATGTGTAGGGGCAGGAGGATCAGGCAGGAGGACCAGCTCTTTGGAAAGCTAAGCCCAGCTGCCTGCATTTCTGCATGGGAGTCACATTTGTGTCTTTCCCACGTGATAAGGCCCTGGAGAGGAGAGGGGTTTTGGCAGTTCCCTGACATAGGAAGAAGAGGTTATTCAACCGATTTTACAGCTGATTTTTGGTGTTCAGACTAGACGGCTTCCTACTTATCTCTGTCCAGCGTAAGCGGTTTAAGGGCCTCTGCCACTGCATCAGGTTCCAAAGCAGCTTTTACTTCTCACTGTCTGGACTGAGCTTTTGGCAGCCTGCAGGATCCAAACTGCCTGCCGGCTCCTGGACAGCAGCTGCTGCGGCAGCAGTGACACCGTCCAACGTTCAGTTACAGATGCTGGAAAGGTCCAGGGTGGTGGTGTCTCACTTCTGAGATGCTGGGGACTGCCCAGCCCATCCGTGACACTGAGACCCTCATCAGCCACACATGTTGGCAGCTTGCTTGAGTACACAGGAGAACAGTTGGGATGAGATGCTTCAGTGTGTCCCCTAAGGAAACACTGTCCCCGAGAGTCAAGGACTCCACATAAGACCCTGTTTGGAGCTGGGCGTGGCGGCGCACGCCTGTAATCCAAGCGACTTGGGAGGCTGAGTCAGGAGGATCGCGAGTTCAAAGCCAGCCTCAGCAACTTAGCGAGGCCCTAAGCAACTCAGTGAGACCCTGTCTCTAAATAGAATACAAAATAGGGCTGGGGATGTGGCTCAGTGGCAGAGTGTCCCTGAGTTCAATCCCTGGTTCCAAAAAAAAAAAAAAGTCCTTTTTGGAAGACAGAAGATGGCAGTGGATCCGGAACACGACTGTGTTCCAAATACTAAAGAGCTGAGGGCGAGCAGTGTCTTGAACACCACCCTCCAGGGTGTCACCCTCCACCTCCAGGGTTTGGTGGCAGCTGCACTCTGTCGCGTACCTTGGTCTTCCCCAGCTGCCACTCGCTGCTGGTGGCATCGTAGCGCTGCAGCAGCGCCGTGCACTTGCCGCGGACGTCCTCCGGCAGAGCCAGGTTCCGCATGAGCACCTTGTACCTGCGGGGCAGAGACGCAGGGTTACCCTGAGCGGGGTGCCTTGCTTTCTCCCACCCCTCTGAAAAGAAGGAGGATCCATTTAGCTCTCTCTTGCCTTTTGTAGAAATCCTGGAAGGGTCTTCGGACGGCGTACCCGGCTTTGCGAATCCTCACCGTCTCCAGCATCCCGGAATAGCGCAGCTGGTTCAGCACCACTGCCTGGTCAAACTGGTCTGGCATCTAGAACAGGAGAAAGGGAGACACGGCCAGATAAGACGGGCTGACAAGGCCACCCTCACCACCGCCTTGCAGGGGTGTGCATGCACAACTGCAGAGCTGTGAACAAAATACACAAAAACACAGGCTAGAAAATGAACCCCAGTGTTTGTACCAACTCAACAACCTCAACCCAGCCAGCCTCCCATTCCGGAGCCTCCTTTGCCCTCCTCCTCTGTTTTCAGGAAAGTTCCAGACTTCATACCACCTCATTGGTAAATATTTTAGTATATATCAGATTTAAATATAACACTATTGTATCTTCAAACTTTCCAATAATTTCTTAACATAACTATCCATGTTCAAATACCTAGTTCATCAATGCACCACCATTTTAAAATCCATCCTTTTCCAAAGAATCGAAAATGTTATAAATATCACTTTGTTTTGCTTTTTAAACTTCAATTTAAGAGCATTTTTAAGCCACAGAATACAGTGACCAGTGAGAGGGACGCACGGGCGCACAGACAGGGAGGGGAAAAGAGGTCCAAGCAATGCTGGACAATGGATAAAAGAGACAAAAAAGAATTTAAATTTGCTCAGTTTTTAGTCAAATATCCCATTTATTGTGAGTTCCACAGTAAACACAGTTGAGCCCAAGAACATACAAATTAAAGACAGGAAATCAAATCAAGACTCAGTGTCTGAAATGTGCTCTCTTCTCTGCTCAGTTGCCAAACAAATTGGCATTGCTTCCAGGACAATAGTTTTTTTTAGGATAAAGCGAAAAAAAGTGGGTCATTCCTCATTTACAGCTTTTTGGACGGCAATTCATTTTTTAATCCAACCACCCATTCCCTTTAATTAACTTCTATTTTGTTATTCCACACAACCGTGAATAAAAGGGCTGAAAAATAGAACCATAGGATGTAATTGCTAAAAAGTACAAAAAATGCCAAGGAGCTTAATCTGTGGTCTTTAGCAAATGCAGTCAGTCACGAACACAAAATGAGGCTTAAAGCCATGGTATCCCGCACACTTCCAAAACTAACAGAAACTAAAATTAAAGAATGCTCTGCAAACCCCCGGGCAGCTTTTGAGGGGTTAGCTGCTGTCTTCTAGCAGGCTGACTCCTCTCAAACATTTCTTACACAAACACTGGCCAAGTCGTCTTTACTTAGCAGTATTCAAACCAATGCAGCCAAGGAATCAGGGCAAACAGCCAAAGAACTGGGGCTCTTCGACTAAGAACCGGGGCTCTCTGATTTTTCGTTTTGATTATTTAAACTACCCTTAGAAAAGTAAGAAAAGTGTAAAAATATGGAAACAAAATTACTCTTGGCAGACCTCACGCTGAATCTCAGGTTTAAAAAATGGGGGTGGAGGTTAAGTAACTAGTTCTTAAGTTATTTGGTTCTGATGCTTCTGTTCTGTTTAACTTCCCCAAGATATAATCTGAACCAGTAGCAATCTACAAAGGGCAGGGCAGAGCCTCCACAAAACCAACGCTCAATAAAGCGTCCGACTTGTGCAACTTTTGTTAAGTTCACAATATCAGAGAAACCCACATTTAGGAGCGAAGCATCTGAGCCTCAGAAGTTAATCCAAAATCTCCAGCTTCAGCTGTTCCTGATGCACACTTTTTAATCCCTGTCCCCCTCCAGCCTCTAGTTTTAAAAGTCTGCACAACTCCTTAGTAAGTGCTCAAAGCACTCAAAGGTGTCACTGGAGGGGCCTCCCCTCCAGGAAGCTCGCTGGGCACACTTACCATCTCCCAGGCTCTCGGAGGGACATTCCACCTTCGGCTGGGCTCTCAGGCCAAAATTCATATGGAAAACAACTGCCACACTGACCTTTTCCCCACAGCGAAAGACACGGAACAATAATGAACACCATTCCTGCGCTTTAAAAAGTGCCCGGTCGCCATGACAACCCCTTCCACTCTCGGGCTAATTAGTGTGGTGTGGCTGTAGGATTTGATACAGCTCAGGGAGGAGGGAGACAGCCGCTGGGAGCGGCCGCTACTGCCAGACTCCCACCACCATTGTCCCTCGTCCCCTTCCCAGTAATTTAACCAGGGGATGGGGGATCTATAGGCTGATTGTCGCCCTGGGCAACCCACCCCTCAATCACGAGACGGGCCAGCCTGGCTTTCCATTGGTGCTTCTCTTTTTGCTGGCAACTTCCTTTTCTGGTGAATTTAACTTTCAAAGATGTCACAGCTGGAGGCTGGACAAGGAGCAACTTAAAGGCATTTTGCCTTTCAAAACTTTGCTAATGCACTCCAGTCTTGACTGGTAACTCGTTTTCCAGAACCGGAGTTTGCCCCAACAAAGACTGCCCGCGGTGTGCTAACAGCGACCTTTGGATGGTGACAAATAGGTTGGATTTTGGAAGGAACAGCTCTACCCCCCCAGGCAATTATGGTCATAGGAGTCCCAGCTGGATCCGGTTGGTGAATAGTTATTAAACACCTACTATGTGCAGTTTCCTGATTCCTGGGGAAGATACACAAAAGGATAGGAGGCTGGATTTTGTTTCAAGGACCCTGAATTTGAGGAGGGTGCCAGGTTCGACCAGCACCACCACTTACACAGTAGGAAGCCCAGGATTAAACCACATTAAAGATAATTTGTATCTTTAACACAAATTAAGTTCCTTAGGAACACAGGACAGAGGTCTGCTGAAGGCTAAGGGCAGTGCTTGGATTGGAACCAGAGACTGGGGGAAGGGGCACTCCACACAGAAAGAGCAGGAACAAATGCTAGGAGCAGAACAAGAACCTGCCCTTTCAGCCTTCAGTCTGGGAGGGGCCTGGGCTGAAGGTGGGCTCAAAGAGGATGGTGCTGTGTTCAAGGAGACACTGGTCACAGCCATGGTCAGACCTGTGCTGCAGAAGGAACCCCGTGTCCACAGCTACAACACTGGGAACAAGACCATCACCAGGGGGACGGCAGGGTCCGCTCGGATACCATGCACATCAGGAAGTAACAGCAGCCATTAAGAAGGAACACCAAATGAAAGGCAGGCCAGGTGACTCTGGGCCCTTCCATAAGGTCTTACTGAGAAAAGGAAGCTAAGCTCATTTCATAAAAGCAGGGGTGGCCCTTTGCCACAACACTGGCCCCATCTTTGAATGTGCGCATGAATATATATGTCTAGATAATGTCATGCAGAAAAGCAGGAAATTCAAGACTGAGTTGGGGATGGTGGCATGAAGTGGTAGCTCAAAAAAAGGGAGCTGGGCACGGTGGCGCACGTCTGTAATCCCAGCACTTGGGAGGCTGAGGCAGGAGGATCGAGAGTTCAAAGCCAGCCTCAGCAACTTAGTGAGGCCCTAAGCAACTCAGTGAGACCCTGTCTCTAAATAAAATACAAAATAGGCCTGGGGATGTGGCTCAGTGGTGGAGTGGCCTGGGTTCAATCCCCAGTACCAAAAAAAAAAAAAAAAAAAAAAGG
>JAJEJO010000330.1:552374-565557 GCA_020662805.1 Glaucomys volans | reverse complement strand
AAAAAAAAAAAAAAAAAAAAAAAGGGAAAGAAAAAACCCAGACTGCACTAAAAGAAGGAAACAGTTACATAGATAAATATTAAACATTCCAATATTTTATGTCTTTGAAGACATTTCAAAACAATAATTGTTACAATGGAAAAAAAATCAGAAAAAGAAAGAACTTTGGAATGGAACAGTGTGAAAGGTGGTCAGAAGGGAGGCTGGGAAGGTCACTTAGAGGAAGTGACAGAATGTCAATCAACTGATGAATAGATAAAGCAAATATGGTATACACCCGTCTAGTGGTATACAGTTGTCTATGGGCATTTGAGTAGGGATAATGGACCAGGACCCCCTGTGAATACCCAAAGCCTCGGATGATCAAGTCCCTTAAATAAAATGGCATAGTATTTGCATATAACCTCCATGCATCCCCCCCCAAACTTTAAATCATTTCAGATTACACAATACCCACTACACTAAAACGCTATGTAAACAGTTGTTTAGAGAGTAAAAAAAAAAAGATCTGAATGTTCAGTACAGATGCAGGGTTTTTTTTTTCAAATTATTTTCAATCCACAGTTGGTTGAGTTCATGCGTAAGAAACCCAAGAACGCAAAGGGCCAACACACACACATGCACGTGTGTGTGTATATATATTCATGTTGTGGGACACGCTACAACATGACATCATCAAGTGAAGAAGCCTGTCAAAGACCATGTGTCTTATGATTTCATTCATATGAAATGTCCAGAACAGGGAAATCTCTAGAAAGCAGACTGATGATGGACTGATAGACGAGATGGGGTCCACGGAGGAAGGTATATAGCTAGAGAATCAGGGGGTGTCCTTGTGAGAGGATGAACATGTTCCCAAACCAACCATGATAACGGTTTCATATGTGTGGACATTTAAAAATCACTGAATTGCACTTTTTAAACGAGCGAACTACTATGTGATCCATGAACTCTATCTCAAAAAGTGTTAAATACGCCGGGCGCGGTGGTGCACACCTGTAATCCCAGCACTTGGGAGGCTGAGGCAGGAAGATCCCGAGTTCAAAGCCAGCCTCAGCAACTTAGCGAGGCCCTAAGCAACTCAGTGAGACCCTGTCTCTAAATAAAATCTAAATAAAATACAAAATAGGGCTGGGGATGTGGCTCAGTGGTGGAGTGCCCCTGGGTTCAATCCCTAGTACCCCCCCCCCAAAAAAAGTGCTAAATACAAGTGTGTTACATGCAGGCTGACACTGAGGCATTCAAAATGGCAAGAAGGGAGGGATATAAGAGGAAGTTTATATCCTGGAGACAATGAAACACATTTAGCTTCAATTTATACTTGGGATAATTTAATCAAAACTAAAAATAGGGGCTGGGATGTAGCTCAGTTGGTAGAGTGCTTGCCATGCAAGCACAAGGCCCTGGGTTCAATCCCCAGCACCGCAAAACAAAAACAAAAACAAACAACAAACAAAAAACCTAAAAATATTTGAAAAGCTTCTTGTTCTATAATCTGAAATAAAAAAGGATGCAAAATATGATACAAACAACTGATAACTGAGCACATTAAACTCTCCATAAAAAAATCGATTACGGCAGACCTCATCTCTGTTGCTTAAAATTTAAATCAAGAACACAGGTGTTGACATCTGGGGACAGGGGGGACACAAAGACCAGAGAGGGTGGTTTACATAGAAAAAGACGGAGGTGCATGCATTTATTGAATTGGACTGCCCTGAATGTTACCTAGCCTTCCTTAATTTCATAAATACTGCATAGTGACAATAAGAAGTGACACCTGCCTAAGGTGAGGGGAGGTCAGTCTGTGCACAAAAGACAGAGTGAGTCTCTCATCTCTGGACCTCCTCGTTCTACTGCTTTTCCAGCATATGAGCATGTCACTTGGGAAGCCTGGGAAGAGGGCAGGCGGTGAGAATCCAGCCTGCCACACTGGGGCCACTAGGCTTGGCCGGTGCCAGCCAGGACTTCAGGGAGACCTCCCTCTACTCCTGATCAAGGTCTGTAGTGCAAGAAAGCATTTCGGGTGATGATGGGGAAATCCAACACTCTGGCTAAGGTGAGACTCTCCGCACCCTGCAGCCTCTGCAAGAGAACAGAACTTAACACCTTTCACCTCCCCAGCGGGAGGGGCATGCTGAGTAAGGAGACAGGGCTGGCAGGATGGATCACCTGTCACCTCGATGTCTTCCACTGGCATACAGTCTCTCGGAACAGGGATCTGCCGGATAACTGTTAAGAAATCTAGTCTGAAGGGGAAAAATGGTTCTCTCTAGGAGAAATGATGTGCTTTATCCAACTACAAATTTATAAACTGCTCACTATACAGTTCACTGTAATTAACTTTGGCCAAAGAGGGATTAAGGCAGGCTAAAATACAGTGAAATTAAATATGGTGACTGCAAAGGGAAAAAAGAGAGAAAATGCACTGTTTTGCCCATTGTGCCCTGGCTGACAGGAAACTTGAAGTTGAATTTGATTTTTAACAATAAGCATTGTTAACCAGGTTATTTTATTTTGCCTTAATCTCAGAATGAATTTTCAAACAGGTTAATCAATAGATGGCTCAATTTCTTTAAGAAGGATATATTGTTAAATCTAAAATAATCATAAAATGTTGCAAAACATGAATACCTTTTTGAAAAAGAGAATTCTATTATTCCAGCTTCAGAGATCTGTTATTCCTTATTCAGCAGTTCTGAAACTGAAGGAATTTCAAACATTCAATTTCAATTTCAAATTCTCAACAACTTTGAAATTGAAGGAATTTCAAATCCTTGTTTAGAAGCCCTGCAGGAGCTACAGGCTTCTTTTGTTTTTGTTTACATGAATGAGGAACTAATAGCAATCCTCAACACAGAGAGCATTTAACATAGACACGATGGGGCAGCTTAGGTGGGTAGTATTATTCCATTTTGCAGATGAGAAAACTGTGCAAGCCAGCAAGGGAAATGGCTTATCCAAGGTGATTTAATATTGCTTGAATTGAATAAGTAGTTTGGTCAGTAGTAATGGCTACAGGTTCAATCCCCAACTCCAAAAAAGAAAAACAAAAACAAAACAAAAATCAAATGATGGAGAAAGCGAATCACAAAGAACTCTTTGTTCTGAAAACCTGTACTGAATGTGAATCAAACTTGTGCACATCAAACCTGTTTTCCTATTGACGTATTTCTAAAAACTGGGGCATGTTTCCTTAGGATATATCTTTCAAAAGGATGCAGACTTCTTCAGGGAAACCATGAAGGGGGAATCTAGGCAGCCCCGCGTGGTGGCAAGAAGATAGCAAATTTGCTGCTACCCTGGGTGATTCAGAGACCCTATCTCAAAATAAAAACTTTCAAAATGGGCTGGGGATGTAACTCAGAAGTACAGCACTTGCCTAACATGAATGAAGGCCTGGGTTTACTCCTAGCACCCCAAAAGACAATAACAACAAAACCCCAATGTGCTCTGTGTTGTGCTCCCTAGACATCTGTTTTCTGGAAACACATTCTCCCAGATTTTGGCACCAAGTGAGGTCTTAGGGACCAAAGTGTCAGGTGCTGACTTGGTCTAACACAAGTAATTTAAAAAAAAATACCAATTCTAGCTGGTGTGGTGGTGTGTGCCTGTAATCTTAGTGGCCCAGGAGGTGAAGGCAGGAGGATTTCCAGTTCAAATCCAGCCTCATCAACTTGGTGAGGTTGTAAGCAACTTTGGGAGACCCTGTCTCAAAAAGAAAGAAAAAAAAGGGTTGAGGATATGGCTGAGTGGTTAAGCAGCCCTGAGTTGGATCCCTAGTCCCTCCACCCGCAGAAGAATTAAAAAATGAAATCCCAACTTTGGTGGGGCTCCTTGATTGGCAGTGGAGCGCATCTACTCAGAAGGCTAAGGCAAGAGGATCCCCTGAGCCTGAGAGTTTGGGGCCAGCCTGGAAAACACAGTAAGTTCCCATCTCTAGAAATCAAAAACAAAAAGAGGAGGAAGAAAAAGCCCACAATTTGAAAGGCTACAGTGACAAGGATAGGAAACTGGTTCACTATGCTGTGAATTTAGCCAAATACCAGCATGCAGAAACGACCCCTGAGCAAGGAAACCTGGGAAAATCCAACAGCACATTCCAAGCAAAGCCAACCCCGCCCTCACACCAAGGCAACCTGATTTGCAGCTCAACCTCAGATAACTGACAGAGAAATCCCAGGCCCTCTGACCCGCATGGTGAAACTCGCATCTCTGCGTCCCTTGGGCATCTGCCAAGGGCAGGCTCTCAAGCAGAGTGGATCCCAGGGTGAGCAGAAGGGCACACGAGGAAAGTATAAACACACCCATCATGTGTGACAACACATGTAACAATGACTGCTTTTGCTTTATATCAATACAACCTGACACATTCTTAAGGGTGTTTCTAACAGGTTGTAATTTATTTCTAAAATGAGTCCTTTCCTCCTTTCTGGGGAGGTAATTTATTCAAAGTCTAAAAAATATGGTCACGTCTTGACGTTGATGTAAATGTAAGCATTAACATAAATATTTTAATCTTTTAAAAATATATTTATTGGGCTGGGATGTAGCTCAGTGGCAAAGCGTCTGCCTTGCATTCGAAAAGCCCTGGGTTCGACCCCCAGTTCCAAAAAAGACAAAAAAAGAAAAATATATTTACGGAAAGCCTTCCACAGACTGAGCAGCCACTTACATGCATGGGATGCACCAAAGCCAAGACAGCCCCTGCCTGGACCTGACAGCCAGGCTGTGGGGCTCCACGCTGCTTAGAATGCCTAATGGCAGTGAGTCTGGGCTGGCCGTCCAGGAGGCCCTGAGCTTCAAATGGCCAGAGAGCCAGACAAAGACCACAGCACAACACCCGGCGTTCTTGCTGCCCTGGTAGCTTATTCAAGAAGACATTTTTAAAACTCTGTGTCTTGAAGACTTAAACCTTCCCTCCACCTGGGTGGATTGTTTTTTCAAAGTGAGGGGCATAACTTTCTAAAATTAAGGAGTTCTACTTTCCCTCATATTTTAAAATGAATCCTGACCTACTTTATGTGAAACACTTTAAACTTTATTCACATACAGATTAGCTGAGGGACTCATTACCTAGTTCATATCATGAGGACTGATCCCCAGCATTGGAAGAAATGCAAAACATGCTAATTTAGTAAACTGAACCATTACATGATTTTTATTTTGGTAGGTAAATATCATGGGATAGAGAAATACTGCGACTAACCTTACAGAGAGCATTTTATATATTAGGTATATTTGCATTTTATTCCCCCTTCCAATTTTAAATGCCGACAAACCTACCTTACTTTCTGGAAATCCTTCTTCAACTTTAAGAAGTTGAGGATTCCATAAGAACTTACTGCAAGTCAATCACATCACACTAATAAAACACCATTCCAGGTCCTACAGTGACTCTGAAGTCTCACCCAGGAACTCCCATCAGGCCTCTGACTAATTCAGAGGGCCCGGCAGCTCCTCTCAATCTCTGTTTGCTTTCTTGGCCACATCAAACCCTCAAGAGCGGAGAAGGAATAAATATTATCAGATAAGAAGTTATCACGCTTTGAACAGTCTTTCAAAGCCTGGTTACTAAAGCAGCAATATAATTTCCCTGACCTTGAACAGGCAGTAAACAAAAGCCAATTAAACAAGGGACAAAGGCCCTTTGTACTTACATCAGTTATTTCGCTCCCAGGCTGTTAAACATTGCACACATTGTTGCCACTTGCTAATTTTCACATTTCCAGAAAAGAGGCAGAAACTAATTTTCCCTGCAGAAGAGGCAACCCCCAGGTGAGAACAGGAAGCTAAATGGTTACATGACTTGCAACTGAGGAGCTGTGAGTCAGTCTGGGAGGTCAGATTACAGAGTATGGAAATTTCTCACTCGGTAAGGACAGCCTTCAACCACACCCCCGGCCCCAGAACAGTTATCACCTTAGCAAGGAAAACCAGGTCCCCTGGAGCTGGGAGCTGCCTGATCACCACGGAGCCACAAAGACCCACCTGCTCCTTACAAGGAAAAGGGTGAACACAGGCAATGTGCACACACACACATTCCTCCTTCCTGAGGCCCAGCCCTGTCCCATCAGACCCTTCACAAACGCCAACTCAGACTTCACATCCAAGGTCCCTGAGTATGGCTCCAATCTGCCTTTCCACTCAAATTCACAAACCCTGCATTTTAGTCCAATTATAGTTAATTCTAGTTTCTAGACTCACTCCTCACTTCCTATCTTGACCTTGGCGGAAGTAGATTCCCCACCAGAAAGGTCCTCCTCCTAACTGTGTGGAGTCCCCTGGAGTTTCTAGGTGTCTCTCAAATGCTCCCTCCTCCATAATATCACTGCCTGAGTGTGCAACTGGGTCATCTGCAACCTTCCCCTCCCCTGCATTGCTCAAAGTGACCACATTCACACTTTCCTCATGGCCTGTAACTGCCTGGCATACCAGGTACACACTCACTAATGCTAGTGTGTTGCATCAATAAAACTGTATTCTACTTGTACTTGTTTCTAGTGTCCTTGCTTAGTTAACAAACAGGTTTTGCCTGTATTACAGATTTTCAGGAAATGAAAATGTTCTTTGCTGTTTCGAAAGTGTGAGTCTGTCTACACAACTATAATCAACTGATTTTTGACAAATGAGCAAAGGCAATTAAACAGAGAAGGGATAGTCTTTTTAATAAATGGTACCAGAGATCAGATAGAGCACTCATCTCCAGGACATATAAAGAACTCAAAAAACTTAACACCAAAAAAACAATCAATCAATGGGCAAAGGAACTGAACAGACACTTCACAGAAGAAATATAGTCGATCAACAAATATGTGAAAACGTGTTTGACATCTCTGGCAATCAGAGAAATGCAAATCAAAACTACACCGAGATTCCATCTCACTCCAGTTAGAATGGCAATTATCAAGAATACAAGCCGGGCGCGGTAGTGCACGCCTGTAATCCAAGCGACTTGGGAGGCTGAGTCACGAGGATCACGAGTTCAAAGCCAGCCTTAGCAACTTAGCGAGGCCCTAAGCAACTCAGTGAGACCCTGTCTCTAAATAAAATACAAAACAGGGCTGGGGATGTGGCTCAGTGGCTGAGTGTCCCTGAGTTCAATCCCTGGTTCAAAAAATGGAAAAAAAAAAAAAAAAAAAAATACAAGGGGGTTGGGATTGTGGCTCAGTGGTAGAGCCCTTGCCTAGCATGTGTGAGGCACTGGGTTCGATTCTCAGCACCACATACAAATAAATAAATAAAGGTTCATCAACAACTAATAAAAATAAAAAAAAAAAAAAGAATAGAAGTAACCATAAATGTTGGCGAGGATGTGGGGGAAGAAGTACACTCATATTTTCTTTGGTGGGACTGTAAACTGGTGCCAACCACTCTGGAAAGTAGTATGGAAATTCCTCAGAAAACCTGGAATGGAACCACCATTTGACCCAGTTATCCTACTCCTCGTTTTATACCCAAAGGACTCAAAATCAACATACCATAGTGACGCAGTCAACCTTTACAGCAGTTCAATTCACAACAGTTAAACCATGGAACCAACCTAGATGCCCTTCAAACAGATGAACAGATAAAGAAACTGTGGTATATCTAAACAATGAAATATTACTCAGCCTTAAAGAAGAGTGAAATTATGGCATTTGCTTATAAATGGATGGAGCTAGAAAACATCATGCTAAGTGAAATAAGCCAATCCCAAAGAACAAAGGCTGAATATTTTCTCTGATATGTGGAAGCTAATTCACAATAAGGTGGGAGGGGGGATAGGGAAGGATAGAGCTACTTTATATTAGGTAGAGGCAAGTGAAGGGTGGGGAAGGGGTATGGGGGTAGGAATGATAGTACAATGAATTAGACATTATTGCCCTATAGGCAAATACGATTACATGACCCTAACTACCTCAGGTACAATCAGACGAACGAGAAGTTATACTCCATTTATGTATGATGTGTCAAAATGCATCCTACAGTCACCTATAACTAATTAGAACAAAAAAAGAAAAGAAAAAATAAATAAATGGTGCCGGAACAACCAGATATCAATATGCAAGAAAAATTCACATGCAGATATTATAACATTCATAAAAACCAACTGCAAATGGATCATAGACCTATGTAATATAATGCACAAAACTTCCAGAAGAAAACAGGAGACAACCTAGTGACCTTGGGTTCGGTGATGAGTTAAGATACACCATATGTGAAAGAAAAAACTGGTAAGTTGAATTTCATTCAAATTAAGAACTTCCTCTAGGACACTGTTAGGAAAATAAAAATTTAAGCAGCAGACTAGAAAATACTGGACAAATGCACACCTGAAAAAAGACTATCAAAAATATACAAAAGGGAGGGGTGGGGTCAGGGTGGGGGGGTAAGAATAATAACAATGTGTGACAGATACCATTGCCCTGTGTACATGCGTGAACGCACAGATGGTGTGACTCTACTTTGTGTACAACCAGTGAAACAATAGTTGTACTCCATTTGTGTTCAATGAATCAATAAGTAAATTAAAAAAAATATATACAAAGAACACTCAAACTCCATGGTATGAAAACAACCCACTTCTGGCTGGCAGTAATGTGAAATGCACAGTCAACGAGAAGACGTTTCCTAACAAAGCTCAAAGCCTTAATATGTGACCCAGCAACTGCACTTTCTCACATTTACTAACTGAGCTGAAAACTTAATGTCCATGCAAAATCCTGCACATGAACAATTAAATCATCAGGTGGCACATGGTGGGGACCAGGCTTCTTACTCATTGGAATGAGCCTTTTGCAAGAAAATGGAAGGGAAATTAATTCTATTTAACTAGGTTTGATTTACTTTCATGAAAACAGCAGCAGAAAATCCCAGGGTCCTGGTGCTGGCAGGGTTAAGAAGACAAAGGACTGGTTATGAGCCACAATCAGTCCTCAATGTGGGTCTGTAGAGAACATGCCCAAACCCAGCTCCACACCCCTTGCTTTTTTTCCCCAATTATTTACAGGACAGGACTGGATTGTATTTCTATGGGAAACAGGTCAGTAGCCAGATGTGATGAGGGAGTACTTTGGTACACAGTTTAATGGGAATGGATGCAAAAGAAATTGAGGGATTAAAGTTGTCTCTTTTTTGTCATTAATTAATTTGTTGCTGTTAAATGAAAGAAAAAAAGCATGCAAAGCAATTTTTTTTTGGAACCAGGGATTGAACTCAGAGACACTCGGCCACTGAGCCACATCCCCAGCCCTATTTTGTATTTTATTTAGAGACAGGGTCTCACTGAGTTGCTTAGGGCCTCGCTAAGTTGCTGAGGCTGGCTTTGAACTCGTGATCCTCCTGACTCAACCTCCCAAGTTGTTTGGATTACAGGTGTGCGCCACCGTGCCCGGCTAAGCATTTGTTTTTAAATCAGGATATATAGAAAGTATTGACTGTAAAAACCCCACAGCTCTCCTGGAGAAAACTACCTTTCCCAGTTTCATGTGTCTCTTCTGGATGTTTTATGCAAGTATAAATACTGTGTGTGTGTGTGTGTGTGTGCACGGGCATCTCCACAGGTGTGCAGATGAACACTTTTTTTTTCCTTTTTTTGGTACTGGAGATTGAACTCAGGGGCACTCAACCACTCAGCCACATCCCTAGCTATTTTTTGTATTATATTTAGAGACAGGGTCACACACTGAGTTGCTTAGCACTTCGCTTTTGCTGAGGCTGGCTTTGAACTTGGGATCCTCCTGCCTCAGTAGCCCATGCAGATGGGATTATAGGCGTGCACTACCTTGCCCTGGCCACACTTTGTTTTTTAAAAATGTAAATAAAAACATCCCACACTTGCCCCTAACACCTAAGGGAGTCCTACAGAGTCTGTGTCAAGACACCTGGGTCTGTCTTGTCCCAGCTGCACATTACCAGAATGCACTTAATCAGACCCCCACTGATGAGCCTTTAAGAGTTGCCAGTTTGTAGTATTTTCTTATCCAACTTTCAGGATATGAAAAGAAATAAAAAAGTAGAGCCACAGGGTCCCAGCACAAGCGAGTGTTCCCGCCAATACCTTCTCCCTCTGCCCCTGAGGACTCAGTTTCATGGTGAATCTAGTCACACACTTCTAGTGGCTGGTGACAGAGCACAGAATTGAAGATGACCACTCCAGCCCACAGCGCATGTGCCTCCAAGAAAACGCTGCTCCTGGCAAGGCACTGTCCCCAGACACATGGCACTGCTGGTCTCTTACCTGCTTAAAAAGTGTCAATGTTCAGGACTGGGGTTGTGGCTCAGTGGCAGAGCGCTTGCCTAGTCCGTGTGAGGCATTGGGTTCGATCCTCAGCACCACATAAAAATAAGTAAATAGAAAACTCTATGTCCATCTACAAATAAAATGTTTTAAAAAGTGTCAATGTTCAATCATTAGTCAATCAGTATTAGTCTGGCATACTAGTCTTAGAAAGTAATTACTGATGATAAGACTAGCGATTTAATTCTCACATTTTTCCTATTACATTCTGGAATATGAAATTTGAGAGTTCATCTGCCATACCATGTAACAAGGCCATTTAATAATATTTCTAGTCCAAATGATGGAAATCTAAAGAGATGGGTTATAAGACGCTATATCTCAAACTGAAAATTTAATAATAAAAATAGCAGCTACCTAGCCATTGAGTGGAGACGGTTTCTGCCACTGGATTAGGTGCTTTTACATTACTACCTCATTTAATTTTTAGAACCATTCTAGCAATTCCATCACCCATGAGGACAAAATTAAGCTTGTGATATAAAGCAAAGAGAGGCAATCATTTGGGAAATTCTGTCGACTATCATTTGAGTAGCACTTGACACCCCCCAAACTACTCTACAGACACGGCGATGTCATTTGCTTCTCAAGGCTACCCTGTGAAAAGGGGTACTACCTACTGAATGTGAGTAACCTGAGGCATAGCCCATAGCAAGGACCAGGGCAGAGAGCAACAGGGACCCAAATCTTCTTAATGTCAGAATCCCTGCAGATCCTGCCAAAGCTCCCCTAGAGTGCAGGAGTGCCTCTCCTTAAGGGCAAGTTCAAGTACAAAGTGGCTGCCATGGCCCCCTGTGGATGGCTTCCTCCATCATCGACATGACTGGTCTCTATTCACAAATTCTGGTGGTAGCAGCACTAATTCTGCCGCAGTGACAGGATAAGAAGTACCGTGAGCAGCAGCATTAGCGAAGCTGTAAAAACGAAGCCAACACCTGCCAAGGACTGCCTGCAGGCACGAAGCTAGCATTTATTTCATTTGGGCAACTCTATGGGGTGTGCATTACTGTCATCCCCAATTTACACCAGAACCTGAAGCACAGAGAGATGAATTAACTTGTCTAGAGTCACACAGCTCACGCCCGACACAGCCAGGACTCTAATCCAGGCTGAATGGCATCTAAGTCAACACCATGCACCGCACTGCTCTTCCTGCAAGGTGTAAGTCCAGGAAGCGGGAGGAGAGTTCCCGCAGTTGCAGAGCATTCATTATTTAACAATGCAGTTTATTTCCTGGTCATATTTCCTGAATATTCCTGAATGGAATTCAACACAATAGCTGCACTGGGAGTGGACCAGAATAGAATCAACTTCTGAGGATGAAAACCCAACTGAGATCACACGTTGATTTAAAGCAGGGGTTGGCAAAGGACAACCTGAGAGCCACATCCGGATTGCCACCTGTTTTTGTAAATAAAGTTTTATTGGAACACAGCCATGAATTGTCCGTTTCATGACACACGGGCAAAGCCTGAAACGTTTACCAGAAGACGTCTGCTGATCCCTGAATTCCAGAACAAAAGCCAGTGCTGGGGATGTGGCTCAGTGCAGAGGCTGAGTTCAGGATGCAGGAGGCCCTGGGTTCCATTCCCAGCAATGAAACAAAAAACCAAACCAAACCAAACACACACACACACACACACACACACACAGGCACACACAAACAGGCAAAGCAAAGAGGGCATTCGACTAGTGCAAAATGAGCTGTGGTCAAATAATATACCAGTTTTCAAAAAGTCAGCATGAAATAAACAATCTGAATAATTTTTGAGACTTTGCATGTTGAAACAACATTTTAGGTATACTGGGATAAATATACATATTATTAAAACTCATTTTCGTTTAATCTTATAAGCCCTTTTATAAACAATCTGAAAAATCAGTTTGGTTTCTTTGACAAGAATCGGTTAATTTCTTTGACACTTAAATATGGCTACTGGAAGGCTGGGGATACAGCTCAGTTGGTAGAGTGCCTGCCTTGCAAGCATAAGGCCCTGGGTTCAATCCCCAGCACCGCAAAAAAAAAAAAAAAAAATATGGCTACCGGAAAATGCTTAATTGCTTAT
Organism: Glaucomys volans; assembly: GCA_020662805.1. Lineage (NCBI taxonomy): Eukaryota > Metazoa > Chordata > Mammalia > Rodentia > Sciuridae > Glaucomys > Glaucomys volans. The sequence goes on along the minus strand of JAJEJO010000330.1, from coordinate 553,209 downwards.
ATGGCTTATATGTCCACTGGACAGTGTTCTCTAAGAAATCAGAATCTCTGCTCCATAAAGGCTTGAAGAGTAACAAAAAAAATCAAGGTTAAAATTATAATTCTATTTGCCTTTGTTTGACATCTGGAGCATGATTTACATAAATGAACTAACAATGGGGGGGGTGCGGTACTGGGGATTGAACTCAGGGACACTCGGCCACTGAGCCACATCGCCAGCCCTTGTTTGTATTTTATTTAGAGGCAGGGTCTCACTGAGTTGCTTAGGGTCTTGCTAAGTTGCTGAGGCTGGCCTTGAACTCCCACCATCAGCCTCCAGAGCAGAGCCACTGGGACCACAGTGGGACTCCAGGTGTGCGCCACCATGCCCTGATGTCCAAGTATTTTAATACAAGGCTCAGGGAGCAAACACATTACTTTTTGCCAACAACATTATTTAGAGATGAAACAACACTCAGGCAAAGAATGTGGACTAAAAGAGGCCTCACTAATAGTTCTCCCCAGGCTGATGAGTCGGAACCAATCAATTAGATGTGAAGAATTTCCATTAACTTCAAATAACCTGGGTGAAATATCTTTCAAGATACAGATACAATATATATTAACAATACCTGTTAATTCTACTTTCTTTTTTTTTTGGAACCAGGGATTGAACTCAGGGACACTCAGCCACTGAGCCACATCCCCAGCCCTTTTTTGTATTTTATTTAGAGACAGGGTCTCACTGAGTTGCTTAGGGCCTCGCTAAGTTGCTGAGGCTGGCTTTGAACTCGCGATCCTCCTGACTCAGCCTCCCAAGTTGCTTGGATTACAGGCGTGCGCCACCATGCCTGGCT
>JAJEJO010000330.1:347112-551974 GCA_020662805.1 Glaucomys volans | reverse complement strand
AGCCGCTGCTGCACCTGCTCCTCTCATGTCCCCTCTCCCTCCTGGCCAGGCCCTTGCACACCGCCCACTGCTGGCCCGCTCCCTGCTCCTGCGGGCTGCACTGGGAGTCCCCCCCACCCCCTCCGTGGGCTCCTTTGGGTCACTCCATTCTTAGGAAGTCTGCACAGTTCCCGATCTTCACGCCTGAATGCCACCAGCTCCCTGGGGACAAGGCACCTGGGGGCTTTCCTATGGCACATGCTCCTGCTGCCCTGCTGGGAAGAGAAAACAGAAGGGAAGCCCCAGCTTGCTGAGAGGGCCCCCCCCCATGTCTTCAATGCAACCTTCTCTCTCCTGAATTAAAGGGGAAGAGCAAATAATGGCACTGCCCTTCAAGTACACATTGCAATGTCCCAGGGATTTTTATTATCTTAATTGAATCTCAAAGAGCTCCATTAAGACCAGTGGGCAAGACAGGATCATCATTCCATCACAGATATGGATACAGGGCAGTGGCTTGTCCAAGGTCACATGAGTAGTGGGCTCTAGGACCTGTGCTCTTCCTCAGAGGAAAACCCAAACACCTGTGAGGGTGTCAGTCCATGCTGAGACCCATGCCAAAGGTGAGAGTGCACATTTAAGAACTTTTATACCAGTGGGGCGTGGTGGCGCATGCCTGTAATCCCAGCACTTGGGAGGCTGAGGCAGGAGGATAGCAGAGTTCAAAGCCAGCCTCAGCAATTTAGTGAGGCCCTAAGCAACTCAATGAGACCCCATCTCTAAATAAAATACAAAATAGGGCTGGGGATGTGGCTCAGTGGTGGTCTGCCCCTGGGTTCAATCCCCACTACCAAAAAAAAAAAAAAAAAAAGAAGAACTTTTTTCCCAGTGTGACACAGCTGTGTCATTTTTGTTGTCTTTCAAAAATATCAATTCATAACAAGCAAGAAAAAATTCAAAAATTTGCTTTGCCACACGTAGTTGGGTAAGTGCTGCTCTGGAAGGTACCAATGCTAACTCTGAGTGCTACCCGGAAGATCTCTCTTATATTAGTATGTGCAGATCTGCCATTATTACAACTTTACCCAGTAACTCTGCCTGAACTTCTAATATTTAACATCAAATCAGGCTCAATGCACACAGAAAATATATTTAAATCTCTCTTTGAAACTGTCAGAAGTGTGAAACGTTTAGTCACAAAATCTGACATCGCATTATGGTTAGAAGTTCTCTAGTGTGCACACCAAACAAAATCTGAACACTTCTGCCTTTCCCGCTCATCCCTGTGTCCACAGATCATCCTCTAGTGGGTCCCAACAGCTGCCCCTTGTCAAAGGCACTCCAGCTGTGGTCAGGGCGCCTGTCCTGGGATGAGATCATCCCGTGCCAGCCACACCAGCTCATTCACCTTTGCCAGATATTCACTGCCTTGGCGTCCAGGGCAGCAGGGCTCAGTCCTGGCCCTGGAACCAGACCGAGAAGCCAGCACCAGGCAGATGGGAGACAAACCTCCTGAGGGGTTCCTGGTTAAGACTACCCTTCCTAACAAAAGGAGGGGAGCCTGAGAAGGGTCTCTTTGGCTCAGTCTTCTTTCTAGGATTAATGTTTACTCTGAGAAGACAAGGACTTTGCTTGCTTTATTGAGAGGCAGAACCAAAGGGTACTCAAAAATATATTCATTGAGGGATGGGGGTGTAGCTCAATGGTGCCTAGCACACACAGGGCCTTGGGTTCAATTCAAAAAAATCCAGTTGAAAAAACTGAATGATTATGTTCTGTGAGGCTGCAATGGCTGCAGCTATGGCAGCCACTCTGTAGACTTGAGGAAAGACTGAGAATGGCAGATGGTGTTGGCTGACAATGTGGACAATGCTTTTTTTTTTGGTAGTACTGGGGATGGAACTCAGTGCTACATGCATGTGAGGCAATGCTCTACCAGTCAACAATATTCCCAGCCTTTTGTTTCATTTTTAAAATTTTATTTTGCGACAGGGTCTCACAAGTTGCCCAGACTGGTCTTGAATTTGTAATCCCCCTGCCTCAGTCTCCCAAGTAGCTACGAGTACAGGAATGTGTCATCACACCTGGCTCAAAGTGTCTTGCTAAATGTGACATTTACGCCGGGCGTGGTGGCGCACACCTGTAATCCAAGCGACTTGGGAGGCTGAGGCAGGAGGATCTCGAGTTCAAAGCCAGCCTCAGCAACTTAGTGAGGCCCTAAGCAACTCAGTGAGACCCTGTCTCTAAATAAAGCACAAAATAGGGCTGGGGAAATGGCTCAGTGGCCGAGTGTCCCTGAGTTCAATCCCTGGTTCAAAAAATAAAAAAATAAATAAAATAAAATAAAACACAGTGAGGATCTAACAGAGGGAGCCAGACCTGGAGAAAGGGCCCTGGGGGAGGAGCTGAGAGGGCAGGGGAGACGCTGTCAGTGCTGGTGAATTCCCGGTGAGGTCATGTGCGGAGGGTAGGTGAGATCAGGCTCAGGGTGTAGGCTGGTGCAGGGTAGGCAGGACAGGAAGGCTGTACCCAAGGCACTGCAAACATGGACCAGAATTGATCAGAGCATGTTTCTCTCTCTCTCTCTCTCTCTCTCTCTCTCTCTCTCTCTCTCGCTCCTTCTCCTTCTGTGGTGCTGGGGCTGGAACCCAGGCCTCACACCTGCTAGGCAAGTGCTCCACCGCTGAGCCCCAGCCCCAGCCCACACAGAGCCTTTCTTGATATTGTCCAGCAACCACAGGGAATCCGAGGGCGAGGGCAGAGCTGGCCGTTAGCCAGGGCAGGCCTGGCAATGGATGGAGAGGCCAGGCAGCCATGGGAGTTTACAGAGGCTGCGGCTCATGACTATGGCTCTCTGACCTGTGAGGTCATCCACCTGAGTTCACTTTGCGAACATTCAAATTTGAACATGTGGATTTGAGCACTTACTTTTTAAACTATGAATACTATACTGCACTTGGGAACAAATATTCTAAGGCTGACCAATAAACTTGAGGCAAGGAAATAATGAAGTCCTAAAGGGGACTCCTGGGGACACTAAGTAAGGGACTGAAAGGTTCACGCGGCAAAAAGTAGCAGGTCCTGTCTTCAGGGAGGACGGGAGCAGGCTGGAGGGGCACATCTTAAATGATGGAGGGATCATGTGAATTTAAAATAAGGTTAGGAACTGGAGATATTTAAACAAGGATCCTGAGCTGATGGACATGCGCTATGGGCTGGGGCGCAGCTCAGTGGCAGGGAGCCAGCCGGCCTGCTGGAGGCCTGGGTTCCATTCCCAGAACCAAAGCAGAGGGCTGCAAGGAGCTCTCAGAAAAGCCAGAGAGGCTGGGGTGAGCCCAGGGGGCCAGCCTAGCAGTGCTCAATCCCCTGCAAGGCAAAGAGAAAAGAACCTGAAACAGGGGGTGGAGGGAAGCGGGGGCTAAAGATTTATTCCAAATCAGACCAAAGGCCCTGGAAAAGGCGGCAGAAGTGCAGAATCCTCAGGGCAGCCCCTCCGAGGTACCCCGCTGCCTTCCTGCCCAGCCATCCTGATGGACCGTTTCTATAGCACAAATGGAAACCTCTGTCTCCCTCAGCTTGCTCATCGCTGCTCTGCTCCAGCTCACCCATTCACCATGCTGACCAAGCCACTGTCCCCTGGATTCAGACTCACTCTGGAAAATCATGCTGAGAAATACAAATTAGGAGGGCAGCGGTCTCTCTGTGTGGATGTTGGCAGGAGGGCTGCGGGTCACCAGAACGCTCAAACAGCTGTGGAACTCACGGAGCCACTCAGCCACTCTCAGTCCCCACGGTTAGGTCCTGCAATTGGGAGCTGAACTAGAAACAGGAGTAAGGTAAGGGGCCCAGGGGCCCAGCCGTCACTTTCCTCAGCGTCCAAACCTGGAATATTGTCGACCTGAGATGTGGAAGGCTTCATCAGAGTACATAATACGACATCAACAGCCTTGTGAGACCTGCCCTCCCGGTGGTGGGGCTTGGTGTGTGGGTGGCAATCAGGACAATACACATGCGTGGCTCCTGGCTTCAAGGTGCTTGCATTTCAGATATGCACAAAACTTCTAGAACTGAGGAGTCTACACTCTCCCAAAGAGGCCACCAAACAGAGGCCAAATGTGAGAAAGAGCTACGGACTCAGGCTAGAGCTGGAAGGGTGGAAGGCTTCACACCCCCGCCCCACACAGGAAAAACCAATGAAGGGGCTTCATCTGCATAAAAATATACAGCTGATTTATAAATATTCATGAAGATATACCAAAATACCAGAAGAAAAAAAAATCGAACAAATTTACTTGGAAATTGCTCAACGCTGTGAGCTAAGCAGTAATTTGCTGTCAAGTCCTTGGTCAGTTCTGTCCAGAGGGACGCAGGCCTGGTGGGAAGGGGCTTTGGAGGCCTTTCTCCTGCTTATTCATGTATCAAAGTGGTTGCCTCCACTTCGTAATGGGAAATCAGCCAGCCTGCAATCACAGCCAATATCTGTTAAGTATAAATTAGAAACACCACAAAATATTGCACTGAGTAGTTGGGGTTGCTAGGGAACGGGAGGTCAGGCGGCATTCATCGGCCAGGTTCTTCCCATCCTCCGGGCCTGTCCCGGACGCTATTCATGCTGGACTCTAAGCACAGTGGGCACCAGGGCCTGGAGGGCCCAGCATCCCAGCTCCACACCCAGCCAGCTGTCTAGGCTTCTGAGCCCCGCAAACAATCCAAGCCGCTTAAATCTGGAGGCCCCCTCTGGGCCCCAGGCCTCCACCTCAGGAAAGTAGCCAATGCACGAGGCGCCATGTTGGCGTCATGTGCAAACTGGAACCTTTCTGCAGGACACTGGGGTTGAGGATTAGTGTGGAAGAGTTATAAACAGAAGGCTCCCACTAACTAAAAATAAAAGTGGCTGGGGTGTGTGGCTCAGTGGTAGAGCAGTTGCCTGCATTCAAAAGGCCTGGATTCAAGCCCCAGCTCGGCAAAATAAATAAATAAAATAATTAAAAGCCGGGTGTAGTGGCACATGCCTGTAATCCCAGCACTTGGGAGGCTGAGGCAGGAGGATCGCGAGTTCAAAGCCAGCCTCAGCAACTTAGCAAGACCCTCAGTGAGACCCTGTCTCTAAATAAAATACAAAATAGGGCTGGGGATGTGGCTCATTGGGGGAGTGCCCCTGGGTTCATTCCCCAGTACCAATAAAATAAAATAAAATAAATATTTTCTTGTTTTTCTTTTTTTTTTGCGGTGCTGGGGATTGAACCCAGGGCCTTGTGCTTGCGAGGCAGGCACTCTACCCACTGAGTTATATCCCCAGCAAAATAAAATAAAATAAATAAAAAATAACAGGTATTTCTAAGAAAGGGGTGGGGAGTACACGCTCCTAAACCCAAGCTACAGGAGGCAAGATTGCACTGTGGCAGTACTGCCCCTTCCTGCCCTTGGAATGGCATCTCCCACCCACTTCCATTAGTGACCCTGGGTACTTAGCACTGACCCATCTTGGACATAAAGCTAATTTACAGGGTTCTGATGATAATGTTTCCTGAATTTGTCTTTCCCCGTGTCTATGCCAAAAGGAATACGTGTCCTTCACAAACTGCGGTTGGAAATGTGCTGCCAACTTTAGAAAATGGTAATAAGTTCAAATTACCAATTAAGAGAGAAAATGAATCCCTTTTTTGATGGACAGCGGCACCATCAGCATCTGAGCTGGCTACCAAGGCATTTATGCTGCTTCTTCCCCAATGATGAATGTGACAGCCACTGTTCACCAGCGCTGTGACCATGAGTGGTGACATGGCAGCGGGAGCGAGGAGTGAAGGCATGCTAGTTAATCAGTCCTCAAACCCTCCCCCAAAATGAGAAGTCCGCCCTCACATCATCGATGAGAAACAGAACTGAAGTGAGAGGTCAATGACCCAGGGCTGGCGAAGGCAGGAGGCAGCCTCTGCAGAACTTGGCTCAGTGCACCTGAGCGGTGACACCTTCTGATCGGCGTCATTCATCATTTCACGCCACAAGTGTTAGAAAGATGACCTGCTTTGTCTCCTGTTAACCACATGCAGGCTAAAGCACAGGCAAACAGAAACAAAATCAACACGCCTTTCATGCTTTCTTGAAAGCCTTCTGCATTAGCCCCACGAGGTGTAGGGAAAGGTCCAGGGTTAATGAATTGCTACTGAGTGACCTGGCCAACAGGAGTGAGTACAGGATGGAGTGAATTCTGATTCACATGACAAAACCCTGAGACTAGGCCACAGGGCGAATGCTGTTTAAACACACTTCCAGGACACATCATCCAGGGGAGCACTCTTGAAACCCCTCCGGATCTGCCTCTGACTTTCCCACCTGTGTTTCGGCATCATGAACCATGATCTGAGGCCAGTCAGTAGAGTGGATGGAAAGAGAAGGAACTTGAACATGGCCTGCTCATATCTTTACTCCTTCCTGTGTTTTTGCGCCCATCCCCTCAATCTGTTAGCATGCATCTTTAGAGTCTCCGTGCGTACCTCCTTGATCAGGGCCCCTCCAGGCCCTGCACCCTGGGGCATCAGCAGTCTCCACAGCACCCAGTAGGTGCAATCTCTTTTAGGTATGCAGCTGCACGCCCACCAAAAGGACCAGAACAATGAACAAAAAAAGCCTGTGCACCCAGGCCAGTTGCTGAAGGCTCTTTTGAGGATTCCCAGGCCGCCTGCTCAGGCATTTAAATACGGCAACGTGCCACAACAGGCAGAGTGAATGCACCATGAGCAGGAGAGGTGAGTCACGGAGAACAAGTGGCGATTGTCTTGCAGTTACTTTTTAAAACTGAGCATGAGAAGGGAAAAGCTTTCACCCTGTGGACCTTGACGGAGCCTGAGTTTATATCAAGCAGGAAAGGCCTCTAGCAGGTCCCAGATAGCGGAGCCCCCCAGAAGATGTGGCCTGTCTGCTGATGCAGCCAGGCTGCGAATGCAGTTCCTCTGAAGATGCCCCGCTGCATGGACCTTTGTGTGCAGCTTCTGTCCCCCTCTGATCCCCTTGGATGCCCGGCTCTGAGCACTCTCACCTGCTGTTAGAACCCTGGAAATCGGAGTCAAATGACATCACCACCAGGTCCAACCTGCCCTTCCACCTGCACACAGGGCCTCATTTACCTAATTTGCAAGATCTGGCTGATGGAAGCCTCCAAGGGCTACCAGTGCGCACCTGGGGGTCCAGGGTACACAGGCCTGAGCTCTGCAGGAGGCGATGGAATGCAATCAACCAGTCAGTCAAACACACAAAGCATTTCAGAGTTAACCCCAAAGCAAGGAAGAAAAGAACAAGTTAGGCTAATTTTTCCTCTGCATATCCCTCAAATCACAATTCACATGGTAACAATGCTTTATGCTGGGCCACAATAATCCCGCGAGATGACTCTCTCTGATTCAAGGTCTTAGTCCTCCACTAAGTAGTGTAATAACCTTATTTAAACTTAGTTGTCTCCTAAGAAAACAGTATCAACATATGCCTAAAAGATTTCACATTCAAATCTGGTCTTTTGCCTGTCAATCCAAGAACTGAAATCTCAGTTTTCTAAACTTACCTATATTCTTACCTCATTTTGTTCTTTATCCAAAGAGATCTTTTAAAAAGGCTTAAAACGACTTAAACATTTATTTTCTGGTAAAATTTTCATCTTCATAAATGAGGAGGGAAAGGAAAAGTTGCTACAGTATCTTTAACTGGGCCACTTTATTTTGGTGGAGGCAAAATTTGACTATATACAGTATAATTCTGAAGCCAAACAGTATTCCCTTTTAAGTGAAATACTGACAAATGGAGCGTCTGGCACTCTTTAATGAGCTGCTGTATCCTTTCAGAGTGGCTGAAAACTAGGGCAGCCATTCATCTGAGGAAGTGGCCAGCACAGAATCTAGGAGACCCAGCAAAGAAAGGCCCCCATGGCTTCCAATCTGACACCACTTACCAGAAAAAGGAAAAAATACATGCTTAATGTAATGACTCAATGCACCTGGAAAACGTTAGGTGACACACAATTCCCTATGGTCACATTCAATGGTTAGACACAAGGTTGAAAGCAATAACAAATGCATAATAAAAATTAACTTGTGGGTAGATGCCATCTTTGCAGAGAGTAAAAGAAGAGAAGATTAGAGAACCAAAACCAAAAAGTGATCATCTGTGACACCCGAGCCCATGTGTCCAGGGAGGGCCAGTCTGGATCCCTGGAGGTGGGGCTGTTATTGGGTTGACAACCGGACTGGTGTTTGAACATCCGACAAAGCACCGGAGAGACCCCAACAACGAAGTGTCCAGTCCCCAGTGCCCACAGTGCCAAGGTCCAGGGGTGCTGCCTGAACCCAATAATGAAGAACATGCTGGAGAATCATCTCTCTCAAAGGCAGCTGAGCAGGGAGAGAAAGAATGTGAAATTAAATTACGGACACACTTCAATCCCAGGTGCCAGAAGCACCAAGCGGAAAACCCAGGGAACTAGAACAGAAAGGGTAAGTCACAGAACTGGAGTGGACCCTGGGAGCAGAAGCTGGAAGGCAAGCAGAGGTACCGGTACTCACCCAGCCACGAGCTCCAGAGAGAAGGAGGCTTTTCTCCAGGAGTAGAACAGGTGAGGAGGCGAGGGCAGGGCCCTGGGCCAAGCCTCCATCCAGAGGAGCCAGTCAAGAGTACAGCACGGGGGTGGGGAGGCCTGGTCAAGGTGCCAGGAAGGAGGGGTGGTTAGCGGTGTCCCAGTCTAGGGGAGTGGGTGGGGATTAGGAGGCAGGGCAGGGCAACCCTGAAACAGGAAGCTGCAGATAGAAGGGGGCCCAGTGCAGCACTGACCCTGCATACCTTCGATGAGCTGTGGGCCAGGCTTTTTGAACAAATGTTTAGCAGTGAAGAGAAAATTGCTCAAGGCAGGGCCCAGCTAAGTTCCTGTTCACCTGTTTCCTCTCTTTCAGCAGGTATACCTGTCTAGGTGTGCCTCTGTACCTCTACCTCTCTGTATCTTCCAAGGTAGGAAGAGAAAGTTAATTAAAACAAAACAAAACAAAACAGGATGAGATGTTCCTTTTGAAAAGGCTGCAATAATCTGAACTCCAGGCAGCAGAGCACATTAATGGCAGCTCCTTCAAATAGTCACAGATCCTAGGATGTTATTAAAAAGCAACTCAAAAGCCAGGCGTGGTCATACATGCCTCTGATCCCATTGATTTGGGATGCTGAAGCAAGAGGACTGCAAGCTGAAGGTCAGCCTCAGTAACTGAGCGAGGTCCTAAGCAATTTAGCAAGACCCTGTCTCAAAATAAAAAACAAAAAAGGACTGGGCACAGAGCTCAGTGGCAAAGTGCCCTTGAGTTCTGTTCTCAGTACCAAAATAAAAATAAAGGAAGCAACACAAAACCAACAATATAATTCAATATTCATACTGCCACAAGTACCTCATTATTTTAACTTGTGTGCTTTCTTATGCTCCTAAGAATGTTAGGTTGGGCATGATGACACATGCCTATAATCCCAGCTACTTGGGAAGCTGAGGCAGGAAGACTGTAAATTCAAGGTCAGCTCCAGAGATTTAGCAAGACCCTGTCTTCAAAGAAAGAAAAAGGACTGGGGATGTAGCTCAGTACTTCAAACCCTAGTATGGGGGGCAGGAGGATGTTAGGTTATTTTTCATTTATATTTAACCTTTTGTAAATTTCTCGTTTATGTGTTTTCCTAATTTTTCCATTAAAGCATCTGTCCTTTTCTTAGTGTTAAGGGCTCTTTATATATTAAGGCTACATATCCTTTGGTATTCACATTGCAAAAATTTTTTCCATTTGTTCCTAGTATTAAGAAGGGTATTTTGGCCATGTGTATATGCATATGTGCTCTGATTTAGTAAAAGAACTTTCAAGAATTTAAGGAAATAGTACTTAGGCACATAATATAGGATTATTTACAACAACAAATAAAGGGAAAAAATCCAGTAGAAACTTGACTTTAAAGTTATTCACTGACAATTCTATAATGATGAAAAAAAAGCACAGGAATGGTTCATGATATGCTGTTAAAAAAAAAAAATCTGAACTGACAGTTCTCCTTCGGTGCTTGCTTTCTCTCGTCTCCTTCAGTGTCGTACCTCCGTGACCTCTGATGGGAGATTCCACCGTTCCAGCCACTGTTCTTCCACAGGCAACACATCATTTGTGTTTTTAAGTTTTGTCTTTGGATTTCACAATTTTACTACAAAGTAACCATACCTTGTAGTTAATTTCTCTTTTTCTCCTCAGTGGGATTTTCTCTGCCTCTCAAATCTGCAGGCTTGGGTCTTGCCCTACATTTGGTAAGTTTTCAGCTATTATTTCACCAAGTGCCTTTTCAGCCTCACTCGCCTCCCCAAGGACACAGGTGTCAGCCCCACCATTGCCCCAGGCTCTGTTCATTTTCTTAAATTCTTTAGCTCTCTATTGTTCCGATTAAGTTCTATGGATCTGATTGAGTGAAGGGCTCCTTCCTCCGTGTCCATTCTGCTATGGAATCTGGCCATTGAGGTTCTTCTTCTTTCAGTGATTGTATTTTTCAATTCTAAGATTCTGCTTTGGTTCTCTGCAACAGCGATCCACTTTGTTTTGAACGTACCCTGCTCTGCCACTGCCATTTATTTTTAAAAGCACATGTTTCTTTCTTTTCCTCTTTCCCTCACCTCCCTAATCTCTTCCTTCCCTCATCTTCCCCTCCCTAATCTGGGCGGGTGAGGGACAGGATTACCTTTCTTCCCCACTCTAGGCGGAGTTATGTCCTTGGGCACACATCCACCACTGCAATGAAGTAATTCAGACCTCCACGACGGGAGCAGAACATCTAAGAAAGGAGTACCTCCCAAATTAACAAGTTAATTACAACTCCAACAGGGAACACCTGGGGAACACCTGGAAGGTAGCCTTTGAATCACCTCTTCAAAAACCCTCTGCTCCCCGATTGGCAGAATCACAGATTGAGACAGGAGTTCCTCACTTTCTCCTTTGCAATAAGACAAGAGCAATAAAACACCTTTTTCCTTTTTCTCAAAATAAAATAAAACAAAAAACAACAAAAAAGGTTAGCAGGCCTCAGTGGCCTATGCCTGTAATTTGGGAGGCTTAGGCAGAAGGATCACAAGCTTAAGGCCAGCCTGGCAACTCAGTGAGACCCTGTTCCAAAATAAATGAAATAAAATCGGGTCAAGACGCAGTTCAGTGGTAGAACATGTTTGCTGAGCATGTACAAGGTCCTGGGTTTAATTCTCATTATGAAAATTTAAAAAAAAATTAAGTAACTTACCAAATTAAGGTAGATTATGATGATCCAAATTTAAAGAAAAAATACACATTCAACAAAATGTAAACAGCATTGTGTCTGGGTTAGAAATTCTGGTTAAATTGTAATTTTAATAAATATTTAGAAAATTTTCTAAATATTTGTAATCAATAAATATTGTTTTCATTTTGGGGACAGGTAGAGACGAAAAGCAGCAATTATTTTTTTTTTAAATTTTTTTGTAGCCAGGAGTGGTGGTGCACGCCTGTAATCCCAGCACTTGGGAGGCTGAGGCAGGAGGATCACGAGTTCAAAGCCAGCCTCAGCAACTTAGCGAGGCCCTAAGCAACTCAGTGAGACCCTGTCTCTAATAAAATACAGAATAGGGCTGGGGATGTGGCTCAGTGGTGGAGTGTCCCTGGGTTCAATCCCCAGTACAAAAAAAAAAAAAAAATTTGTGTGCAGACTGACACAATGACTTCATTTTATTTTTACGTGGTGCTGAGGATCGAACCCAGGGCCTCACACGTGCTACGCGAGGGCTCTACCACTGAACCACAGCCCCAGCCACAAGAGCAGCAATTACCCTGGTGTTTTTCTTATTGTTTCTGTTCTTTGTAGAGCACCTTTTGGTGTGAGGCAAGAGCTGACCTGAGAAGAGAATAAGAAAACTACCCCCAAGGAGGAAGGAGACAGGCAATGTGGAGGAGAGGCCAGAACCCAAGAGGACCTGCTGTATTGGCTGAGAGAAATCACAGGGGAGCTTCAGACACTAGAACGCCGCCCTGGAACCCATCCCTGGGCCTGAACCCCTGGTCTCCAACCTCAGAATAACCCCTTCACTCCAGAGCTTTCCTCCAGGTGTGTGTGTGTGTGTGTGTGTGTGTGTGTGTGAGTGTGTGTGGACAGTCTGTCCCACAGCTGCCCAGTGAGCAGTGGGAGTTCAGATCGGACACTGAGAATCCACACTCAGAGGAAGCTGCCCTTGAAAATGTTAATGTGGGGCTTCTCACTCCAGAGGACAACAAGCCCGCCTGCAAGGAGGGGCTCAGAGGTGCCACTGGGTCGCCTGTTTGCTTGGATGACATTCAGGAAGTCAGAGCCAGAGGGCTGCTGCAGGAGGGCCATGGACACTCCAGTGGGGGACACGGCAGAAGATGCGCATCCTGTTTGGCGCTTGGCACCTCCCAGGTGGGAAGCGAGGAGGGCAGACGGGTCTGTCTCTGTCTCTGCTCGCATCCCCTTCCCATTCCACGGCATTCACTGGCAGGAGTGAAATGCAGGACGGGGTGCAGCTCAGCCGCAGGTGCATGAGCGAGGCTCTGGGCTGGGATACCCAGCAGACACCACACACACACACACACACACACACACAGCAGGTAGGGACTACTATGCAGCCACAAATTTAAACTTAACCAAGTGGGTGAGAAACCAAGTTTAAAGTTCTGAGCGAATTAGAAATGAGTGGTTCTTGTCCATAGGCTACCTTTTTCTTTAGGAGGGTAATAAATTTGTCAGATTAATTACTCTCACATGCTAATATTTGGGTTTCCACTTACTTCAAGACATTTTATCTATTTCAATTAAAGTAGATTTAGCTGAGTAGCAGTCAGTCTGAGTATTATTCATTTCTTTTAAGTGTAACTCAATTTACTATGAAAGACCACACTCACATTGAAAATGCTCACTCCCTACAAGGCGCATTTAGCAACTGAATGGATATCAACTGAACCCAGTTCTTCCTGCAGCCAGGGTGCAGGCAAAGATTAGCATTTCTGGCACCCAACTTAGTCCTTTCTTTGGAGACCTCTCACTTTGGGGAAGAAGAGAATCCTAACAAATTGTGCCTCATCAGGTTTCTCTGCAGGCTGACTGCAAAATTCCCACATGCGTTCATGGGTGTGAAACAAGCACACAATATTCAACAGATGACCACTGAACTCTTGCAGCTTCTCACATTTCCACACTTGTGTAAACCAGGTTACAATGCAACTCAAAAAGAGACTGATTATTCTTGTGCAGATTTCTTTAAAGATTTCCGTAAAGCTCAAAGCAAGGAAAAGTTACATAACTAGAGTGGAAGCTTTTTAGAGAGAAATACTTTGAAGTAAATTTAAACAAAAGAAACCACTACTAATGTCCACCTTCCAATTCAAAATTATCTTTGTTATAGAAGACTATCAAAAAATATATCACATTACCAATGACTTATCTGATAATTGGATTATATCCTTCATTTTTTAAAGAAAGGATTAGTAGTTCAAACTTGTACAAACAATCAAAACCAGTACTTACCCATTTGTTTAGAAACTAAACACTTCGGGTGCTCGGAGAAATGGCAAAATCCACTCCTTTCCTATTTGATCTCTACAGAGTTTTACACCAGCAAAACTACTGCAAAGTACTGGAAACTTTTAAGCCACGCAAACAAGAAGAAAAACCCTACCTTGGGTTTCCTTTCTCCCCCTTCAGTTTTTGTCCACTGTAAATGGCTGCATCTTTAGCAGTCCGGGCTGCGAGCATCTAAGCTGACAGACACAAAAACGGGCTTTCTTCAGCTCGATGGTGTTCCCAGCCTTTTATGTGGTGCCTTGGGCTGCGCTTGCTTAATTCATTCCTGATTCTACTCAAAGGAAGTGAGCCTGGCTAGCTGGCGGAATGATATTTGCTTTAGATATTTCTATCTACATCAGCAAGCTATCTCATACATACCACGTGCAAATACACTGAAGAGTCCAAAGAATCTTGATTTTAAAAGATGATCAATTTTTTCCTTTTTTTTTTTTTTTTAACTGCTCCAGGGCAAAATCAATTCAGTTGTGATTTTGGAAAATCCATCCTGAGAACAACACTCTTCATTGGAGCTGAGCTTCATTGATGGCTATTTATCCTGGTCTTTAGAGACTAAGGCTGAATAGTTGTCATGACAACTTGGTAAACAGGACTGAAGTGACCACTGAGGGGTTTACTGGGATTGTTTTGTTTGGGGAGAAGAATGGCTGTTTTAATGATTCTTTACTAAAATTTCCTCAAAAGGTAAAGCTGCCTTTTTACAGGTCTGTATAAGACATTTTCCAAAGTCAAAAGAAGATCCTGGCAATGGGCGCTCCAGTTGCAGGCGATGGTCACAGCCAACCAGAACGTTAGAGGTAACCAGAGAAAACGCAAGAACTATTCAAGGTTATTTAATGCCAGCAGAATCCCGCTCCCCAAGAATGTAGAGAAAGCAGAACCATCTCAAAAGGCTGGAAGTCACAGGAGCTGACAACTGAGATAACTTTAGAAAGTCCCAGCTCCCTAGCTGATGCCTGGGCATTCTTCAAGACCCTTCTATATGAAACAATCAGATGCACAATTTATCACGTGCAACAGAAACCTCACTGCGGATGCCTCAGCCTTCAGCCAGACAAGCAGGAACTACTCTGTTCTTGTAAAATTTTACTTGAAGAGAATTTTTCTCCCATGATGCGCAGATTATGAACATTTGGTATTTTGACACACTGTGACAGCATGTGTTTGACAAATCTCAGAGAACCACTGGGCACAGTGGCACAAGCCTGTACTCCCAGCAGCTCAGGAGGTGGAGGCAGGAGGAGTGCAAGTTAGAGGCCAGCCTCAGTCATTTATTGAGGTCCTAAGCAACGTTGTCTCAAAGTAAAAAATAAAAAGGGCTTGGATGTGGCTTAGTGGTAAAGCGCCTCTGGGTTCAATTTCCAGTATAAAGAAACAAAACAAAATAAAACTCAGAGAATTGATAACAGCACAGAGAGTAAAACACTAAAGTAGACTTTGGACTTTCATAATAATGTAGCGATATTAGTTCAATTTATAATAAACACACCACACTAATGCACGATGTTAATGAAAGGAAATTGGAGATGTGGGGAAGGGTGTAATATGGGAACTCTGCTATTCTGTAAATTTTTGCATGTACTAATAAAAACTGAAATAAAAATGTTCATCCAATAACAGTGCCAAATCCTATAGGAAATTTTTAGCCAGGTGTGGTGGCACACACGTTACCACATACATGTGCAAACCTATGATCCCAGCTACTTAGAAGGCTGAGGCAGAAGGATTGCAAATTCAAGGGTGGCCTGGGCAATTAGTAACACCCTATTTTGAAATAAAAATAAAAAAGGACTGGGGGTATAGCTCAGGAGTAGAGCACCCCTGGGTTCTATCTCCAAGACCCTCCTCAAAAAGAAAACAAAAAAATTTTTTTTAAATGAGAAAGAAAGAAAAGGCTATTTAAAGCAATTTATCAGAGGTACAAACTTTAAAACTAAACTCAAGGGGGTTGTTGGGGTGCATACCTGTAATCCCAGAGACTTGGGAGGCTGAAGCAAGAGGATTAAAAGTTTAAGGCCAGTCTTAGCAATTTGGAAAGGCCCTAAGCAACTTAGTGAGACCCTGTCCAAAATTAAAATAAAAAGGGCTTAGATGCAGCTAACCCACTCCTTATTTCATATCCAAAGGACTTAAAAATCAGCACACCACAATCATGCAGCCACATCCGTTTACAGCAGCTCAATTCCCAATAGCTGGACTATGCAACCAACCTAAGTGCCCTTCAACAGATAAACAGATAAAGAAAATGTGGTATATATACAGAATGAAATATATTCAGCCTTAAAGAAGAATGAAATTATGGCATTTGCAGGTAAATGGATGGAGCTGGAGACTATCATGCTAAGTGAAATTAGCCAATCCCAACAAACCAAAGGCCAATGTTTCCTCTGATGAGCCAATGCTGATCCATAATGGGGGTGGGGGTTGTTAGGGAAGAATCAAGCCCCAGGAGCCCCTGATACAGAACACAGGGGACCATTGCCCAGGTCTTGCAGGTAAGGGAGTACCCTCGGGGCAGAGCAGGGAGTGGCTGGGTGGGGCAGGGTTAAGAGGAAATGCTAGCCTTGGGGAAGAAAAAAATCACAAAGTAAGAAACAAAAAAGGTGAAAACACACACAGCAAGAAGGCAAGCAAAGTCCTACAAACCCCAGCAGCCTGCAAGAGGCTCAGAGGCTGTTCCTAGAGCAGGAAGATGTGTCCACTCAGAGAAATAGAAGGGGGAGAAGCGCCAGTCCTCAGAGGAAGAGTGCTCAGCTTCTTACTCCAAGCCTCTGATGTTGTGCTTGGCTGGTTTTCCTTTTCCCTTTTTGGGGAAACAGGAATTGAACCCAGAAATGCTTAACCACTGAGCCACATCCTCAGTCATTTTTTTGTATTTTATTTAGAGAGAAGGTCTCACTGGGTCGCTTAGGGCTTTGCTAAGTTGTGAGGCTGACTTTGAACTCGCAATCCTCCTGCCTCAGCCTCCGGAGCTGCTGGGATTACAGCTGTGTGCACTAAGGGTTGACTGTTCCATCCCAGGGCTGTCCTATCTGAGAAGGGTCACTTGAGAGATACAGAAGGGGTGAAGTCGCCTGTTAACATGCAAGACTGGTACATATTAAGGATGGTGCCCCAAGTGGATGTATTGATGTATACCTAGGGTGACTTCCAACTGCACAAATTGAAGGTGATCACAAGGGAAAAACATGCCAAGAATAAAATCTATAACTAGAGCAGCACTTATGGTGGTAATGATTAACGACGGCACACATGTCCTTATGGTGGCAGAGCTGGGCACTCGCCCACCAGGGGCAGCTGCAGGAGACAGGCCTGCAGATTCTGCGGGCTTGGCCTACGTTATTCACCACACAGGATTAGGGTGCAGAGACCGAGGCCCACATCCAAACGTCAGGGCCTGGGAGAGAGCTCAGTAAAGCTAATGAGAACGAAGAGGCATAAGAGGAGATAGAGAAAGACAGGAGAGTAAGAGGACTAGAAATTCAAAGGAGGAAACATGCCAGGATGTTACCAGAATTTTTAAAGAAATGTTTTTGTTTAAAAAAGCAAAAACAGAAAATCCAGAGGAAAAAAGTGGTTGGCAGCACCTGCCATTCCCAGGATCCAGTGTGCTGGGTTAAGGGAATCCACTCATCACGTCATGGCACCTCTGGACCCAAAGGTGTGTGTTTCCATAGTGTCTGTACAGGCTCTCGATTCACGTGGGTCGTCACAAGGATTCGTCAAAATGAGGGACTTTGGGTGACATAAAAAGTAGCATCATGCTACACGCCGTGGCACACACCTATAATTTCAGCAACTTGGGAGGCTGAGGCAGGAGGATCACAAATTCAAAGCCAGCCCTGGCAACTCAGTGAGACCCTGTCTCAAAATAAAGTAAAATGGGCTGGGAGTGTAGCTCAGTGGTAGGGCAGCCTTGGGTTCAATCCTCAGTACTGTGCCAGAGACAAACGAAAAGGAGCATCATGACAGAGGGGCCCCCAGGATTCTTTTAGGTAAAAGGCAGTAACACTGAGCTCATCTCAATGGGAGGGCTATGGGTCCTCATGTCTCAGGACAGGAGACAGGAAACCCCAAAACCTTCAGTCTGGCTCACTCGCTCTCTCTCTCCAGCTTCCTTTTCTCTCAATGTTTCCTTTCCAGCAAACATGACCATGGTTTACCTGCTAGACCTCTGGCTGCCCTTCTCTGGAGCTGGAGCTGCAGCCTCCCTGGGGACGTTTCTGCCTCACTCTTCCCTCAAAAGAGAGCCTTAGCTGGGCGTGGTGGTGCACGCCTGTAATCCCAGTGGCTCGGGAGGCTGAGGCAGGAGGATCATGGGTTCAAAGCCAGCCTCAGCAAGGGCAAGGCACTAAGCAACTCAGTGAGACGCTGTCTCTAAATAAAATACAAAATAGTACTGGGGATGTGGCTCAGTGGCCGAGTGCCCCTGAGTTCAATCCCTGGTTCCAAAAAAAAAAAAAAGAAAAAAAAAAAAGGAAAAAGAGAGCCTTATTCCAGGAGGCCTCCTCTGCTGGATGCTTTCCTCCATCAGATCCCATCCCTGGGGAAACTGAGCTGACCTAAGTCTCTTTCATACAGGAGACTTAACACAATCTTTCAGGATATTGCAATGTCAAGTTAAAAGGAATCCAGGATGCTTCCCTCCTCAAACCAGAGTCCCTATCACACCAAACTTAACCTACAGGAAGACGGGAGCGGAGGGAGGCCCAACTGATTCTGCAGCAGGCGGCCTGGCCTCACACTCTGCCTGCAACTGCAGACAACTGGTTCCCACACGGGCAGGTCTCCCTGATACTTATCAGTCTGTTCCCATCTTTAATTCTGTCCTGAACCTCCTCAGGGTTTTTCTGAGGAATGTTAATGAGAGACTTTTCTGACTAGAACTTATTTGCTAAAATACTAGGCGGGGAGAGATCACAGGCCAGGGAGGCCCCTGGGGAGAGATTCTGAGGAGGCCAAGCAGGTTGGCTCTCATCTGGAAACCGAGGTCGGTGGGGGCACTCTGGGCCAGCCACTGCTACTACCCAAGCAAATCACAATAAGGGCTGAAAGGCCACATCAAGGACCAGAAGTCACCCAGTGAAGTCTGCCCTCTGTGAACCGCAGATTCTAAGCTTGATGGAAGATTCCATCCCCCAGAGATGCAGGACCCTGAGGACCGGCTGCCGACTTCCTTCTGTTGGCAAGCGTGTTTTCTATCCCCTTCCTAAAGAGGTGAGTGCCGGGGCCCTTGACATGTGCCCAAGATCAGGGAAAGGCTGTTTGTAAAGACAAGGCCACATGTTGTTAAGAGCTGAGTTGACATGTGCTAGTCTCCTTCCTTCCACCTGCTTTTCAAAACACACACACACACACACACACACACACACACACACAGAGCAGGCTGTGTGGTTCCACTCGCTGAGCCAATGTACGAATCCTGCACACGCTACCTCCTCATGAAATCACAAGTGGCAAGCTTCTATTTCTAATGCCATAGCTCTCAAGCCACAGAGTTTAGAGAGGTTTCCTTATCTTTTTTTTTGGCCACGAAATCTCAGCAAAACAAAACCCTCTAGAATCTGCCAAACCT
Source organism: Glaucomys volans (assembly GCA_020662805.1). Classification (NCBI taxonomy): domain Eukaryota; kingdom Metazoa; phylum Chordata; class Mammalia; order Rodentia; family Sciuridae; genus Glaucomys; species Glaucomys volans. The sequence continues at coordinate 532,815 of JAJEJO010000330.1, read as the reverse complement.
ACAATTCTTGTTTCTGAATGATGCATAAAATACCCACATGCACCTAGAATTGAATACAAGTTCCCAAGCTCCGTGATGAGCCAACCAGAGGAGGATGTGAGGTGAGACGAGACTCTCATCTCCTCCATTGCCTGAAATGCACCTTCCCCGTTGCTGCCCAGGGGAGGCAAGATCTTCCCTATGAAAATTTCTAGAAAAATCTGGACTAAATCTTTGGATTAAAGAAACTGGCAAAAAACTCCAAGTGCAAGTTGTCGAGACACATTTCATAGAACATAAACTTCAGGAATGATATTTCAATGGAACCAGATGAATGCTAATTGATGCATAGCTTAGTATTTCCCTATTCTAATTAGCATCTTGACACTTATAAATCACACCTACATCTCAGAACGCAGACAAGTCAGCTCTTGTGCCTGAGTCTTCACTTTCTGGGTGCCTCTAAAATGGCAGCAAGACATTTTGTACAGCCCATCTCTTGGTGTGTTATTAATCAGTGTGCGTCTTGGCCAGCAGATAGAAGGGCCAGGATCCAGTATCAATGGGAACATGAGGTCAAGTTGGCTCATTTTTTAAAGTGCAAAATCCAAAGCAACTGGGCACAATTGAATCTTAGCGTGGAAAAATAAACATCAAAAAGAGGTAATTTCTTCACTATTCTGACTGCTGAACTGTTTTCAAGCAGGCCTAATTTCAAAAGCTTCTACAATTTAAAGGAAAAAAAACCATGTCATTCCACAATGAAACCCAAACCACTCAGGATCGAATTTGTTTTCAAACTGAAATTTCTATCCTCAGCACAGCACTGCCAGGACATGTCCCTGTCTCCCTGACTCTCAGATGCCAAGGACTGTACCACGGCAAGTCTGGATGCTTTAACAGGAAGAAAGGAACGAGCATCTCATGAAACCAGGGTCCCTAGAAACCGTATGATGCACCCCGGCAGCTAAGACTTTACACTGAGAAAAGACTTGTGCCTTTGAAGAATGAAATGTGTACTGTCACCCTGCTGTAAAGCAGGGAAGAACACTGACAGAGAGTTAGCAGCTGGACTCACCACGCCCGTCCACACTGCCTCACGCGCATGCCCCACTGGGGTTCACCCCATACAGCAACGGGAATATAGACCAGTGTACAGGACGCAGTGCTACGCACATGGAGAGGTTTTACCTATTAACTTCCAACATTGTATCAAAAAAAACTCACATATTATTATGCTGCCACTTGTTTTTGCTACGACCTAAAACATTTTAATATAAATTTGAAAAATGGAAAGATGTGTTACTACAAAAATGGTACACATGAAGTCGTTTCAGATCTTGTATCTAAGACCTGGCCAGGTTCCTGCCCTCACACCCCACAGGTGACAAACTCCAGAGGTTTACTAGAGAGATGGCCACCTGTGTCTCTAAAGAGGAATCTGACACTGGGGTTCCCATAGATACACACTGAGAACTACAAATGAGGAATCAGAGTAACATTAAGTCAGAGGCAATTAGTAAACAATATAAAAAATAAGATGAAGCATCAACAATGACCAGAATGCACCCAAGCCTCACGGGAGAAAGCCAAGGTCAGATTTCCCATCTTAATTCTCATGAAGAAGGCAGTTCCTTACTATGAGGGAGCTCTTGAAACAACTATCGTGAGGGTGTCTTTCTCCCTTCAGATAGGTTTCTAGAGGCTTGTCTGCCAAATCGAAATTGACTTATTAACGACACTTTAAGGCAAGGTGCCCATTTAACCTTGGATTTAGCAACCACACGTTTCTGATAACCGCCCCCCCCCCCTTTTTTTTAAAGGTACGGTCTCCTTTTTTACTCTCCGGTTGTTTCCAATTGGGTTCCATCATTAACAGGTGAAGAGCCTTTATGTTACCATGACCTATATGTGTCTTCGAATTGGTTTTAATTTAACTAAACTTAAAATTCAGCATTTCAACTTAGATTACAGCTTCTTCATCATGTTTAATAATAAAGGAAAACAACAACAATAACAACAACAAAACATCAACCACAACCAAAAACTTTTTCAAAATAGTATTGCACTTTGGAGCCAGATCCAAGAATGTCAATCCAAATGCTAAAGGAAAATGTGAAGGCTTCACAGTGTTTCCTTTCCAAACAGACTTCCCTGAAGCCTGATGTCATCATTCAAAAGCACACCAACAGGCTCAGAGGACAAAGGGGATTTTTTTCCATTTAATGTCAGATTATAAGAATGTCATATGTGTTTCCAACCATCTGAAAGGAAAGGACTTGGAGAAACCAAATCTGTGAGCAGCCGCCCCAGGAGGCTGTGTCCTTGAAGAAGAGACTCAGCCTGACACCTCGTGCATCTTACCTTCTGCATGTTTGGCTTGATACAGCGAACAAAGAAGGGGTTGGAGGAGCTCAGAGTCGCCATCAAGGAATGCAGGGAGTCCTGAGGAAAGGAAAGGGAAGGCTATGTGTGGACTTAGTCTCTTATTAGCTCACTGCACATTTCTCAACACCCTATGTACTTATTGGAAACAAAGATAAAAAACAAGATGATATAAATCATAGGAATAACTTAAGAGATTTTCGTTTTTAATTGTGTCATGCTAATGTAAAACAAGGCAAAAGATACTGCAATTCATCATAACTGGAATTATTCCAAATATACAAAATGTATTTATTACTTCCTTTGAAGAAGAATCTTTCTAAAAGACCATTCTGGCTGGGTGTGGTGGTGCATGGTTGTAATCCCAGTGGCTTAGGAGGCTGAGGCAGGAGGATCGTGAGTTCAAAGCAATTTAGTAAGGCCCAGAATAACTCCTCGAGACCCTGTTTCTAAAGTATAAAAAAAAAGGGTTGGCGATGTGGCACAGTGGTTAAGTGCCCCTTGGTTCAATGCCCGGTACCAAAATAAATAAATAAATAAATAAATAAAAAACCATTCTGCCAACAAACCAAAAACAACCTTTGGATACGTCAATGCTTAACACAGAAAAAACGAGCAGAATCTACTTTTCATGGCAATTATTTCTCCAAACTCATTATTTTCCTCAGAATAGTCTAGGACAGTACTTGGCTGGTCTTTGAGCCACAATCTCTCACTCTTACCTTCAAATCATCAGGCACACAGACTTTATATTAATCTGTAATTCTTGCTAAACTTTCCCAGATGGTTTTATTATGGAGAATTTTTCACGTTTTTCAAGCAGACACAATGTGTCACTAGTCCTCATCTCCATCTTCAGCTCCTGGCTAACCTCACTTCATCTGGTCCCTGTCTCTACAGACACTAGGTCTACCCTATGGAAAAGCAAATCCCAAACCTTCCGTTATTTCACCCATCAATATTTCAGTATATGTTATTAGAGGCCAAACACTTTTTTAAAAATATTTTTTTAGTTGCAAACAAACAATGCCCTTATTTTATTTATTTATTTCTATGTGGTGCTGAGGATCAAACCCAGTGCCTCACACTTGCTAGGCAAGTGCTCTACCACTGAGCCATAACCCCAGTCCGAGGCCAACCACTTTTAAGACATCAATCCAATATTAGTTCACATAAAAAGATTTATCATCAATTCTTTAAATTAATTAACATCAAAATAAACATTAAAATGTACAATGGCTGAACATTTCACATTTAAAATTTGTTCTGCCTCAGATTTTATAATTTTTTAAAATTTCTTTTCCTTTTTTGCATCAGAATGAAATGGTTCATGCACCATAGTTGATGTATCTTTTATTTCTCTTTTTAATTTATCGGTTTTTGCTCATGTTCTCTTTTTTCTTACAACCTAACTCTGAGGGCCTGAGTGGATCTGCTCTGCCCTAAACCCCCATTTTCTCATGAGTAAAATGGGGACAATAACGTGCATGCTTGGGGTTACATGAGCAGTGAGCCAGACAACGAATTAAACCAATTAGCCCAATGGGCGACACAGAATGCGTGGCTGCTGTTATTATACCTATGTCACATGTGTATTATGTTTATTACATTACTATCATACCTAATCTGGGTCACACCTGCCCTTCCCAATGCACCACCCAGAAGGTCTGCACGCTGGTGTGGCAGCTCACCTCCACCAATAGTGCAGGACAGGCTGAGCACAGGGAGCCCCGAGCATCCCTGTGTGAGAAGCCAAAGGGAGGCCAGCCTCACAGGCAGGCTTGGTATCAGCCAACTGACCAACTTCACTTCCCTCCATGGTGGGATTTTCATTTGAGGGCAAAACAGACAGCAAGTGAGGGCAATATCTTCATTAGGCTCTTCCTTTTAAGCTAGATAAAATGCTTACACATTTAAAATGCAAATAAGAATCATCTTCCTTGAATTCCAGACATCTGGACAAGGTAACTGACATTAATCTTTTAAAATATGGACTTGCTCACTCTATCTAGTTGTGATACTACAAACATACCTGGGAAAAATACATTCATTCAGACACGGGAAGAACATAAGCTATTTTCACATGAGCTTCTAAATATAAATAAGATGGCAAAACTAAACTTCATTTTTTCTTTTTTTGCAGTACTGGGAATTAAACCCAGGGGCACATTACCACATTACCAAGCCTTTTTTTTTTTCTTTATTTTGAGACAGGGTCTAAGTTGCCCAGGATGGCCTTGAACTTGTGATTCTCCTGCTTCAGTCTCTGGAGTCACTGGGATTACAAGTGTGCACCACTGTGCCTAGCTAAAACAGACCTTCTTAAGGAGATCTGTTATTTTAAAAGCTTGGGCTTCAATGAGTGTTGTAGTGTGTAGAGGGAAATGAAGAGAGAGGAGGGGGCAGAGGAAGGAAAGATAGTGGACTGAGACAGATATCATTACCCTACGCACATGTACAATTACACGAATGGTGTGAATCTACAGTGCATACAACCAGAGAAATGAAAAGCTGTACCCCATTTGTGTACAATGAATCAAAATGCATTCTGTAAAAATAAAAAGGGGAAAAACATAATAAAAAAACATGTTTTCATCTGCTTCAGAAAACATGTGTGTGTATATTTTATGTATGTTTATATACATACACATATATATGTGTGTATATATATATTTTGGGGGTGCTAAGGGTTAACCCCAGTTCTCCATGCATGCCAGGCACACACTCCGCCATTCAGTTACACCCCAACCCAAAAAGTGTATATTTCTAAAGGACTATTAAAGCATGATACAAAAGAAAACCAAATCAAATATTTCCATAGTCCTTGCATACACCTGAATCCTCCTTTTGGTCCTTAAAGTCATAGTAACTCGCACAAGCCCCAGGGGAGACTAACCTTGAACTGCGAGCTGACTGTGGGCCGCCGGTGTTTGGTTCCACATTTCAAGGTGTCCTGACTGCTGCGGCTCGAGACGTGTTCAAAGAGGTCATAGATGAAGTCGAACCTGTGTGCGGGAAGACAGGATCCTGAGGCACACACACCCAATTATTAGCTGCCCAATGACTGTAATTATGGTGCACTTTCCCACTGATAACTGAAAGTGGCACTCTGAGGAGGAGCTAAGGACAGCTTCCAAGGATTTTAAACTAACCACTGCCAAAGAGCTTCAGGCACTGGAAAACTGTGCCAGCCTTCAGAGCAGTAGACGCTGCAGAGAAGTGGATGAGAGGGACAGCGATCCCGCTGGCCTGCCACTCAGGAGAGTTGGACTTTCCAGAGCAGCACCTGAGCCTCCGTTTCCTCACCCGTAGGGCCTGACAGAGCCAGCCCTTGGACCCCCAGGAGACCGCAGATTCCAAGATGCTCAGGTCCCTCATGTCAAACGGCATAGTATTCGCACAGAATCTGTGCACATTCTTCCATAAACTTAAAATCACCTCCAAATGACTTCCTGAGCCTAACACAATTTATATGCCATTGTTGAACTCTACAGTTTAGGCAATAATAACAAGAGGAGTCTGCACATGTTCAGTACAGATGCAATTTTTTCCCTGAATTTTTTTAAATCCATGGTTGGCTCAATCTATGGAAGCAGAACCAGAGAAATGGAGAGTTTTGCCCTTACAGTGTTGTGAAGATCCTACCAGTTAACAGACGGAAAGATGCGACGAGCACTAAATCTGGACTGAAGCAGACTAAGGTTCAAATCCTGCCTCCACCATTTCCTAGAGAGATCCACGTGGGTGGATCTCTCTCTCTCTCTCTCTCTCTCTCTCTCTCTCTAGGTCTGTTTTTTCATCAGGAGAATGGTGATCACCATAGAGCTCATCTCCTGATGCTGAGAAGATGGAATTCAAAAGGCTGAGAGCATGGTCCCTGGCCCACGGTAAGTGCTGACGTTAAATGTCATTGTCATTACTATTAAGAAGTTCTATATTTTCCATTGCCACTGTTAAAATAGAAAGATTGCCCCATAATTTTTTATCTTCCTTGCATGGAAGATATGGTCTATAGTGGGGAGTTTGGTGGCTTTCACTGTCACCAGGAAAGGCAGGGAGGATGGCCAGGGGTCCACGTTCCCCAAGGTGGCAATGACAGGGCTTCCCCGGTTCTTGCAGTGCTGCAGCACCTTCTCACACTTGTTCAAGGAGCTCTGTAGGGCTCAGTGTTTCAAGCTCTCCAACTGCATTTTGACCTCTTGGAGAAAAACTTGATTTCTATTAAAAGGTCAGAGATTTCAGAAGTGAAAGGATGGAGAGAGCCCACAGCCCAAGCCTTCAGTTTGCAGAAAGACGTGTGACTCAAACACCACGTTCCTCAGCCCATCACAAGACCGCCCGACACCAGCAGAGAGGTGACAGCCCTGCCCCGTCCAGCTGCCTCCAGCCTGGGATCTTTCCACTGTAACCAACTGCTTTTACTTAAAATCAATATGCAGCTTTTATTTAGATGTATCATTTTAAATCTTTTCAAACTGCTCTGACAGACAGCATGCTGTGGTATTTTAAAGTATTTTTTTTTTCTGGGTATGAAAACTCATCTAGAAATGAAAATAGCTGTTGGTGTTATGGACAGTGAAATTTTCTCAGAGGAGAGTTAAAACAAGGTTAAAGATCAAAGGCTTCAAACTCTGAGCTCTCCACTAATAGTTTAGCCTGGCTCCCTTCACCCCAATTCACAGCCACTAGCTAAGTGACAGGACGGCCACCTGGTATTTACATTTTGAAACGTATTATAGCTTTTTTTTTTTTTAACAATTGTGCTACTTCCTTCCTTAGATATCAAAAATGTATTTCTGCATGGAAAAAAAAAAAGCCTAAAGTGATGTGGGACAATTTCAATAGCTTTAAAAAAATAATGTATTTGCTACAGATCCACACTAGGATCCCACACATTACCAAAAGCTCTCAGGCCAGGAATTTTCCAGAAACCCTTGCCTTTTCACAAAGCCTCCTAACAAGAGGAAGCCTCCTGGTTTACCACCAACAAATAGCTGAACTAACCATGAAAAGTTTCTGTATGTTTTCCTTAAGCATTGATTTAATGGTGTGAATTTATAATTCATGAGTCAGTAAAGGAAAGTGTAATAAATGTATAATTTCGGCTGAGTTAATAATGGCTTAATATTCTTGAAACCCCTTGTACTAACAAGAGACATGCGGATTCTACAGAACCAAGCCTGAAATGAACACGCTGCTCAAAGCTGGAAGGGAAGAAAGGAAACCTGACTGATGAAGGTCTCAGGTTTCTAAGTCAAACAAAACTCTATAGCTCCCTGGTCACCAGTGGAGGGGTCTTAGGCAAGTCACTTAACCACTCCACAGCTCAGTTTTCTCATCTACATAAGGAGACCAATCAGAGTACCTAACTCATGAGTTTGGTATTATTCTGACATCTCATTCAATGATAGTCACTGCTATGATTTTATATCTCTTGGGTCATTTTATTGATGAAATGTTATCTGGAAAAGAAGATATTATGTCAAGTGTTTCCACACAGTAATTTGTTCTGTATTCATGAAGTACACTTGTACAAATTTTAATTTGCTTGCTAATGACTTCATAGAGGAGACATACCGGCTTTCTCTTAGCAAGTTGAGAAGGTCGTCTCGAAATGTGTCTCTGTTCTTCTCCAAGATGCCTCGAACATCATATTGAACCTAGTTTTAAAAAAATAAAAGAGGGGCTGGGAATGTGATTCAGTGGTAGAGCATTTGCCTAGCATGCATGAGGCCTTGAGTTCAATCCCCAATACCGCAAAAAAATAAAAAAATAAAAGACAGAAGGCCAAATTGGTCAACAGAAAAGTTTTAGGTCAGAAACAACTTACTTACTTACTTAGTTACTTATTTACTTATTTATTTATTTTAGTACCAGGGATCGAACCCAGGGATGCTTAACCACCAAGCCACATCCCCAGCCCTTTTCATTTTTAACTTTGATTCAGGGCCTTACTAAGTTGCTGAGGCTGGCTCTGAACTTGTGCTCCTCCTGCCTCAGCCTCCCCTGAATCACTGGGATTATAGGCAGGCTCCACTACACCCAGTTAGAAGCAACTCTTATAAGCTAGACTTGTGGAAAAAAAAAAAAAAAAACTATTTCAATAAATTTATGACTATTTTCTGAAACTTTCTCTTAATACACAAATTATTCAAATTATTAAGTATCTCAATAAGAAATTACCTCTCCAGCGTAGTGTTTCACCCCAAAATTGTTGACTGCAACTCTGGGCTTCACATAAAAGTGGTTATTCTAATAAAAGAAAAAAAGAGAAACAAATGCCTTATTTCACTCACTGGTTTCCTTGAACTTCTAGAGAAAACCACACACAACAGGCAGTGAACACAGTTGCAGTGCCTGTCACCTACTGTCTGCGGGACACAGCAAAGGGCGCACTTGAACCACCTACCCCTACGCTGTGTCAGTACAATAGGTTAAAACGCATACGAGAAACCTAGGCAAATTCTAACAAGGATCCCCAAATCTAATCTTATTCAATTTAGAATTAGGGAAGAAAAGCTTTCATTCGAGGAAAAAAAAAATTAAATGTGGGAGGCTCAGCTGGACTAAAACACATCTGTGCATTATCTTTGTGAGCAGAAAAACTATTCAGAAATAAAGAACTGGCGTGTTGACATACAGCATGTTGATTGTGTAGTTTCTCCAGTAAGGTACTGTCTGTGGCTTGTGGAAAATGGCTCTCTTCATTGATGAGGGCTAGGAGGCCAAGTTTCTACAGGAGGGAAGGAAACGGATGAATGAATCAAATGTTGAATGTTTATCTTTCCAACTACTTTAGAGCTTCTTTCTGTTCTCTATGGAGCCAGAGGTCAAAAGAAAAAGCCTGTAACTTTTTGGACTGAAAAATTCAGAATGCTTAAAACATAAAGAAAACCAATTAAATTCCATATAAATATTTTTAAAAATGGAAGCCACTGCAATTTTGGGAATCAGAATTTTACAACTGGCCAATCTACTCTTGGACAAGCCTGTTACGGCTTCTCCACAGACCAAGATCTATGTGAAGCCAATTCACACAGTTGATTATAAAACATTGAGTTCAAGGAAACAATAGGTCTGAAGCAGCCAAGTATTTAAATTCAACCTCGCACATTTACATTTATGCTTCCAAATGGGCCATTGTGTTCTAAACATTCACATCTTTGATGTACGAGTTCGTGCAAGTTATTTTGTTCCCATAAATATGAATCAGCCCGGCTGGACACCCTTGGGACGTTACCATTCTTCAACAACCGCTCACCTTCTCAATCAAGTCCAGGCATTCTCCATTGTCTATCCAGTCAATATCTTCCCACACTAATCCTTCTCTGTGGAGAGATGAAGAAGGGCCAAGTGAAATTAAAATATAGCTTTAAACTGTCTGATTTAGTGGATTTAAAAAAAAAATTGAAATGAAAGCCTGCAAGTGCTTACCTGCTATATTCTAGTTGTTCTAAAGAAAAAATATGCTTATTGAAGTATTCCTGAAGTTTCTCATTTGCATAGTTGATATTGAATTGCTCAAAGTGGTTAACCTGAGAAGGAAAACGTTCAACAAAATCTTTAGTGCCCTCATCACTACATGTAAAAGTGAAGAAAAGGAAAAAAAAAAAAAAACTGACAGAGGAACATATCAATGTCTATTTTAAGAGATTTGCTTCATAGCTGCTCAAAAAACAGAGTAGAATTCACGTATCCCACTCTTTGGAAGCCTACCTCAAAGTTTTCGAATCCAAAGATGTCAAGGATGCCAATAGATTTGAAGTCGTCTTTGCCCTTGATCCTGCTGTTGATCTTCTTGATCACCCACTCGAAGCAGCGTGCATAAAGTGCCATGGCCAGGGAGTCTCTGCTATCCACTGCCTGCAGGAGAAGAGACCTTGCAGCCCCAGCTGCCATGCCTGCTCGGAGGAAGGACCTGGGCCCCCACTGTTAAGTAAATCCACACCTTGCAGGGAAGACCAGATGTCTAAGGAAAGTCTGAACTCACTCACTGACTCTATAGTAAGATTCCCCAAGAGCTCCTTGAAGTGCCAGGAGTCCAAGCTCAACCTTACATGTTCAGGTGTATGAAAGAATCTGAGTCTACATATATGGGCATACATTTCATCAGGTTTAAAACACTGATTAAGACCCGAGTTTTAAACCTTTCATCTTCTTCTCATTTTCTACTTTGTAACCATGAAGTGTTTCTTCATGATATGGTTAACATTTTTACTTATCCAATTAAGAAACATATCAGAAGGACTAGTACCTATAAATTGGTTCAAGGGAGCAGCAGAGGCAAGAAGAAATACACTGTTGCACAATCTTTGTGTATAGGAACAACAACAATAAACACTATTACGGGTAATGTTTACTTAGAGCTTACTCTGAACAAACCATTAAATACTTAGCATGTATTTGCTATTTCTACCCTCGCAAAAATCCTATGAATTAGGTGCAATAATTACCCCTATCTTAACAAAGGAGGAAACTGAGGCACAGTGAATACATTTCCCAAGAACGGACTTTAGAAAGTGGAAGGACAAAGTCGCAAAATCAGGGGCTCTATATTAGACCTGTCCTTGTAAACGCTGCTAAACTGTCTCTTAGGAATTAATTCAACAGCTCTATTACCCAAATTTGGATATCTTCTACATGTGGACTATGAGCCAAGTTATTTGAACAGTTCAATTTTAGTCACTTATGTGAATTAAAGCCATGATCTAAAACCCCAATGGTGTCTTGTAAGGCAAGTTTTGATGGCTAGTGTGTGTACCTGCTGAACATTGAGAGGCGTGAGGATCTCTTCTCCCCTGAGGAACATCGATCTCTGGGTCAGGGCATCGGTGAGCTGCGTTGGGTCCAGCCCAAGTAACTCTGCAGACCTGCCCAGAGCTAAAAGCAAAGTATAAGGCACAAGTGGACCCACAGCCCCCTAAAAGAAACCAGTCATTGGACCTCGAAAGGTTCAGAGCTAACTACACACAATGATGCCACAAAGCAAAACATTCCAGAATCTCTTTGGCAGAAATTAAAGAATAGTTTTTTTTTTTTTTTTTTTTTTTTTTTTCCTGGTTCTGGGGTTTAAACCCAGGGGCACTTAACCACTGAGCTACCCTCAGCCCCCTTTTTAAAATTAAATTAATTTTTTAAAAATTTAATTTTGACATAGGGTCTCGGGGAGCTACTTAGTGCCTTGCTAAATTGAGGAGGCTGGCTTTGAACTCACGATCTCCTGCCTCAGCCTCTGGAGCCCCTGGGATTACAGGCATGGGCCACCGTGTTCAGCAAGAACACATTTTTACTGTCAAATTATTCACTCCCTTAGTGAATCCTTGGTTAGTAGCACAGAAGAATCTCACACTTGCACAAGGTGCAGGCGGGCAACTCTTGGGGTCCAGGGTCCCCAGGGTCCTGTCAGAGGCTTGAGACTATTATCATTAACAGCAGTAAGACGTCACTTGCTTTCCCACCCCCTCTCTTTCATCAGTATAGAGAAGTTTTTAAAAGCCTCCCCGACATGAGGCATGGAAAACCTCAACAGAAGCAGGCAGGAGAATCGAGCTGTCCTTTATCATGTCAGACACTGCAGACACATGATGTCTCTATTATTAAAGACAATGTGAAAAGGTAATATAACTGTTCTTAGAACAGTGGTTAAAGTTTGGGAAAACAGTCATTTAAATAAAAACATTGCCGGGCGCGGTGGCGCACGCCTGTAATCCCAGCACTTGGGAGGCTGAGGCAGGAGGATCGTGAGTTCAAAGCCAGCCTCAGCAACTTATCGAGGCCCTAAGCAACTCAGTGAGACCCTGTCTCTAAATAAAATACAAAATAGGGCTGGGGGTGTTGCTCAGTGGTGGAGTGCCCCTGGGTTCAATCCCCAGTTCCAAAAAAAAACAACAACAACAAAAAAAAAACATTTACTTTAATATGATGTAGGTCTATCATTTTTATTTTTAAAGGAATTAATAAATCTTTTTAAATGCCTCTGTTGTAATTTCTTTTTTTTTTTTTTTTTGGTACTGGGGATTGAACCCAGGGGCACTCCACCACTGAGCCACATCCCCAGCCCTATTTGTATTTTATTTAGAGACAAGATCTCACTGAGTTGCTTAGGGCCTCGCTAAGTTGCTGAGGCTGGCTTTGAACTCGCGATCCTCCTGACTCAGCCTCCCAAGTGCTGGGAATACAGGCGTGCGCCACCGCACCCGGCTAGCTCTATGTATATTAAGTCATTTTGTCTTGACAACAGATCTCTGAGGGACTATGGAGAAGTTACCAGGGTTGGGGGATCAACAACACAGGCCAGAGCTTGTGGCAAAGCTGGGTTTTGAACAGCATTCTGTCTTGGAAAACTAATGATCTTAACTGCTATACTACACCACTCCCTAAAAGCAGGGCAAAGCTCAAGTCCACCTGACTTCATGTTTTCTCTACCTTAAGTCCTTCTTGTTCCTATTTTCACTTATTTGTCCCATTTTCCTTCTTTCTTAGTAAGAAGGAGAACAAGAACACCATCCCCATTCAGTAGTAACTTTCACATGCCCTGACCCTTTACGAGCTGACACTTCACACCAGGTGCAGTTAAAATTCTACAGCTCTTCAGCTGGGGTGGGCTGCTGAGTGACAAAGTGTGCCCAGCACATACATGCACAAGAACCTGGGTTTGATCCCCAGCACCAAAGAGAGAAAAAAATTCTACAGCTTTCAATCCAGGGGTCAGAAATCCTAATCTATAAAAGGTCAGACAGTCAATTTCTAGGTTTAATTTCCAAGAAGCAAACTCCAAGGAAGGGAGGAAGGTTGAAGGCAGGCAGCCTCTCACCCGTTTTGAAGGACACCTGCGCCCCACCGGCAGTGATGAACTCGATGTTGCCGAGATGCAGGATTCCAGCCAGCAGCCTCAGCACCTCCCGCACTTCCTCCCTGCTGAACTGCATCACTTCCATTGCCGTCTGCAAGGACAAAGTTATGTGTAATTTTATATTGGTCTTGACACTAAAGAAAACGAACAAATACTCATGACTTGATAAAATTGCGTTGTGTTGCTCTTAAGAAAACAAGTAAAGGTGTGTAACCACTCAGTTTTCAATGATCCATTGAAAGAAGAAGGATAAAGAAACGACTTGGAATGCTCAGAGATAACCCAATCGGTAGAATAAAATAAATATATCCCTTACACATAAGCCTTGTATTTCTGGGGCTATAGTGACAGTGTCACTACAAATGACCTGCAGTGACAGTGATTACAGGATACTGTTTCCTGCAGATGTCAGAGAATAACCAAAATGATTTTCTAACATAAAACTTGGGGGAGGGGCTGGCATTTGGGGGGCAAAGGCAGTCATACCTGATGAGACTCCAGGGTCAACAGGCCCTGCCTGATGGTTAGACGCCACAGGGGCCACACAGGTGGAATAAAATGCTTGGCAGGAGCCCCATAGAAGGGACAGTCTTTCCTTCCTTTTATGCAACAGATACTGAAGGAAAATCTGAATAGACCGGGATCTGTTCCCTGGATAATCTCACATCTCTATGTTTAATTTCTCCAAAGAATGCTTACACTTATGACTGTGTCCGTGCCTCAGGACAGTAAGTGGAAGTTAACACACGCTGTTTGGGGAAAAATAAACAGGCACCTCCAGGAGTTTGTTACCAGGACAAGTATCTAAACAACTGAGCCAGGTGTTCTCTGAATCACACCTAAGATTCACTCACTTTCTATTGTGACTTAGAAGCATATTCTTTTGAAGAAAAAGGCAGTTAACAAGAATCCCCTCCACGCCCCCTGGGGACAGCATTGTTGGCACCCTGATGACATGGAGCTGCACAGAGAAGGGGACTGTACCATGACCAGCAGGAGGCCAGGAAACATGGAACCAGGTACCACTTTGACACAATAGAAATTGCAAAGGAGACTTAAAAACCTGAATGGTCTAATTTCTTTACAGGGAAAAAGCAAAAAAGCCAGAAGGAGAAGACAAACAATGGAGAGGGAGACATAATTAAAAGCTCTCCTGAAAGACACATGAGCAACAAAACCAGAACAGGCACTTCCAGGGGGAAATGCAAACCCCAGAGAATGTCTCCGGTCCTTGAACTCAAACATGAGCAAATGAAAGCAAATCCGAGCACTTGTATTAAACTAGCAAAACGTTTCTGAAGTATCAACTTAAAGACTGGTGGAACAGGGAAAGTTACGCACTGCTTGTTGCTACCATAAATTAGTACTCTTTTTGGAAAGTAACTACGTGGCAATATTGTGCTAGGTCACATTTACACATACTCTTATTTTAGTATCTGCGGGAAGAAGCAACAGAGGTTCACAGACATTAAATAAGTCTTTCTGGGTTACATGATCACAATTCAAAGTCAGGCTCAAGTAACTCAAAGTCTAGAAATTAAACATTATTATCCACTCAATTCTATTACTTTCTAAGGCCATAAAAAGAAAAAAGGAAATCTCCTATGTAATCTCCAATAATATCAAGGCCAGAAATTGGTTCCAAGGAAAACTTCAGCAGAAAAACTTTGTAAAATATTCACTACAGAGGAGACTGTAAACATCTTAACAGGAAAGAAGTTCCTAGAATGAGACAACTCAAATAGAGTAAGCAAACTTGTAATAGTAGTGTAGTTTTTAAAGAAAATTACACACATTATGCAGCAATGATTATTTTTCTTACAGATTTACATAAAAAGTGAAAAACAACGATCCTTTTGGTTGTGCTGGGATGGCCTCATCCACACTGGGCAAGTGCTCCACCACCAAGCTATATCTCCAGCCCCCAAAACTGCATTTTTGTACCTATTTTTAAAAGTCAAGCTGGTAGGAAAATTTACAAAAATGGTAATGGCTGCAACAGTGACCATTAGGGTAAACTGTTAGTTAATGGTTTTGAGATGTATGAAGATTATGTTGTAGCATGTCTTACAATGTATTGATAATATTTTTACAACACAAAATTAGACTGATCACGAGTAAGTAGATCAATAAGATTCTGACTATTCAATGGAATACAAATAGCAAAAAAGAAAAAAAAAAGTATAATGCTACATTCCCTGTAGGTGACAGGAGGAAGCTAGACGAGGGGAATACATACCGTATTGTCTCCCTTACATGGAACTAGAGCAGATAGATCTATACTACAGTGGCTGAAATCAAATCATTAGTTTTCTAGGGGCAGGTGCAGGGGGTTGGAACTCTGTGGGAAGGGGTACAGAGGAACTTTGTGGGTACAGAACCACTCCTTATCTTGATATTTGTTGTGGGGACATGGGTGTATAAATTCAAAATTCATATAGATTTAAATAGAAGCATTTTATTAGGTATACATTATATCTTAACGAAGTTAGTTATAAAATATTTTAAAACCATGAATTACTTAATCAAAAGTGAGAAGACTTATTTCCTGGGTAAAGGGAAAACTGATACAAAGAATAAGAATAAGATCTATTTGTCAAGTATTTATCAATTTTAAAGAAGACTAGGGGAAAATATTTATTCAAATTTAAAGATTTATCAGTGACTTATTCTAAAAGATAAAAGCAAAGACATAAGGTTAAGAAAATAGAATAATTTTTCCTTTCTTTTTATGATAAAAATTCTCACACATTCAAATCTAGGTTATAAAAAAAAAAAACTGTGTGTGTGTGTGTGTGTGTGTGTGTGTGTCTGAGGATTGAACCCAGGGCCTTGCACATGTAAGGCAAGCACCCTACTACTGAGCCACATCCTCAGTCCTAGTTTACAACAATTTTCTAAGTTAACCTTACAATGACTACAGAAAATGAAAATCTTTACCAATTTAACTGCTGAAACTTTACAAAATGCTAAAAAGAAGAAAGATTAAAAAAAAAATAAGTGCACGGTAGCAGAAAATCCCTAACTATCGAATAATCAAATGAAAACCCTCAATACCTGTCCCATAAAAAAAAAAAATTCCTTGGTTAAGTTCTTAAAATATATAGAAAGGTTGTATATGAAAATATGAAATGAAATAAAATTAATGTGCCTACTATATTAATAAATTTGTGACTTCTTTGCTTTCAAGTTTAGCTCTAAGTGATTAGTTAATTAGCAGGATAGTGATAAGTGGTAATTGCATTAATCATATGATGGGGTAATTTAATGGCTGCAACCAATTATCACCACTGTGGGTGTGTGTGCTAACCCTGCTAGCAAGAGCCTCCATTTACTTCTCTTGCTGTCCTATTTATAGTCAGTTCAGCAAGCAATCCCCCCTTGGCAAGAGCAGCCACTTTAAGGCTTATTATAATTATTTTATTATCTCAATAATATGGCTCAAGACTGAAAAAACCCTGGGAAATTCTCAGTGTGGCTCAGAATTGCCAAATAGCAACTTCTTATAAAACTGGTTCTGAGTTACACAAAGTACTTTCAATAAAAGTTTTTATTAAGCACGTAAAAAATAGATGCTTGTGAATGTGTGTGAGTGTGTGTGTGTTTGGAGAGACAACAAATATGTGATACAGTCTCAACTATCAAGCACCAAAGGTTGTCACTCTGGAAAAAGGAGTCACCTTCTCAGAAGACATAGGGACCTCAGGTGAACCTTGAACAAATGGCATGACGTAAATGGTGGAAGGGGAGGCAGTTTGGGACACAGCAAATTACAAACTAATTTGAAAATACTTTATTATGTAATGCTATGCTATATCCTATGATGTGATGTTATTTAAAAATATTTATATGTATAAAATTTTCTTATGCCTATGAAAGTTGTCAAAATGAAAATGGGGTCACTTATGTCAAGTTTAACCAAGTAAATATATATAAAGCCAAGAAATCGTGAAGGTGGGGGAATCTCATGGACCTGTGCCCAAGAGCAAGAAGTTTCACAAAAGACTGGCAGGACCACAACCATGAACAGAGGCTACTGCAATCTCACAAAGACACTTCTGCAAGAACATCTCCCAACAACAGCCTGTCCAACCTTGGATGGATGCCATCCTTGTTATTGACCTTTAGAGCCAACGGCTATTATTAAACAAAAACAAACTTCAGCAATCCTCTCCATTTTGCCTTTAAAAACCTCCCCCGACTCAACCTCCTTGAATACACACAGTTTGCTATATTCCTATTACAGTGTTGCTCCTGAATAAACTCGTTGTCAACCATCTTTCTGTTTGTTCTTTAGATTGACAACTTCTGCCTTTCCCAAGATTGAAAGAGAGTGACGCTTCTACCTTTGGCAAAATGAAGCACAAAGTCAATCCTTTAAATCTTAATACAATCTGACTCATGCTGAATGAATGCACATATGCATAATCATGGTCACACACTATTGAAACCCATGGATACAGGCAGTAAGGTCTGCGTGGTCAGGAAATCCCAGCTGTGGTCTGTAGCCACGCATGCTGTGAATATTCAGGATTTGTGGATTAGATTGAAGAGACCATCGCTCATCAAAGGCTCTTGTTACCTCACACACACTTCATCAGCCACCATCCTGGTGGGTCAAATACAGGCAGCAAAATAAATTAGTTGTTACTTCTGAATTGAAATAGCTTTTCATCCTCCCTGAAAACATTTGAGAAAGGTGTATCAACAATGGCTATGAGGCTGGGGTTGTGGCTCAGTGGTAGAGTGCTTGCCTGGCATGCATGAGGTACCAGGTTCGATCCTCAGCACCACATGCAAAAATAAATAAAGTTTAAAAAAAAAAAAAAAAAAACAATGGCAATGAAATTGAGTGTAGGTTCACTGCCTCTGCCCCGGGGAAAAACCAGATCTCCCCTAAAACTTCATGAACAGCCCACAGGTTCTTACTCCTCATGGAAGCTGCTGCCAATGATACATTCTAAAAACACATAAAACATATTCTCAATGAAGTAAGCAAAATTCTCAAAAGGTTCTATTGCAAAGTACACTGACATGAAGGGTCACAAAAAGAATAATATACATATTTAATGGTTTTATAAGTGCACTATAGTTATATATAACATAGGGTTCATAGGGTTCATTTTGACATATTCATAAATGGATATAACGTAGTCAAGAAAATTTTAATAGCTACAAACTCCAGAAGTGACACTTGCTTACTTAATTCGCAGAAATAAATTTCTCTCCCTTAACATTTTGGCATATTCTGTAAACACATAATTCTTGAGCCCCAACAGAATGTGGTCCCTTCCCTTTGATTCCACCACCTCTCAAAAGGGAGCTTCATGGAATTAAAAGACAAATAGATACATTTACATGGTATTTGATACTAGAAATACTGAGACAAATGACATAAAACACAACAGAGTTATCTGTTCCAAATCTTTTCCTTTCTCCAGCATAAGGCAGGTAACACCTCTGACTTGTTCACTGCAGCTTCGGTGCTTAACGCAGTGCCTGGCATGAGGCAGGTGTTCACACACGTGGAGTGCATAAAACCAACTCAGCCTGAGGAGGTGAATGCCATTTGTGAACCACGTCTGTCACTACTGGCTGCAGAGTGTCGAGTTAGGCAGTAAGGTGGGCCAGCTGTTATCAGTAATGACACTTACATGCTCAAGTCCCAAATGTAAAATGGAGCAGTTTTTGCATATGATCTATACACATCCTCCCATATACTTTAAATCACCTCTAGATCATTTATACTATCCAACACCACAAAAATGCTGTGTAAATGGTTGTTACACTATATTGATTAGGAAAAAATGACAAGAAAAAAAGGTACCCACACAACCATTTTGGACCTACAATTGGTTGAATCCATGGATAAGGAACTAAGGATACAGAGGCGCTGACTGCATTATATAAATTATGATATTAGGAAACTTATCATATAATAGTTATTAAAAAGTTAATATGTTCTTGCCAGACACAGTGGTACATTCTTGTAATCCCAGCAACTGGGTAGACTGAAGCAGAAGGAAAGCAGCTTCAAGGTCAGCCTCAGCAACTTGGTGAGGCCATCAACAACTTTGAGACCCTGTCTCAAAATTAAAAAAAAATAATAACAATAAAAAAGGCCGGAGATGTAGCTCAGTGGTAATGTATCTTCAAGTTAAATCTCCAGTACCTACCAAAAAAAAAGTTAATATGTTCATTGCAAACATATTACAGATAATGATGTAGAATAAAATAAAATCCTAGATTTTGCCACACAACATCTTGGTACACATTTTTGTTCTAATCTTTTTTCTGCACATATAATTGCTATATGTACATGATACAAAAATGCTTATTTTCAAAGGAATATATATATATTGCTTTGCATACATAATTTCACATAAAGAATAGCAAAAAACATATTTTTTCACTGTATGTAGAGAGCTACTTCCTATCCTCCTCACTTCTTACACAATAAGCAAAGTTTTCCATATTATTAAATATACCTGAACTGATGTTTTACTTGGTATAAGGGAATCTTGTTTTATGAGTACAACAAATTAAACTATTCCCCAACTTTTGCTCATCACAGGTTTAAGACAATAGATTCTTATTGTACATAGAATGAAATATCTTTTTCTCCTTTTCCCCCCAAAGTTGCTCCTGTCTCTTTTTAATGTATTGCTTAAAAAATCCCAGAATTTCTAATATATATAATATATATTTCCTAATATATATTATAGATATTATATAAATTATGTATTACATATAATTATATATTATATGTAATAATATAGTCGAGTGTATAGAATATAGTAGAGAGTATGCAAAAAAAAAAAAAAATTCCAAAAAAAGGGTTAAATAGTAACAGCAAAAATATCCCCTATGCAATCTTTTTTTTTTTTTTTTGCGGTGCTAGGGATTGAACCCAGGACCTTGTGCTTGCGAGACAGGCACTCTACCAACTGAGCTACATCCCCAGCCCCACTATGTAATCTTAATGAACATCAGCTAAGTTTTCATTGATACTTCTGGTGAGCCAACACTAAAAAATCTTTATAAATTACTTAAGGATCTATAAATATGGTCTATAAACTGGATGTGTAACTAGAATAAGTCTGTTAGGTATATTCATTATGTCATGCCTCTCAGTTCCCTTTCTTGCTACGGGATATAACCTTTGGTCATAAGATCGAATTTTAAATGCCAGAATCTTTATTTTGATTCAGCAATAAACGCTAGTAATCAGTGAAAATAACCCTCCCTCCCGAAGTCTACGTGAGCTAACACAAGAACCCACAGTTCTGAGTGGGAGAATGGTGCCCCAAGAGGAAGAAAGGAGAATTCCTCTGGGCCCTTCCAGGGCCAGAGAGTCCCTCACTGCCAAGTACACCCTGGTGGCCGGCCAGCTCAGCGAGCACGGGACCTGTAGTGAAACCAGATTTGGATATTTAGGAGTCTTGTCTGTCTCCAGGAACAACATCCTTTGATCGCACATTATTGTTCTTTGACTTGAAGAAAGAAACAGAAATAGAAAAAATTCACAAGGCAAGCCTTTTTTGCCCCACTCACTGAAAATGAGTACTTATTCCAACAAATAATCTTTTCAACAGAGTAGCAGATGAAAGAAGAAGTTTTGAGGAGTAGGAAGAGTCTAGGAGACCAAGATAAAATAGAGAAAGATAATTAAGGGCACAGTACATTTAGGAGACCAAAATAAAATTGAGAGAAATCAATAAAAATACAGCCATCCCCTGGCATCTGGGAGGGGTTGGTTCCAGGTGACCCCTCAGATATCAAAATCCACGGATGCTCAAATTGCTACATTGTTTAGGGAATAATGCAAGGAAAAAAGCCTATGAATGTTCAATACAGATGCAATTGTTTTGTTATTTTCAAACATACTTTCTATCTGAGGCTGGCTGAATCTATGCACGTGAGACCCAGAGACACAGAGGCTGACAATATTAGAAAAACACCTCATAAAGCCCAGTTTGCAAGGGCCGGTTCCCACGCCTCTCAGGGTACACACTGCAATGATGCTGTCTACAGGAAGCTGCTAATAGGTTAAGGAAGAGGCAGTGAAGGGCTGAGGGTGCGGCTCAGGGGTGAAACGCTTGCCCAGCATGTGTGAGGCCTGAACCCAGCACCACAGCCAGGAGGAAGGAAAAAGAGAAAAGAAGTAGTGAGAAAATCCATTCTGAATTAGAAATGGAGGGCTGTGACATTTTTAAAAGATAAAGAGGAAGGCAATATTAGAGCTTACCCTGTCTTGGAATTTCATTTTCGACTTACGGATGCATCATTAGATATGGAGAGATTATGTATGATTTTTACCCACTTTAAAAATACGTCGATTCTATTGCACAAGGCATCTTTATCAACAATCTATGAGACTAAAAGGGGATATGGAATAGAGTTGTTGGTCTTCTAAGACAAATCTGAGGACCATTGAAAACGTGGGCCATGTCTGGTAGTTTAGAGACTGGGATTTGCAGTTAAGAGTGCTTGGAACCGGGCGCGGTGGCGCACGCCTGTAATCTCAGCAACTCAGGAGGCTGAGGCAGGAGGATCGCAAGTTCAAAGACAGCCTCAGCAACTTAGCGAGGCCCTAAGCAACTCAGTGAGACCCTGTCTCTAAATAAAACACAAAACAGGGCTGGGGATGTGGCTCAGTGGCCGAGTGTCCCTGAGTTCAATCCCTGGTTCCAAAAAAAAAAATATGAGTGCTTGGAAGCAGGGCATGGTGGCTCACGCCTGCAATTCCAGTGACTAAGGAAGCTGAGGTAGGAGGATTGCTAGTTCAAGGCCAGCCTCAGCAGTTTAGTGAAGACCTGAGCAACTTAGTGAGACCCTATCTCTAAATAAAATATTAAAAAAGGGCTGGGGATGTGGTTCAGTGGTTAAGCACCCCTGGTTTCAATTCCTAGTACCAAAAAACAAAACAAAACAAAACAAAAAAACCAGTGTTTGGATACTGGCTCCATCACACACTACGTCATGGTAGGCTGGTCACTAACCTCTCTGAGTCTCAGAACAGAGACAACCGTCTCTGACAGGTTGACCTGACAGGGTTACATATGTATGTATGTATGTATGTATGTATGTGTTTATTTTGCGGTGCTGGCATTTGAACTCAGGACCTTGTGCTTGCAAGGCAAGCACTCTGCCAACTGAGCTATATCCCCAGCCCCTTGACAGGGTTATTAAGAGGATAGATAAAACTCCATGTAATGATCCTTACAATAAGTAGAATTGTCCCTAGATATCCACAGGGGACGGTTCCAGAATCCCCTACAGAAGTCTGAATCTCACGATGCTCACATCCCCAATACATAATGACACAGTGTTTGCACATAACCTCTGCACATCCCTCATACACTTTAAATTATTTCTGAATCACTTGTAACACCTAACACAATGGACATAAGTAGCTGTTATACTGTATTGTTTAGGGAATAATGACAAGAAAAAAATCTGCACATGTGCAGTAGACACTTTTTTAAAAAAAATTTTTTTTGTTCCAAGGTTAGTGAACTGCTAAGAAGCAGGGATCCAGAGACCCAACTGTGCTTGATTCATGTCAGCTGCATTTGTGGTGATGATGACTATAAAGAGCACGAATGGGGCTGGGGATATTCCATGGCTCTAGGAAGGCCTCTGACGAAGGAACTGGGCCCACCATGCCACAGTCTCTGGCCACGCTCAGTTACGTGGGCTGTTAACAGTGCTGGCTGACCAGGCTTCTTAAATGCCGCTGTGATAAGTGAGAACCACCAGAGACCGTGGCATGCCACAACCCAGGCTTGAGATGACCACTGTTCACGTAATCAGAAGAGGCTGTCACACTGAGGCTCCAAGAAATGGGTGACATCCCAGGGTCACGGGACCCAACAGCTGAGGGGTTTGTTTTTACTTTAAAAAAAAATCTCACTTGTAAGCTAAAACTGAACACCTCTTTGCTTCAATGCAAAGCCCAGAATCTTTTTGCTCTTGCGCAGTGGAAGGCAGGTATTCGACACACTGTTTCAAGTGAACCACCCCCGGGTCCCAACTGACAGCCTTGCCCACCCTCTAAGGAAAGAGAGTTCCTTGAATTCCCTTCCAGCCTGGTGGGGACAGTCTTTCTCACTACTTGGAATAAGAAGGAAATACCTGAATTCTCAAGCATTCATCCAAGTGTAATTATTTCTATTAAAGAAAAAGAATTTCTTTGTAACGTATAATGAAATCTGTCACTCTTCACAGAAGGAAATAAAAATAAAATAGCTTACGATAACTTCCTTAAAGGATTCCTGGTCACTGATTGTCTTGTCTTCTATACATCCAGATTGATTCAAGTAATGATAGTTTTCTGGCACAGATAAATAAAATTCTTCTACAGAAAGAAAAAGAAAAATATAGCATTAGTATTCACTTAGCCAGGAAAAGACAAAATTCAAAAGAGTTCATGTTGTGATTGTGATTGTGTGTGTTTTGGTTTTACTGTCTTCCTTTTTTGTTCTGGGGATTGCATTCTGTGATCATTAAAACTACAGCACACACATCATCCTATGTCCCTAACAGCCCCCTAATAAGGTCATTGAGTTCCCTTGTAATCACCATTTAGTACAAACAGAAAAAGCTTAATTAAACCCAATGGGATGGTAGAAAAAGTTACTAGAAAAAAACAAAACAAAACTATGAGAATAGTTTTATTTTTTCCCATAAAAATCAAGTTTAGAAATTAGTTTTCTTTGGCTGTGGTTTAAAAGTAGAACCGGGTATATATAACAGCATATATTTTTCATAAATATCCTTCATATTAAAAATGTGTACCAAGTCTCCCAAATAAACAAAAACCTCAAAATTCCTCTATTGATCATCCTCTCTAGATATTCTTTTCCCTACAATGACCTGGCCACCTTTTGGTACCCTCATAAGGCACATTTCATTCACTTGCGTGTCTCAAGTACAGAAGGAGACGCTGACCCAGGTCACCCGCTGCTGCCCCTTCCCGCCTACCTCTCTCTCCATGTTCCAGCCCTGCCAGCAGCGCATAGAATATGTGGTAGTTCCTTTCCCCAGGATTTTGCCTCACTACTCGGTTCTGTGGACAGAAACCAAATTCATATTCAGAGATGTTTCCTCTGCTTAATTCGCACAAACCAATAACTTCTGAAAATTGTTACTGTGGAAAAACATGAATTCAATCGTACTTACTTTTTCTAATAAATCTTCATGTGAAAAGCAATGGCAAGTCAAGGAATAAAACAGAAGATGTTGCAAGATAAATTAGTCCTTAATTTTCTATTCTTTGTCACCTGAATAATTACAGTTCCCTGACACTGAAATTTGCAGTGCCAAAAACCAACCAAACAAACAAACAAAGCACAGATCACTTCATCTAAACTCAATCCCAAGCCTGACACAAGGTACTTTATCATGTCCCAAACTATTTGATGAAACTGATTTCAAACAAATATCTGATGTTTGATAATTGCCATAGTTTGGATATAGTCTGAGTGTGTCCTTCAAAGGTTCACAGATGAACCTTTGGTCACAGGCTTGGTCTCCAGTGTGGAGATACTGGAGGGTGGTGGCAGTGTGTGGACCCTTTAAGTAGTGGGGCCCAGCTGGGCATGGTGGCACATGCCTGTAATCCCAGTGGCTCTGGAGGCTGAGGCAGGAGGATTGCCAGTTCAAAGCAGCCTAAGCAACTTAGCAAGGCCCTAACAACTTAGTGAGACCTGGTCTCTAAATAAAATATAAAAAAGGCTGAGGATGTGGCTCAGTAGTTAAGCATCCTGGGCTCGATTTCTGGTACCAAAAAAAAGGAAACAACAAGGTAGAACCAGAGTAAAAAACATTTCATGTTCCTTTTGGGGCCTTTTTTTTTTGGGGGGGGTGGTACTGGGGATTGAACCGAGGGCCTTGTGCTTGCGAGGCAGGCACTCTACCAACTGAGCTATATCCCCAACCCTTTCGGAGCCTTTTGATAAATCAGAACAATTTTCACTGATAAGAGTTACACGCTCCAGAAAAAAACTAAATGAAACAGGATACAATCTACAATTCTCCCGCCCTGAATATTTCCCTTCTGACAAATGTTCAGCTGAACGAACTTCCCGAAGCGACTGGAGTTGTTGTTGTACACGGTTTTTGCATTGCCAAACGCTTCCATGATGGGGCTGTGAAAGGAATGAGAACAGTAGAAGATTATGAATTAGGGCGGATATCAAAACAGCAAGGCAAGTCTCACAATGTCAAAATATACAAATGCAAAAAAATCTGCAACCAAAAGAACATAGGGTGGCTGTGTTTATCTTCAGAAAAGGCAGACTTTGCAAATACTTGCTTAAATGGGTTTATCCTGCACGTTCATGTTGAACAGGAGCAAGAATCTACAGCTAGGGACGCAGGCAAAGGATGACCCTCGGCTATGACCACAACAGCCCATCCCTGCACAAACTAGCTTCAGTTTATAAATACAAGTCAGGGACTGCCCAAAAAAGCCTGCACTCAAATCCTAAAAGCTGAAAAGGTTCCAGCCCTGAAAACTTCGGCCATTTGCTGTACATCCTGTAGGTGACTCATTGAATATCTCCAATCTGCTCCACTGTGAAACGGGTCAGGCTAGACCAGGGGTCGGCAGCTTTCTCTGTAGAGAACCAGACAACATGTTTTATGCTTTGCAGACCACTTGGTCCCTGTGGCCACTACTGAGCTCCGCCACTGTCGCTTGAAGGCAGCCAGAGGCATACAGTTGAGCATGGCTAGGTTCCAACACAAGTATTTGCAAAAAGGGCTGCTGAAGACAGAGAAGTTCTGGAGATGGAGGGTGGAGATGGTTGCACAACAGTGTGAATGCACTTACAGTACTGAGCTATTCAGGGAAAACCTGTTAGAATTTTAAGTTTTGTTGGATACATTTTACTACAATTTAAAGAAATTAAGTGTTTGCTTTAAAAAAAAAAAAAATGACAGGTTGCAGGATATATCAGCTGTAATCTGCTGACCCCTGGACAACTGTCTAAAGAACAGGACCTGCAATGCCCCCTACCGGTTCTAAGATCTTCTAAGGCACAAATCAGATGCCAGGCAATTATGTATCTTAAATGATAATTCCGATGGTACCTGGCACACAGTCCGCTTCCGAAGTTCTGAAGCTCCCTGTTATGAAATGTGTGCTGCTGATCTGTCCCGGGGGGGCTGCACAGACGCCGTTCTGCTCACCCTGAGCCTGCCCATGGCTGAGTGCTGGACAGAGCCCGCCTTGTTCCTGCACACTCAGCTCTGTGACACAGGGGCTGGTGGTGGCACTTCAACTGTCTGGATTCTCTTCCATAGCTGCCCCGCTAGCTAGTGCCCCATCTGGCCCGGTCCTTCAGAAACTTGGGAAGCCGGAGTCAGGCACCAGGCAGGGAGGAGGCTGCTACTGGCCCAACAGTAAAGGGTCAGGAGCATCCTCCACAGGCAGGAGTTGCTGCTGGGGCTCCTAGAAGGTATTATGTGCACCAAGACTGTTTCTTAAGGAATTGTAAAAGAGAAGTCAAGGAAAAGAATCTAGACCGGCTGACTTAAACCATTCCATGCTGAGGAAAGCAAATCCTATTAGTGGAAAACGAGAAAATCGATAAAAGAAATACCTGCTTTCAAGAATAGCTTGTTCAACACAGGATGTCTTCTCCTCTAAGGACAATTCCAAAGACTGTTGGCTGATGACCGAAAGAAACTTGAGGATCAACTTAGTGCTTTCGGTCTTCCCTGCCCCACTTTCACCACTGAAAGACAAAAGGCAGAAGTTTGTGCTTCTAAGTATGGGTGCTGTTTAAAATAACCAGCGTGGTCGATGGCACGCAATTCCTCAACAGACGGCCGCTGAAAAGTGGGAAACAGGAGATCAAAATTCCCTTGCAGAAGAGCTGAGTGAAGGGGAGGAAAAGGTCCTTTCTCCTGCAGGCTGCCCCCTCTCTGGTCTTGCACAGGCTTCTTTTAGCACCTGATAAGCAGTACTGCCTTTTATTAAGTAAATGTCTCAAGATGGATGGTGCTCTCCAGGCGGGGAAGTCCTGCAGGAGTGGGGAGCTTGTTTTGTTCTCTGTACCCCAACTCTTCAACAGAGTGGTGGGCGCTTGGTACGAACTTGTTAAATGCGGACAGTAACAGTATCTTTCTGGGAAACTTCAAGCAGGTGAATGAATGTGAAATCATTCGTCAATTTTATTGAGGAGACGAGGAATGACCCTGCAGGTACGTGGACGACCCACACTACATCACGTCCTTCTCTGTCATCCTGGAAGGCAGGCAGCAGCTAAGTGAGTCAGAACAGAACGCAGGTCTGTCTGCCCTGAAGCCCCTCGGAGACCGTGGGCCAGCGATGGTTCAGGAAAGTGAACAAAGCAATCCAGACAGAGGGGGTGGGAGACAGAAGAAAAGGAGGTCTGACATAGGCCTTAAAAGAATGGCTACCTGAGGCAGGCACAGGACAGGGGGAGGACTCTGGGTAAGACGGCAATGCGACTGAAGCACAGAAGCCAGCCAAGCCTGGAGGGACTCTCGCAGGACATGGACAGCTCAGGGCAGCTGGACCACACCGTAGGCAGCAGAGAAGGTGGCTAAGGACTTGGTGCAGAGGCCTGGCAGGAGGGCGAGACTGACCCATTAAGGGCAGTGCTGGGAGGAAACCTCTAGAAGGGCTGAAAGCTCCCTCAGGGGACTGGCTGCAGCTGTTACCCAGGCGTGGGGTGGTCAGGTCCAGGACAAAGCAATAGGACAGGAGAGGCAGAGGGAAGTGCAGGGATGAGACGAGTAGGAAGGAGAAGCCCAATGGATTTTTTTGTTTTTTGTTTTTTGTTTTGCGGTGCTGGGGATTGAACCCAGGGCCTTGTGCTTGTGAGGCAAGCACTCTACCAACTGAGCTATACCTCCAGCCCCCCGATGGATTTTGTGTAAGGTGCCATGCTTGGTACTGCGCGGAGAGCAGGAGAAGCAAAGAAGCTGAGCTTGTAGGGAAGCAAAGCAGAGCAGCAGCAGCAGCACAGCTGAGCAAACACCAGCGGGCAGCAGGGCGATCGGTGCTCACTGTGTTCACTGTGGGCCTGACGGAGGGTCCCTCTGCGCTCTGAGGATCTGGGGGAGTGCCTGCCAAGATCTGGGTGTTATCAGGAGAGAGGAGTGTTGCTGAGAATGTGGTGAATGATTAAGCACATGTAATAAAAGAGAGGAAATGAATCAGACATGACAGACAGGGGCACCATGGGTCCTTGGGGACTCTGCTAGTCCAGGCCCAGCACAGCCCCTCCACTCCCTCTGCGAGCACGAGGGTTGGGCATGGGAGGGCGTCTGGAGTCCCATCTCAGACATACCGTGGATGCCCAGGGCTCCCGGCCAGGTATGTACACACCCCGGAATGACCAAGCAGAAATTTGCCTTTCTGCAGACAACCAGTACCTGAGAATCCACACCTACCTTGAGATCACAAAGCAAAAGCCAAGAAAAACAGAGGGGAGCCCAGTGGGAATGGCTGGACCCCAGCCTTGACACGCTCCACCTCGTGTTATTTGAGATAGTAGGTTAGGCCACAGCAGCAGCTGGAATCTTCTGAGCACAGGGCTGAGCTTCCCTTCCACCTTCACAGACCTGGCACACAGGGGGCATTTGACAGCAGTGCACGAGCGAGTCACACACGCTGAGAGTTTCAAGGAGCGTTCAAATAACTCTCAAATAACGGAGAGTTCAAATAACTCTCCGTATTTCAATACACACTATCTAGCAGCTGCTGGTGACTGAATTATTAAAAACAAAAATGAACACTAGAGGGTGAGTTCTCCATTAAAACAGGTGAGGAAGAAGCAACGTCATGAACTCCCTGAACCCACTTCTTTATCCTCCAGCTCTCAGAAGGGGACACTCCAACCTCCCCTGTAGTGAGGGCGGTCATTGGCCAAGGGGCTGATGGGGCCAGTGGACAAGAGAGGAACTCAACGACTGAGTGACAGCCACGTGCCACTGCCAGGCCTGAGCCTGTGAACCCCCTCGTGCTCCCCTGGGCTCTCCATCCTCCTGCCATCTGGACACCCTCGGGGTGGCACAGCTCCAAAACAAAGAAGCATGCTGAGAGAGTCAAGCCCCTTACCTACCCGCAAAGACCTGGGAAATAAGCAACAAATAAACCGTTCCTGTGTTATTCCCCTGAGGTCCGTGTACCTTGCATAACACAACATGTAAAAACAAAACAAAATAAAACAACAAAACAACAAAACAAAACCCAAACAACGAAACCAAAACCCCACTGGGAGCACACTGTGCAAGGTCCAAGCAAAGACTTGGTCAAGGGAAAGAAGAGACTGTCCTTGTCAACAGCTGTCACTGTTAGTGACATGCACTTGAAGAAGACATGATATACAAAGAGAACCGCACAGCCAGGGTTGACACTCACAGAGATCCGTCTCTGCAGTCTCCAGCTACACTCGTCCTTATTGCACCACTCATCCTTATTGCACCCCATCTTCTTCAAGCATTTTTTTTTTTTTTTTTTTGCGGAGCTGGGGATTGAACCCGGGGCCTTGTGCTTGCAAGGCAGGCGCTCTACCAACTGAGCTATATCCCCAGCCCTTTCTTCAAGCACCTTAAAGGTACTTCTTTTGTGACGCATCAGTAAACCCTTAGATGAAAATGAAATTCCAATAGTGCGGGGCTCTGCAACAGAGTTCTTAAACTTGGCTGCACATTAGTCTCAATCAGTAACACATCCCTCATCCAGTCCTACAGTGTAGAATCAGCCCTAAAAAAAACTTTCCAGATGATTCTATGAAGCCAAGTTGAAGAACAGTTGCTCTTAAAAGCAGCTTCAAAAATTCAGCCAAGACTGAGCTATTGTTTAGATCTTGAATGTCCTTCAGGGGTCCATGTGTTGGTCCCCAGAGTGGCGCTATTGAGAGGTGATGGCCTTAGACCACTGAGGGTGCCCCCCACCCCCCAGGGGACTGTGGGACTCTGGCCCTTTCTTTTCTCTTTTGCTTCCTATCCATTAGGTGAATTACTTTTTGTTCCACCACAAACTCCCATCATGGTGTGCTGCTTTACAACAGGTCCAAAGCAATGGGGCCAATCCATCACAGACTGGAACCCTCAAAACTACAAGCCAAAATAAACCTGTTCTGTCTATAAGTTGATTATCTCAGGCATTTTGCTATAGCAATGAAAAAAAAAATGACTAATAGAGATTGCACCAGGAGATAAATGGTGACTATTCACACAGGGGAATGTGGAAATGTTATGTCAACAGGACAAAGAATAAAAATAATTAAAGAACTCACAAATTGCTAAAATACAGAAATAAGCCAGATGTTCCCAGATATTAACAACAAGGTACTTGAACTCTGCAAGTAGTACACTTTTATCTAACTCTCTCCTACCTCCTCCCCTGTCCCTACTTCTATGTGATCCTTCTTAAACCCATGACAATTACAGTCCTCTGCCTTGGTGCCAACAGGACAGTAAATACAAATAGGCTTCAGCAAAAGTGTGTCCAGCTGTATGGACTAAAACGATCTGATGTTATCAAACCCAAAACAACAAAAAATAAAAATAAAAAAACTCAAAACTCTGTAACTATAAAATGAAAATGAAAAAGAGAAAGAAAGAAAACCCAGAAGCACTGATGTGGAGCTCCCTAGGCTGTGTTAAAGATGTTGAGCTTTTACAGGCACAACAGAAAGTGACACAGCCGGCACGGGTGGCGCATGCCTGTAATCCCAGCACTTGGGAGGCTGAGGCAGGAGGATCATGAGTTCAAAGCCAGCCTCAGCAACTTAGCGAGGCCCTAAGCAACTCAGTGAGATCCTGTCTCTAAATAAAATACAAAATAGGGCTGGGGATGTGGCTCAGTGGTGGAGTGCCCCTGGGTTCAATCCCCAGTACCAAAGGAAAAAAAAAGAAAAGAAAAGAAAAGAAAAAAGAAAGAAAGTGGCATGGCATCTCAAAGCAGGAGAGTAGCATGGCCAGGTTTAAGATTCAAAAGGATGGTTCTGACTTGAGTGGAGAATGGACAGGAGGGAGGTGAGAAAAGAAGCAGGGAGGCCGGAGCCACATGGTTCTGTAACTGACAGACATTAGGAATGACCCGTGGGACAGGGAGCCTGCTAGTGTGATGTTCTGGGTGTTGGTAACAAAGGACTGACATCTGCGAAGATTTGTCAGGCTACACTTAAGATCAGACGCTGTACTCTATGTAATTTTGCTTTAAGTTGGAGGGGAAAAAAAGAATGAATGACTTTTGAAAAAAATTGTTTTGCAGTTGTAGATGAACAGCATGCCCTTATTTTGTTTGCTTATTTCTGTGTGGTGCTGAGGATCAAACCCAGTGCCGCTCACATGCTAGGCAAATGCTTTGCCACTGAGCTACAGCCCTGGTCCCCAAATGAAGGACTTCTATACAGGGATGGTGGGGCATGTTATACTTCCCAGAAAGATTCTCCAGTGCCATCCAGAGAGAGAGTCAGCCCCCCTCCCTATAGCCCAACCCTAAACCCTCCCGTGCCCTATAGCCCCGCCCTAATTCCATCCTGAGCCCTATAAATAGTTGGCAAGAACAGAATTAACTCGCAATTTCCCGGAACCCCACTTTTAGGAGTAAGGGCAATTGTTGCTGGCCAGCTAAAATAAAGGCTTCTTTTGGCTTTACGTGATCGGCTTGGATGATTTTATTTTCTTTGGGTACAACAGGGCACACCTGCAATCCCAACTACTCAGGAAGCAAGAGGATGCAAGTTCAAGGCTAGCCTCAGCAACTTAGCAAGCCCCTGTGTAGTTCAGTGGTGGAATGCCCCTGAGTTCAGTTCCTAATACACAAAGAAAAAAAGAATGACTTTTAGATTAAGAAGAGTGACTCTCGGTCTCAGGCTCGAGAAAGGGCAGAATGCAGAGTCCAGTGTGGGGAAAGGGAAGCACAAGAGCAGGAGCATGTTGCTGGAGAAAATGGTAAGAAATCAGAATACACCACCTTGAGGTGCCCATAAGACAGCTCGGTGAGGACACCTGGGAGGCAGAAGTCTGGAACCTGGGGAACTTGGGGGACACAGGTTAGTCTGAGGAATCACACAGACACAGGAGAAAACAGCAGGGCAGGGAATTGAGAAGAGAAGGAGGTGGAAAAAGACCAAGGAGCCGAGAAGTGGCCAGAGCACGAGGAAGAAATCCAGAAGGATGGAGGGCCATGCAGGAGAGCTGGGACGGCTGTCGGAACAGGGGTGGAGGGGGGACCAAAGCCACATCCTTGTGTCCCCAAGAAGGAACATAGTAGAAATTTTTCAATGATAATGCCAATGATCCAGCAGAGGAGGAAGGTGAGTTCAGGGACATGAGGCTCAAGGACAGAGCAATATCCTCAGGAAGTAGGAGGAGGCGTCCAGAACACCCACAGGAAGAGCAGTTGTGTGCACAGGGCAGGCCCTCTGCCCCGGCTGGCTAGTCTCCTAGATCCAGTTCAGGGTCAGCAAACTATGACCCTCAAATCAGACGTGCTGCTGTTATACTTCCCAAAAAGATTCTCCAGTGCCAGCCAGAGAGAGTCAGCCCCACCCTAATTCCCCCTCCCTATAGCCCAACCCTAACCCTATAGCCCCTCCCTAATCCCTTCCCGTGCCCTATAAAAGTTGGCAAGAACAGAATTAGCCCGCCCGATCCCCGGCACCCCGCTTTTAGGCGTAAGGGAGGTCGTGGCTGGCCAGCTAAAATAAAGGCTTCTTTCGGCTTTACGTGATCCGCTTGGATGATTTTATTTTCTTTGGGTATAACACTGCCTGGTTTTGTAAATAAAGTTTTACTGGTACATGGCCCACCCCACCCATATTTCCACCCCACCTGTGAGCACAGAGCTGAGTAGTGCAAAACCTGGAATTTATTCTTTGTTCCTTTACACCTACGTCTTGTTGGCATCTGACAATCAAACATTCCTCTTCCTGTGAATCAAATTCCTGAGCCATGTGGTTTTTTTCAAAATATAAACTCAGATCACTTCCTAGCTTCTTAGAAGACTTTGGAAACATCTCTACTGTCTAAAGAATTAAGTTTAAAAGTCTTAGCAAAGAAAACAAAACCCTTAAGACATGACCCTACACCAAGAAGTAGGATTCTAGATCCTGGGATTGGGGCTGAAAGCTGAAGTCTCTTTAGTAAGTCACTCAGTGACTCAGTTTCCCCACACACGGCCTCTGGGGCTTCTTAGAGCATTACACACAAACGGGTCTTCTCAGTGGACTTCAGTTCCCTTTCTCACCCTTTCCCATCTCACCTCCTGCTGAGTTACAGGAGCACAAGTCCTGACCCATCCCCTGCTCTGCTTGGTGCCTATTCCAATCCAGGACCTAAGTATTCTTCAGCATTCCAAAGCATCATTTTTAGAAGCAGAAAAAGACCAAACACCCAATTATCATTCCAGGATATAAAAGACACAGTAAAGCAGAAATTGCGCACATTCTGAACTCCCCCCCCCCACCCCCCCAAAAGCAAGCAAAGATCCTAAACCAATAATCACTTTGAACTATTCATCCTGCTGAAAACTGGCCTCTCCCAGCCCCTCTCCTGGGTGCCAAGTTGCAAACACAAACAGGCCTCAGGCCTTGCTCATTGTTAAACAAAAATGATGGGCTGAGCTTCTGCACTAGCCCCCAAGGACCAGACTAAACCAAAATGGAGTCACTCATGCTAATTGCCACATAATCAAACTGAAGCTTTGAGTCCCCAAACAGATTAGTTTTTCCTGAAAACAGGAGACTCCAGTCTACCTGAATCAGTGCGCTAAGAAGTCTCCTCTGCTTCTACCCCTACAAGAACGTAACCAGATATTGACCAACCAGTCACTTGTCCACAGTTCTTTCCTTGTTTACACTATACAAAACCTCTGCTCTGCCAGGTCCCAGCGGGATCTCTTGTCTATTTAGTAGAATAGGATGCCTTGCTTCGTAAATCATGAGTAAGAGCCAATGCAGCATGCAAGTCAATCTGCTGTAATTTTGTCTTTTGCACTTCTCTATATCTTAAAAGGTCATATATGACGAAAAGACCATAATAAATTAAACCCTGATGGCTCAACAAAATGTCTGAAAAACTAAAGACACAGTCAAATGTGCTGGATGAACCAAGGTTCAAATGCTGACCTTATTAATTAGATGAGAAAAAAAAAATTTCAAGTGAGTTTTAAGTTTATATGTATTCAGTTTTATTTTTATATTTAAAGCCATAAAGGCATAAGATTCCATTTAAATGTGTGCATTAAAAGTAAAAATAGACCTAGAGGTTAAAAGAGGCAACAATTTTAAAAATGAGATGGATAAAGAGGTGTGGATGGGAAGTCTGAAGGCCTGGTGTCGCCATGTCTCTGGGTCTCTGGGGGCAGTGGCCACGGGTGGCATACTCACAGGAGGGAAACTGGACCATAAACTCCTGTCTGGTTCCAAGGAGGCTTCTTTTTATTCATTTTTTTATTCATTCTTCCATTTCTGGGGCCAGGGATTGAATATTTTCTGATTTTAACATCACCTAGCACCGCACTTTTGAAAGCAGTAACGCACTGTGTCCACCAGAGGGCAGATCACACCCAAGGAAGGCTAAACAGGGCTTCTGTACCAGCAAGTCCCACTTTCAAACTCAATTTTACTCTCTTAATTCCACAGCTCTACCCCCCACTTAAAAACAAACAAACAAAAAAACCACAAAAAACAAAAAACAACAATAACTGCTGGAAAGACCTGTTAAAAATCAAACCATATTTTAGTGAGAAATATATTCTTAAAGTCTATTTCCTGAGTTAGTTTAGATAAATACAGCTACTCTTTTCACATCAGCCCCACATAATGAGAGCTTTCTGTTTGGGAGTCATTCCCCACCCCCTTAATTTTTAAATACTACAGTCTGGCACAAAAATGTCAACCCCCTTCCATTTATTACACACACACACCCACACACACACACACACACACATACATGCACACACAATGACCTCATTTGATTTCTCACTTTCTTCCTAAACTGCCCTGTCTAGCAGTGATATATTAGTCATGCTCTCATTTTTTCCACTGAAAGTTATAAACACAAGCAATTATCAGTGGAAAATATTTAGGTGTAAGTGTGACTAACAATTTGATATTCTTAAAATAGGTTGGGTCCTCTTTCTGTTAATCTTATGAAATTATATACTGTATGCCGATATAACGACCTTTAATTCTAACTTCAAAACTTTAACGTAGTCATCTAAGAAATGCACACGTAGTGCTTCACCAGAATCAGAAGTCGAGTTATATTATTGGGCACGTTGTTTTTAAAATCTGTTTCTATTATAAGAAAGTGGTTTCACTTGATCAACTGCAAATCAGGTCGCAGGACTCTGCTTGACAGTCCCTCCCTCCATGCCGTGGTGACAGCCTCCACGTGCACCTGGCACAGTAATGGAGGGAGCGAGGGCACTTGTTCCTGCATGTGTGATTCCCAGCTGTTAGGAACAAGGAATCGCTTCACCACAAGAACAACAGGGTAAAACTGCCCCCAGGAACACCCCCCTGAGAGCCGCTTTCTGAATGGCACCTGGAGGCATCTGTCATACAGAGTGCCCACATCAAACGCTGTCAGACGAGTTCCCTGCATCAGTACCTGGAAAGTTCCTGGCACAGTGTCCAACACGCAGTAAACCTTCAAAAACATCAGCCATCATTTCTTCCTCACCTTCAATTAGATGCCACAGGGGACAGGGTCAACACATCCCATGTGCCTTCAGTTAGGGGGACTCCTCATTCCCTGGCCTGGGTTTGGAGGGTCTTGTGGAGGGGCCTCCTCTGGCATATCTGCCCTCCCCACAGGGGCACGTGTGGCTTCCCTGATGGAGAAAGGCTGAGCACATTCACTTCTCTGATGTGCTCCTCGCCATCTGGGAACTGGCTTCTCACAGTAGTTGTGGCCACCAGTTACCTGGCTGTACCCGTCCACAACCAGGTGGTTCTGTCTGTCTGTCTGTCTAATTTTGGGCTACAGTGCTGGCAAGCTTGATTGGCTGGAAATCTAAAGATGGCATATGGCATCTGTCTTGTTGTGTCTTATTTCCATTTAATTGGAAATCAGGGTGTGTGTGGTCGGGGGTGGGAGGAGGGTGGTCTTCTTATTGTCCTCCAATGCAAACCTCCTTTCTTTTTTTTTCTTTTCACCCAGGGATTGAACCCAGGGATGCTTCACCAATGAGCCACATCCCCATGCCCTTTTTATTTTTTATTTTGAGACAGGGTCTCACTAAGTTGCTTAGGGCCTTGCTAAGTTGCTAAGGCTGGCTCTGAACTTGTGATCCTCTTGCCTCCCCCCAGCTGCTGGGATTACAGGTGAGCACCACTGCACCCAGCTACCCCTTTCTTTTTGAAATAATTATTGTGCCACAGCTGGGACTGGGACGTCACCTAAAACATATCAAAACCTTTCACATTAGCAGTTTCAGTAGGCCATCACTCCTCCGTGATGGTCATTTACTCCATGAATAAACACTCAGAAGGACAAACTTCACTACAACTAAACATTTACCATGCCTGCTTTGGCAATCATCCACGGTATCTTGATCACAACTAGAACATGATTCCAATTTAAATAATTAACAAGAAGATGCAAGAAGGCATCACTAAATATATGTGATGAGATCAATGTGAACTAATTAATAATGAAAATAAAGAATATTTTTCTTTTCAGTACTGGAGATTGAACCCTGGGCCTGACACATTCTGGGCAAGCACTAACCTACACCCTCAGCCCATTTTAATTTATTCAGAGACAGGATCTTGCTAAATTGTCCAGGATGGCCTTGAACTTGAGATCCTTCTGCCTCAACCTCCCAAGAAGCTAGGATTATAGTCATGTACAATTACACCCAGCAAAAACAAGAAATATTATTTTAAAAATACATATATTCTGCTACTTTTAGACAGTTCTTAGTGATAAAGGTTTTGATGGTGGGGCTCCTAGTATTTTATTTTTCAAAATGAGTTGGACTTTGTCTAAAATAGATATGACAAGTTCCTTTTTTCATTACTAAAAAAACTGAAATGAACCTGTCCTTGTATCATTCTTTTAACATATACATGCTAAGTCCATTTCTGTAGCTAATTTAGAGATAAACATTAGAAACATCCAATTATTTAAGTCTTAAATTTGGGACATTTTTATCTAGAGTAATTTTATCATGTTAGAGTAAATAAAGCTTTTTCGAATACACAGGCATTTTGACTAACATTCAAGAAGACACAAAATATTTTTAATTTGGAAGAACCACGCAACATTCCTTAAACAGGCAGGACCCTGCCATGTAACTGAAACACACCAAAGAACAATAAGGCAAACTGCAGGGAGGAGGCAGGGAGAAAATGAGAATGAATGAATGGGTGAAAGGAGTGATTCCAAGCGAAGGGCCAAACAACATGGTACATCTGCTTTTCTAAGTTTCCAAAGTTGGCTTTTCTAAGGGTTCTAAGCGCATGTTTTCTGAAAACTATGGTCATCAAGCTACTCAAAACGGAAGGCTCCTTCTGAGCAACCCGGTAGTGAGAAAAGCCTTTGTCCCGCTCCAGCAGGAGTGAACTGGGGCTGATCCTGGGAAGCCCTCCAGGGGGCGCTCCTCCTCCGCTCCTCCCGCGCGCTCCCTGGCGGCCGCGCCAGCCTCGCGCCGTTACCTGATGAGGACGCACTGGTTGTCGTGGCGCTTCCACAGGCAGCGGTAGCACTCGTTGGCGATGGCGAAGATGTGCGGAGGGAGCTCGCCCAGGTGGCGCCTGCTGTACTGCTCCATGGTGGCGTGCTCGTACAGGCCAGCGATGGGCTGGTAGGGGTTCACGGAGGCGATGATGGAGCCGATGTAGGTCTGCAAGCACAGGGTTGGGGACAGGGAGGCACGCGTTACACCCAGGGAGCCTTGGCCGGGGATCCGGTGCTCCAACACCGCACCTCTGACACAAGCCCGGCACCCGCGTGTCAGCACAGCCCCTGGTGGGCACTGCAGTGAATGGGGACCCCTATTCCCACCGTCTACTCGTCCCCAACCCTTCTGGTATAAATTTTGACCTTCTGCACAAATGAGTGGGGCCCTTTCACAGTGGCTTTCAGGGAAAGGTAAACAAGAGAGGAGGGTGGTGAGCAGCCAGGCCAAGCCCTGCCTGGGTGGTCTCCTAATCCTAATCCCTTCCCTGGTTCCAGTTGCCTGCTTCTGGGGTGGCCCCTAAAAAGGTAAAAGAGGGAGAAAATAAAATAGAGGTACCTGGGGGCTGGGGAGAGGGGGCAGGCAGAGGTACTGAATGGGCATGGAGTGATGCCCATGGAGTCCAGGGTGATGAAAAAGTTCTGGAGGTGTTAAAGTTATGTGGAAGCCTAACACTGCGAATGTGCACTTAAAATAGTCAAGACGGCAAATATACGTCATATATAGTCTGCCACAGCTTTTAAAAAGGGACAAGACCATTTGGAAAATGCTAGGCCTTCTTCCAGTAACCACAGTACATCACAATGTGCCAAATAACTTATCTGGAACTTCGATGGCTGACAATCTTGCCTTTCTGGGACAATCTCAAGGACAGAAATTAAATAAAAATTTCAGACCAACTAAACAGAAGCTATAAAGTTACTAAAGCTTAACGCCTTGGGTCCCCTCCACAGTGACATCTAATCACTTGTACTTCCTCAAGAAATGCTAGGGCAGTTGGTTAC
Source organism: Glaucomys volans (assembly GCA_020662805.1). Lineage (NCBI taxonomy): Eukaryota > Metazoa > Chordata > Mammalia > Rodentia > Sciuridae > Glaucomys > Glaucomys volans. Next base: position 493,910 of record JAJEJO010000330.1, on the reverse strand, counting down.
CTGGGTTCCAGGCTCAGACCCAGGGAGGAAGTAATCAAATGCAAGTGTAAGCAGAGTCCTGCAGCCGCCACCACCACTTTTTATGGAGCAAATGCACCAAGCCAGGGGCTCTATGGAGTGTCAAGGGCAGATCTGTGTCCTTCTCAAATTCATGAGCTGAAGCTCCCAAGCCCCCGAGTGTGAGAATGGTACTATATTTGAAGACAGAATTTTTAAAAGGAGATTACTTAAAATCAGGCGTTAGGGGGCTCCTAATCCAATCTGAATGCATCCTTATGAGATAATTAGGACACAGAGACACAAGGGGCACACACATGGAGGACCACATAAAGATGCAGCAGGAAGAAGGTAGCAAGGAAGGAGGCCTCCAGGAATCAGTCCTGCAGGCACCTTGATCTTGATTCAAGTCCTGGCCTCCAGAATATCTGTTGCTTAATCCATCCAGTCTGTGGGACTGTGTTATGGTCCCCCTAGCACACCATACCTGGGATCCAACCCTTAAATACTGAAAATAACCAATGAAGTTGGTGGTATGACTGCATTTTTTTTTAAATGAAGAAACCGAGGCACAGGGAGAAAATTTTGCAGTCATGATCACAGAGCCAGTAAGTGGTAGAGATGAAATTTGAAGCAACCTAATTACAGACCCTTCTCTTAATACATTCATTAAAATATAGCATTCAACGGAGAAAAGCAAAAAAAAAAAAAAAAAAAAAAAAAAAAAAAAAACCTAGACAGAAAGTCCAAACATGCTGAAAACCATATTTTAACAATTTGTAGTAGTTTATAGTCATGGTTACTGCCAGGAACACCAAGTGAAGAATTGTATGTTCTATGTAACTTTTCAAATATAAGACAGTCTATAATATATTTTGGAAATAATCTGAACCAAAAAAAGTTAAAAACAAATGATATTACCATAGCAATTCCACTCATAGGCTTATAAAAAAGAATTGAAAGCAGATACTCAGAATTATTTGTGCACCCCTGTCCACAGCAGCACCAGTCATGACAGCCAAGAGGACACAGCCCAGATGCCCATCATGAGTTCAGTGGAGAACCAGGATGTGGCAAATCCAAACAATGGAATATTAGTCCACCAGAAAAAGGAAAAAGTGCATGAGACTTGAGAATATTATACCAAGTTAAAGAAAACCAAATCCACAGAAGCAGAAAGACTGATGGTTCCTAAGGACGGGAGAGGGAGGAACAGGGAGTGACTGCTGAACAGAGAGAGGGTTTCCATCTGGGATAAAGAAAACAGTTTGGAACCAGATAGAGACTTTGGTTGCACAACACTGTGAGTGTTAAATGCCTCTGGATTGCACAGTGATTCATTTCTAGCATGCACCTGGCCCTCGGTCCAATCCCCAATATTGCAAAAATAAACAGAAATAAGATAACTAATTTTATATTAATTGTTATATTTAATTTAATTTAGTATTAGGATGTACACTTACCATTAATGAATCTTTTTGGGGGGTGGTACCAGGGATTAAACTCAGGGGCACTTGGCTGAGCCACATCCCCAGCCCTATTTTGAATTTTATCTAGAGACAGGGTCTGAGTTGCTTAGCACCTTGTTTTTGCTGAGGTTGGCTTTGAACTCGTGATCTTCCTGCGGCAGCCTCCTGAGCTGCTGGGATTATAGGTGTGCACCACTGTGCCCAGCCATTAATGAATCTTTCTTTTAAAAAGATACACATTTACCTTAGATATTCTGTACCTCCTGTTCCTAACATATTTGTATGAGTACTGTAAAATTCTGAACCAAGTCCCCCCACTTTCTTTGGTACTGGGGATCTAACCCAGGGGAGCTTTACCACTGAGCACATCCCCAGCCCCTTTTTATTTTTTATTTTGAGACAGGGTCTCACTAAGTTGCATAGCGCTTCACTAAGTTGCTGAGACTGTCTTTGAACTTGGGATCCTCCTGTCTCAGCCTCCGGAGCTGCTGGGATTACAGGCATGTGCCATCATACTGTGCCTGAGCCCTGTTTTCTTAATGTACTGATTTACCCATAAAACAATCAATAACTCTAGCCATTGACATAAGCTTTCTTTGAGAGAATGCTCATTTCTGCTAGAATCTCACAGCCATGTTACCCTTTCATGGTTGGGGAACCTTGCCAACCAGCCTCCTTTAGGCTATTACTCAGTCTGACAGTGGGTGACATGTTTTCCTATAGGGAGAGGAGGCACCATGGCAGAAAGCTTGTTATTTAGTAAAGGCGAAGATACAATCCCCAAATTACAACTTACAACTATTTCTATTTTGCAGTAATTCACACTGCACCTTGCCCAGGAAATTTTCAATGTCTCAGGCTGAAGATGTGGCAGCCGTGCCAATGAGACCTCACACAGTCTGGAAGCCGAGGTCCTGCGTGCCTTTCCCACCCAATCCAGTGCTGCTGGAGGCCAGGAAGCTGGGTATTCTTGGCAGCAGCTGCTCCACGTGAAGGCAGCCCACAGAATTTGCAAATATGTGGCCCCCTCTCGGTGTCACACATGAAGAGCATCATCACTCTTTTCCCTGCTGACCTGGCCACTGCCGCACAGCACTGGTGCAACCAACTGCAGCTGGCCTATGACTTGAAACTCAGGAAAACCACTGACACATCTGAAGACTGTTCTACGGAGCCACCATGTTTCAGGAGGGAGGAACCACTCAGGCCAGGAGGTGAACACTTCCACCAATGGCCTCAAAAAGCACGTGGGCAAGCCAGGCGCGGTGGTGCACGCCTGTAATCCCAGCGACTCAGGAGGCTGAGTCAGGAGGATCACGAGTTCAAAGCCAGCCTCAGCAACTTAGCAAGGCCCTAAGCAACTCAGTGAGACCCTGTCTCTAAATAAAATGCAAAATAGGGCTGGGGATGTGGCTCAGTGGCCGAGTGCCCCTGGGTTCAATCCCCAGTTCCGGAAAAAAAAAAAAAAAAAAAAAGAAAAAACAAAAAAGCAAGGAGGGGGAGGAGGCTCATGAAAACCAAAGGGAGATCAGTATAGGAAAAGGACCAGGGGGAGGGAGGCGCAGAGGAGGGGCGCAGTGCTGGGATGACACTGGTCAGATGATACTGTGACACTGTGTGCTTGTAGGAATATGTAACATAGATCCCATCATCATGTAAGATTACAATGCACCAATAAAAACTGGGTTACAAAAGAGCATGCTATGGGGGTCAAGGACAAGACCTAATGGGGTTGGTTTAGTTACAGCAAGACATTATTCATGGTCAGTGACCACCATGGCTTGGTTGTGTGTGTTTTCTAAAACCACACTGAGCTTCAACTCCCAACTCAGAAGAAGGTAAAGATGCGCTGTCAATCAGCTTGGGGAGTTACTGTGAAGGAAGTATGGCACCTTATTGTCACGCTCTGTCATGGAATTAACAGCTCCATGTTAATACTGCTTGTTGACTTTAACCATTTTATGGAAAAGTCTCAATTTTGCCCACTGTGATAGAAAACTTTGGAGGGGTACAGCACGCACCCTTGTGTCCTGGAACCCAGGTTAGTGGAGTTGATTTAACATTGTTTTGAGGATTTTGGTCTCACTCTGACTCTCAGCCCACTGCAAGTGAGGTTACCCTCTAATCTACCCTGAAATCTTCACTGGGATTCTCTGGGCTTCCACCTGCTTTGTGGCACAGCCGGTTCCCCCTCAACCCTGCAGGTTGAGAAGGGTGTCTCCAAATCCCCTGCAGAACAGGAGGGAGAAGGCTTTTCCTCCTCAGGCACACCCTGTTGAAGGGATGGCTGAAGGTGCTGAAAAGCCTTCACAGACAAAAGATAGTAGAAGTTAACTGAAAAACTTAATGGAAGATACCTAAGCAGACTTCGGTTTTACTTTTTTTGTTTGTTTTGTTTGTTTGTTTTGGAACTGGAGATTGAACTCAGAAGCACTCGGCCACTGAGCCACATCTCCAGCCCTATTTTGTATTTTATTTAGAGACAGGGTCTCACTGAGTTGCTTAGCGCCTTGCCCTTGCTGAGGCTGGCTTTGAACTTGCGATCCTCCTGCCTCAGCCTCCTGAGCCACTGGGATTACAGGTGTGCACCACCATGCCCAGCTAGGTTTTACTTTTTATTTAGATACCAGGTAATGCGTCCCATGATAAGAAAAATTTCAAGATGATTTGCACTTTGACAGATTTCCTGCTAGGACTGGGGATGTAGCTCACTGGTGGGACACTTGCCTAGTGTGAACAAGGCCCTGGGTTCCATCCCCAGCATCGCAGACAAACAGAAAAATAAAAAACCAACTTTCCATCTTTCAAAGTAAGTTATAAATAAAAAAGTATAAGCACCTTAGAAGCTGCATGCTCTCAAGTACTGACAGTCCTTTGTGCCTCATGATCTGCTTTTATAGCTTTAGTCCAGACCCTGCACTGAATTCTCCCACCCTAAGAATGTCTGGGACACTTCTCCACTCAAGGATGAAATAAACAGCTGCACCTGATTTTTAAAGAGCAAGCACTTTACTTTTTGTCTACCATGAGGACAAAAGACATTTCGATTTTCAGGGAGGAAGTAATTTCGCTAGAGTTCAAATAATTAATAAAAACATTTTGAAATGGATGACAAATTTAACAATTGGACACCTACATACCAATAGACAACAGAGTTTGAGACAAACTTCAACAATCTGACATCTCCTTAATTTAAAAAAAGTAAGGAAAATGTAAAATGTGTATCTGGCTGGCTAGAGAGAGAGAATCTGATTTTTTATTTTCCTTTTAAAGATTATAGGAAACCTTGTCTCATTAACAATTAAAATGCTGGGCTGAGGTTCAGCTCAGAGGTAGAGTGCTTGCTGCCTGGTATTCACACAAGGCCTTGGGTTTGCACACACACACACATACACACACACACAAGCCTCCTTCTCAGGGCCCCTATTTAGTGCCACGGGTAAACAAGGCTCCTGCAACATGATCACACAAGGTTCACTGTTTAAGTTTGTCACTGACAACATTATATCATTGCTTAAAAGGTTCTGGGCATCCAGAAACTTCTTCCTTGTCATAGATTCAAATGACAATTAAGTATACATGCTTCCTAAACAGCTTTACCTGACGTTTCATAATCCCCTGACCAAGAGGGCTGCCTGCCCGCCCATCACAAGCCCTGAGTTGCTCTGACAGTCCTGGGGCGGGCAGGCAGAGGCCACTGCTCCTGCTCTTCTGGCAGGAACAAGGCAGCAGTGAGATTCTGTCTCCGTAGTCTCGGGGAAGATGGGTGACAGTGAGGATGGGGGCTCTGGTTTTGACAGTGCCATCTTGTGGAGGTACAGTGACCGCCTTCAGCCATGCACAGAATGCTGCCCAGCCCAGGGTCTCCATGTCCTGCACACTCCACTCCTAATTATGTCTAGGATCCATCCTCTTTCCTGCCATCTACCATACCTGCCCTGTTCAGGGCCTCACCTTGCTTTGGCTCAATTTCTACAAAGTCTCCTTTCTCCATGATTCCCAGAATCTGGCTCCCTCAATCCGATCTCCAGAAAGACTGATGTAACAGCACGGGTCCTGACGAATCAGTCACGCACTACATGATGGTGTTTGGGTCAAAGGATGGGCTGCATACAACAGTGGTCCCACTCGACTGTAATTCGCAGTGACATCATAGCCAGCGGGTTTATGGGAGCACACTCTACAATGTTAAATGTGACCACAAAATTGCCTACGGACACATTTCTCAGAATGTTATCCCAGCTGTTAAAGGACACGTGACTATATTTTTGTAATAGGTTACCTAAGGGGGCAGGGGCTTCAGTCCACCGAAGGGTCTTTACTATTGAGCCTTTACTGTCCGCTTATGTAGTGCCACACGGCACTTCAATATCCGCTAAGGCAGGCGTAACATGAAGTGGCGATCGCAGCACCGTCCTATACAGAGCAGCAAATGGTCGACACAAGGAAAGACAAATCACAGTATTTGAATCCTCAGAGGTTCATTGGCAGAAAGTAAGTATGGCCAAGGGCACCACCATCCCCACCCCTATCTTAAACATACCACCTCATCTGTATTCGCATGGACGACTGTGTCACTTAAGCAAAGGCTGGTGTTTCAGAGGTTCTCTGAGCAACAAGGAAAGTCCAACTTGCAACATGAATAAAAACGGCAGCTGGGACGAGAACAGCCTTGTCAAAGGATCAAGTGAAGTGAAGACAGTGTCGCAGGAAGTCCTGAGAGCTCCGGGTGGCATCTGTCGCGTACTTCTATCATTTCACATTCTATATAAGGGCATCATCACTGCTCCAAAAATGGCCATGATGACTTGATGCAGCTTAAGACCATGAACACATGCCACCCCAAACACGAGGCAGGGCCAGGTACCGGTTTCCTCATGTTGGATTCCAAATTCCACCAAGAATAAAGAGCCTGGTCACTTTAATGGCTGTTCAGAAATAGAAAGTACATCCTATTTTGAAGCACACAAAAGTTTCTAGGCAGAAAAGTTCCACATACCTCACCAAAAAATACATTTCCTTGCCCATTTTAATAATTTGGAACAGCTGCAGCACATATTGCTTAAAAATGTTGGGAGAAACTCACTGTGTTTCTTCAACTCCAAATGTACCAATTCACGGTTTGCAAAAGGAATAAGACATAATCTCCACCAAAAAGGGGGGAGGGTAGAAATATAATTTGACTTCACTATGTGTATGTGTACCAAAACTCATGCTATATATCTCAATATATACACCCCCCCCCCTTTTTTTTTTGGCACCAGGGTTTGAACCCAGGCGTACTTCACCACTGAGTAACATCCCCATCCCTTTTACTTTTTATTTTGAGACAAGGTCTTGCCAGATTGCTTAGGGCCTCACTAAATTGCTGTGAACTTGCAACCCTCCTGCCTCAGCCTACCAAGCTACTGGGATTACAGGTGTGTGCCATCACACCCTGAATATACCATGTTTTAAATAATCAAGTAAAACTAAGAAAATCTGTGATGACCAGGGGCTCAGATGCAGTCTGCTTGTAGATACGAAGGGGTCCATACTACTGGTAGGACATCACAGCTCCAACTGGACAACATCTGGACAACATGGTGTGCACAAATGCTCAGTCCTGAAGCAGCCTTCCCTGGGCCTAAACCCCTGGGCCTAAGATTCTGATCAGTAACAACAAAGCATCCTCGGTTACCCCACTGGATTATTATTTGAAAGTGCTACATAAATCAGAGGTATCTATTACTGTTTTTGCTAATGAAAATAAAGTCACAACTGCTTTTCATCATGTGGTCCTGCACAGCTGGATGTAAATCAAGTCGGCTGAAATGCACTGGGGAAATTGGTTATTTAAAGTTGTGTCATGCAGACCTTTTGAAATGGAGAAATGCTAAGAAGGGGAATCATTATCCAGATTTACTCCCCACCTACCATTCCCCTCTTTCCTTCTCCCTCAACCATCCCAGCTCAATGTGGCAATGACTTACTTTCTAAATCTTCACCTTGAATGCAACTTCAGTTTACGTTGCAAATCTGGATATTGAGTGATCTACCAGACTTCTTCCCTTAGACATCCATCCCAAGATGGTTCAAATTCAGCCTGGACAAGGCTCTTCAAAACACCACACAGTCACATCCTGACTAATAGCACCAGCACCTACCCAAGTGGATAGACCAGTAATCCTGTGGAAATGCAGCCTCCTTGCCCACCAAACCCCCTTAAACACTTGGATTCTACTTCTCCATCCCTGACTCCCATGACTGACACACTGTCATTCCCGTCTGGTTTCCTGAACACCTCTCCTCCCAGATCTGATGCCTCCTGCACTCAGTCAAAACTTCTCACCAGAGAGGGTTTTCAAAAACGCACATGTGAAGTTGTCCCCTGCAATTTTCATGAGTCCACTCAGCCTCGTTAACTTGCACACACAGCCTGTCCCTGCCTGCTGTGGCCATCCTGCCAGCCCATGGCATGTAGTCTTTTCTCCATAGTCTTAAATAAATCTAGATCAATGCATCATGCCATTCTGATCACATGCTGATCTGCTGCCAGGAGAGCCCCCTCCTCCTCGGCAAGTTCCCCAAACGTGCTGCAAATTCACGCAACTAATGCCTCAATCAGAGTCATTTTCGGACCCCGTTCTCACTCTGATGCTCATTCCGTGTGCTCCCAGTATTTTTATTACACTCAGAGTCATCCTGAGCTGCTGTCAATTGCTTGGTGTCTGACCTCACCAGTCAATTAAGTGCCTTATATTTAGACAATTTTTCAATAATTACTATGAACAAAAAATAGTTCTGCAGCTTTGGAGCCCAGTACAGAGCCTGGAATCTGGGCTGGGCTAAATCAGTGTAGACTGTGGGGAGAGGGAGGCACTCGATCTGACCACCAATCCATCTAAGAAACTTGTGTTTTACTTCTGTTCTTGTGCTCCATGCACACTGCCCTCTATATAACAATTATTTGTCTTGGTCCAATTACACAGGGAAAAACATTTTCAAGCATTTTTAAAAAATGTTAAGTATGTCTTGAAAAGAAGTCCAGATTACAATAGATATCTCCTGAAGTCCAGCTCTTAGAAGTTCTGGCACTTCCACTTCATTTGATAAATTTCTTTTCTTTTTAAAGACTAACTGGGATTTATTTAGTTAATTTCTGTTTGTTTTGTTTTTTAGGTGGTGGGAACCAAACCCAGGGCCTCCTCTGGGTGAGGCAAGGGCCCCGCCACTGAGGTACAACCCTGGCCCTCGAGTGAATTTCCGGCTCAAATCCTCTCCTTGTTAGAAGGAACCTGAACCAAAGGACAGGTGGGGGGTAGGGGAGAGAGAAGGACAGACAAAAACAGTTTCTAATTGCCACTATCATGTGCTGATGTGGAAGTGGCCACTAAAGAGCATAAATGTTTGGTAAAGTTTAAAAATATATACAGTCAAACACATGGTTGTGATTATCTTTTGGCAACCTAAGTCTTGATTTCATGTGAAAAAAAAAAAAAAAAGCCCCAAACCAAGAACCCCCTGGCAAACTGCACCACATCCAGCTGTTCCTGGTACGTGTCACACACCAAGCCTGTACTGACCATCTGACCGGGGACCATCCTGACTTCACAAAGGGCACGCTGCGGCTGATCCGCTGCCCCCTTTGGAAAGGGATGGAAACAAACCCAACAGTCTACTTTGGGAAGACTCAACTCAAGGAAATGAAACACAGGTTTTGATCTGCATGTCCCCAAAAGAGAAAACTGTCCACTGCAGAGGGGGCTGGTCTGCACGCTGCGAACAGCTGGGATGTCCCTGCAGGTGAATAAAATCAACAGGTCTTTAACTGGCTGGTGCCCGCTAACACGCCTTGCTTCACAGAAGCAGGCTTCCAAGTTAATTCAGGAACAACAGCAAACACGTTGACAGATTCGGGCTGGAATGCACATAACCAGGGAGGAGTATTTTTGAAACACCTAAAAATACATTAGCTGTGAACTGTCTTTTGTTCTTAGGAAAGCGTGTATCTTTAGACACAGCCTCACTTCTCAAATGGGCTCCTTTGATTCTGATCTCTGTGCTGTTTGTTCATCAGGACCCACAAACTACCCGAAGGGCCGGGTCGAACATGGGCGGGCTTCTTCTGGAGTCCTCCTCCACTCCATAATTGCAGGCGAGCACCCAGGTTCCCTGCGGCTCCCGGTGATGTGGTTTTCAGCTATTCCTTAGTGGTTGGGAGAGGAGTCTCCTCCATGCAATTGCCCCAGAGCTGGACAAGCCCTGTAAAGGAGGGAATGTGCTTCTCCTCCACTTGGCAGAAGACAAAACTGCCTCACCCTGGAGCTTGGCAGTCCCTGCGCTCTGGACACAGGGCTTAGAAACCTCGCCTGCTCACTCAACACCGTTGAGATGCAGGGCACATAATGTGAGACGATCCAGGCTCAGAGAACACAGTAGGAGAGGCATCCAAAGCCATCCGCCCTTCCTGCTCTTCTCAAGGAGTTGCCCGGACTGTCAGCACCAGGTCCCCACGGGCCATCGCGCTTGACGAGGCTGGGATCAGCAGTGAGCCTCCGTCCTCCCTCCCTCCCCAAGCTTCTCAGATCTGCTCTCTCTCCCTCTGTTGCTCCGCTGGTCTAAAACCCTCATTTCTTCACTGAATTCCTGCACCAATCTACTCTATCAGCAGCATCTCCTATCGTTCCCTATCCACTCTTCTAAACTTTTTCTTGGGGAAACTCTCCCTTCAAAAACCTTTATCCAAAATGGCACTGTCTCTATACCATCAATCCCACACTTTCCAGATTAGCTGCATGGAGGGAGGGTCCAGGCTGCGCTACTGACAACCTGCGCCAGATCCCTCCTTGGAGAGGGGCCGTGCTGTGCACCTTAGGATGGTGAGCAGCATCCCTGCCACTAGTCACTAGATACCATTAGCTTTCCCTGACCCATCTGTGACAACTACAAACGTTTTCCAATACAGCCAAATGTCCTCCAGGGCAGTATCATCCAGACTGAGAACAAATGCATTATGCTTTTCTAACCCTGCCTGCAAATCCCATCTAATTTCTCAACATTCCCCAGCAAACACCTGAGTCCAAGGCAAGAGCAACCTTCTCCAGATTTAGCGAGGTCTGCACACCAGAATGTCATTTCTCTACCTTCCCATATGGGGTCCCAGCCTTTTCTTCTGATCAACATTTATACTCCCTTTAGAAAGACCACCCTCTCCATAGAGCTTGTTGCAGCAAGTTCATGCTTTCCAGCCCATTCACAGGTTCTCTCTTCCCATCTCTTACTCTTTGTACCACAAATGCATGCCCAACCCTCCTCTCCTAAAGTCTCAGGAACTTAACAGGTAGAGGTACTTGTCCTCATCAGGTCTTACCAGGTAGTAGGAAGAGAAAGGAGAGTGGCATTCTCATCCAAACCTCTCTCAGGAAGGGTCATTTCCCCCTCCCATGGCAAGAAGTGCACAGCCAGAAGGTTTAGGGTGGAAGTCAGTGGTGGCTGGGAGCCTGAGTGCTGAGCAGAGGCCTCCGCTGGAGGATGGGAAAGGCTGAGAGCGGGAGCCTCAGAGGGCAAGGACCCAGAGTTCCAGGAGGGGAGTCAGCATGAGGACATGCGGCAGGGGTGCCGCACAGCAATGGCAGGAGACTGGGGCCGCCCTAACCATAACAGCGCCAGCCGCAAGGCTGGAGCCAGGTGGACCGCAGACACTGCCAACAGACTGTGCAGCCGGGGCAGGCATATGCCCATAGCGACAGGTAAGGAGCCGGGTACTGTTTAGGGGTTTCACAGACCAGGTCAAAACCAGGACTACGTCACCCTCCCCAGCTGTTTCACTCAACGAGAGGCTTTCTTCAATTGTTCAAGACCATGTGCTGAGCACTGGCCTTGGTTTTGCCTGCCTGTTAAACCCTAGGCTTTGAGGCCAGGGCCAATGTTGTAACCCTCTTCCAAGCCCCTCCGAGTGCAGTGCCAAGCTCAAGGCCGGAGTTTTTTAAATAAACACTTACTCATATGAGAGGAATAAGTTGGATAGGAAGATAAGTTTCTAAGGGGTCACCTATTTTAAAACAACCCTGCCAGATAGGGGGGCCTTTAAAAAAACAAATTAAAAAAGCAGATATTCTGAAAGACTAAATTATTCATACAGAGGTGAAGAGATCAGTGAAGAAAAGGGAGGCTCAACTCTGATCTGCTTCGCCTGAAGGTCATTACCTTTGCATCATTTTTCACACCACTGCAGCGGAAGATGCAGAAATTGAGGAAGAGAATATTTTACTAGGTTCTGATAAATTCCTTAGACAAGGAGCCTGGTCCCCAAGGAGAAAAGCTGAAGTCCTTCTTAGCAGAGGACAGATGACTTCTCTACCTGGAGGATTCCACTCACCAGCAACCTGGGTGGCCTGCCAAGGGTGATGTGAGATCCACATACGAGCTGGTGGGGGTGGTGAACACAGGGACACCAGATGAGACCCTTCTCATAACGGGGGGCGAAACTTCAGCTCCTTCCCAGAGATGCTCACAGTCACCCCTAGAGCCCAGCTGGGTATGGAAATGGGACTTACAGATGTGATTAAGCATGGAGATGTGATTTGAATCCTGAGATGGGGAGACAACCCAGGTGGTGTGCCAGGAGCCCCTAGCTGGGAACCCTTCTTGGCCATGGGGGTGGGAGGAGACAGAGGCAGAGAGGAGGAGAGGTTTGAAGCTACAAGAAGACTCAATCAGCAAATCAGGGAACCACAGAAGGTGACTGGATTTTAGATGCTGGGAACAGCACTCTGAGGACAGTCAGCAAGAAAACAAGGACCTCTGCCCACAACCAGAAGGAGCAGGAAGCGATCCTCCCCTAGAACCTTCTGAACGGGAGCAACCCTGCCACCCCTTGCCTTTGGCCTGGGGAGACCCCATCAGGCCTCTGACCTGCACAACTACAAGGAAACAAATTGGCTATTTGAAGTGGGTACATGTATGGCAGCGTGTGACATCAGCAACAGAAAACCAATACGATACCTCTGGTGAAATTCGAGTCATTTTTTCCCCTATAATCTTTTAAAGATATAGACAGGTATCTCTCAGAGTCAAAATTCAAAGTATAAAAATGGTGACTTTTCTGACAGTAGTGGTTTTGTCTCCATTTGAGTAGTCTGGCAGGTCACTGCATCCCGCAGTGGTGATAGCAAAATCACGGGGGCGTTCAATGGATAATAATACAATTATCCACATATAAGTATATACAAAATTAACTGAATTGAACTGCAAATTGGATGCATAAAAATCCTGTGGTTTTCCCTCAAAACAGAGGAAAAAGACCTTCAGTCCATGAAACAAGACCACGATCCTATTCAAAGGATTGGTTGGCCAGTTTAGCAATGAATTTTAACATCATTATTATGAAAGAGGAAAAAGGAAAAAAAACTTATAGGGGCTCCACCTTTGTACCTCATACATAGGTTTTTCCTTTTAATTGACTTATATTTTCTTGCCTATTGGACAAGAGTAATAATAACTTCCTTTTCTGTAAAGACAAAAGCATTTAGAAATGCTTATAAGAGACATACTACAATTTAAAAAACTCAAAATCTAGCTTCACATCTTGGTATCAACTAGAAGAGGCTCTTTGTAACATGTGTGGCATTTATTTTACAAACACTTATTGCACAACTACCAGGCGCCTGGCAGTGTCCTTGGCTCAAGGAAGGCAAAGTAAGCCCTTAAGAAACCTGGCAAGCAGTTACACGCCAGTGTGGAGGATTTAATAATGAAAATAGCCGCACAGAGAGGCAGGACCAGAGCCCTGAGTAGTGGGTGTTCTATGGGTGGCTAGTTCACTGGTCACATGTAAGGAGAGTTGGGAGAGGGAAACAAAAGAAAAACGCACATTCTGCCAACACATGCAAAAGGCAGAATATAAGGCCACTTTCACATAAACATGGATAAAGAACATATGGAACCCATTTTAATCTAGAGACTGAGGGTAAGCAAGCTCAGCAAGTCAGAGGACTACGACACAACTGACTGGGCTGCTTGAAAACATTTGGCAAACATTAGGTCAATCTCGCAAAAATGACACTTTCATAGAGTAAAAAAAGGCAAATAAACATATATATGTATATATATACATATATATGTGTGTGTGTGTGTATATATATATATATATATATATATTTTTTTTTTTTTTATGAAGCATTAAACCCACAAATACCTGGTTCTTCCTCTGTCCCAACCCTTCCTTCCCAGTCTAAGGGAGACAGACATACTGGAGAGTCCTGAGAACTCAGCATGCCTGGGGTTTTGGTCAGCACCTGCTAGCCATTTCAAAGGCTGATACTATTCATCAGAATCCCAAAACTATTGGCAAAGTTACATATAACTCCTAAACATTACTAGAAGGTCAAGGATTTTTCAAATATTAAAATTTGGCACTTGAAAAAATTATGTGAATTTGAAATTGACAGTTTACTATGAAGACTTGCAAAGAGGCAGATGGAAAAAGGAAATAAATACACATGTCAATAAATCTTCACAGGCAGCTTATCTGTAATGTCAAAAAGTTATCAGAAGTAATTTTTACATATTACTTTATAACATAGATTCAGTCACATTTCATGAATCTAGGAAGAAAAATGTGCATGAATGCTTTTTCAGGGACATTTCTCCATTCAAAATAGCAAAACAGTAATCCCACAACTTAGCTGAATTCCCTTGAATGCAAAAATCCCCCAGGATGAGCTCCAGAGCCAGAAAAAGCAGTAAAAACCTACCCAAACAGAAAAGTGAAGGAACAAAGAAACAGCTTAAGCTCAGGTGGCCCTTGTGCAAGTTGACATTTGCCCCAGTCCTTGACTGAGGAAGCCAACAACTCCAGGGGACTTCTTAGTCACTTACAACAGGGACAGGGTGTGCACTCGAGAAGAAAGAGGGCAAATGACCCTTCAACAGAGACCAAATGCCCTCTGATAAAATCTGGGCAATGAACACATGGAGAAGAGGGTTTATTGAATCCAGTTTCTAATTTGGTAAAACCTTTGAAAACAGTTTTACTTAGATTAACAGAGGTGCTCAAAAGGCAGGAAATACCTGCAAATAAAAATAAACAGTTACTGGAACTTGAGGAATTTCTCCTTAAAGGAATGGCAGGTGGCACTCACATATATTTGATTTCTCCTGTATCTCTGGAACAGGTTGTACATGATGGAACCTCCATGGAGCTCTGTCAGGGCCGCCATGTCGTCCACACCCTCCTCGTTCATGGGGTGCATGGCGGTCACCTTCTGCTGGGTGATTGTGCTCTGCTTGTAAGTGAATACCTGAGGGAGGGAGATGAACTCAGTTGTTTAATCAGCAGTAAATGGTTTTCACACAAGTGTCCCAAACCAGCAACACAATCTCAGTATAAAGATCCTCAATTAAAACAAAACAACACTGCAAAGAACCTTTTCATTCTTTATGTCACCTATATATTTCTAAGGGAAACAATTATTTTGATAGTTGCTATCAAGCATTCCTTAGACGTTAACAATTCTTTGAGAAACGCAGGAGTTACAGATTTAAAGTTCATTTCTCTGTGTATTTCTCCAATTGCTATAAATTAGTAACAGCTAAGAAACTAGCTAAGTCCTTAGAAAGTAATTTGGTTTCCCCACATGATGTTTTCTGTTGGGTCATATGGTAGTTTCAAAGCTCAGTAAGGTTCATCAATACTTCAGTTAAGTATTACAAAATTTTAGTTTCAGTACTTCAAATATCATAAAAATTCACATTTATTCCATATATATTCCATGTATCTGTTTGAAGAGTGGAACATCAACGTTTAGAAAATATTGTTGGCCAATATTCCCTCTCAATCAAGACACATAGCTCTTCATTATCTACAGGCAAAACAGATCCACACTTGGATTTTTAAAAAATTAGTTTGTCTCCTTGACAAAGTATATTCCTTAAAATTCCCATAGCAGCAATGAGTGCTACATGCACTATGTAGCATGTACATGAAGAGACTCTGATACCGTAGACCTGATTAGAGTTTAACATCTATTTCTGAAGATCTGCTCAGTGATCTTTTATCATAATTGATTTTGTATAGGATAAACCACACACAAGAAGTTAAGCTCCATTAGTTGACCAACGTTTGACCTTCAAACTAATAGATGGGACAAAATCATCTGACTACAGGGGTCTCCATATTTACTCATTTATTAGCTGGTAGAATTTTGTATTTCGTTTTTTTTTGTGGTGTTGGGGATCACACCTGGGGTCTTGTGTGTGCTAGGCAAGGGTTCTATCTCTGAGCTACATATCCAGTCCCTATCAGTTAGTAGCTTTTATGCTACTTGTGTGGCAATCGTCCTTTAAGTTAAACAAAAATGCCAACAAGTTTGGAAAAAAAAAAGGAAAGATGTAAGCAACACAAAAAAATACAGTTTTCATTAAGTCTATACTCATAGGTACACATGCATACTCGTACACACACACAAAACAACTTCCTGGAATATTTGCAGAACTTTTAAATTGGTAATTCTATTTTTAAAAAGCAACCAGCTACATGGTAACAAATAGTATGTTCTTGCAAAAGTGAATAACACACCAAGAATTGCAAAACTACCAATCCAATGGTTTCCCCAAGCCATGAGAAGTGGCATGTTTTATTTTTCTAGAGAAAAATGAAAATTTCAGTTGTGGCATCTCTGCCACATGAACCACAAAAGTTGGTCAAAACCAGTCCTGAGAAAGTGCTCAAGGCCAAAGCAAGGACCCACCCATCTCTCCTGAGCAAGAGCCAGCTCATCCGCTGCTCCCTGGGCTCGGACCTCCACCAGTGAAAGAGGCCACACGGTAGGCCCCACCTCACGGCAGAGGGGCCACCCTGCCATGTGAGTGCTTGGGCGGGCAGAGGCCTGGGGACGCTGGGGATTTGGGGTGGGGTGTGCCACATCCAGAAAAACAAGTATGAAAGGAAAAGACAGCAGGACATTCCAGTGAAGAAGCACATGACCTTCCGTCTTTGAGTCATAAATACCACAGAAGAAAGTTAAAGGAAACTTAGACCAACTGTAAAAGTAGCCCTAAGGCAACCAGCACAATTCCAGATGTTGAGCAATCAAACCCCTCTGCCCTTCCCAGGTTGCCATGTCCCTTGGGCACCTATCCAGGAAGATATTCTAGAAAATATGGCAGTTGGACAGGGTGGATGGGTCTCCACAGAAAGTGACAGTGGGGTGGGGCAGCGGAGAACTTGCCTGGCCCATCAACTCCTGGCCCCTGAGGAGCAGCGAGGAGGCACCGCGCCACCTCCCAAGGGCCTGGCCTTCCTCTGAGAGTCAAAGTCCCACCAGCACAACTCAACTGCCTCCAACACTTTCCTCTGGAAAAGAAGCCAGGATGCCAAAGCCAGCACAACCGCCTTCTACCTGAGGCCCTGGGGACGCACTGTCACCAAGTCGTGCCTAGGGTCCACACAACTGTGCCTGTCCGTTTCTCACTGTGTGTGTGAAGCAATCCAGAATTTAAAGAGAGAGATTATTTAGAGTATTAAAATTTTTAGCAACAGGTAAAAATCATGTTGATGCTACTTTATGGAAATAATCATACACGTCTTACAATGCTCAGTGTATCTCTCACATGCATATACACAATGATGACTTGTATGATATATGTAAATATTTTCTTTTCTTTTTAATGCACTGGGAACAGCAAGGCCGTGCATGACCTCAATTAAACAGCTCAGAGCTGGGCACACAGTCACTGAAAAGAAAAAAAAAAACCAGGTGTAATCTGTAAGCAGAGTCCCCACCTTCCTGTGTGTGTCTTTCTCATGTTGTCAGGGCACACTGCACAAAATGTGCCACATGCCCATTCGAGAAGATTTTAAAAACTACAACTATTCTTTCTTGTGACCTCAGGAAGACAATCATAGTGAGAGACAACAGACAAAATAAGAGGCTACAAAGAGAAAAATTTTAAAAAGCATGTGTCAAGATATAGGGTTGCAATTGATAAGCAAAGAGAAATGGAAGAGGAGAGAAAAAATGTATTTGTGAAGGAAAAACAAGGATGGTCATCCATCCAGAGACAGGCTAATACTGGTAAAGATCTTGGAGCAGTATCTGGAACATGGAAGTGCTTGAAAATTTAAAAATTCAGAAAATCCATCCAAGCCAGTACCCTGGGGATAGAGCCTATATTCCCTTTCAGGGAAAGGAGGTGAAAAACAAGTATCCAAGTAAACATTCGGCATCACTGATTCACTTCCACCACCTGTGAATGAGGGGAAGGAAGGACAAGGCAGCCCCAAGGGAGTTATTCTACATCAGGGGTTTGGGGACAGCCTCACTGATGGGTTAACATCAAAGGAGAAACGCTGCAGAGGTAAGGGACAAAACGTGCCCCTGCATTCTGCTGTCTTAATGCATTACTGGTTGAATGAACAACTGATTTAATTTGGAAAGATTTCAAAGGATTAATAAGACTCACAATCCCATTCAAGAAGTTTTAAGGAGAACCTCTTGAATTATCAAAAGTCACTTCTATGTGCAACAGTTAACAGAGGATTAGCTATGCAAGATTATTCCCAAGCAGCAGAGAAGAAACTTCCCAGTTTAAAGAGCAAGGGTCTTTCAAACAGGACTGTTTCTGGAAGAAACGACGGCCATGAAGCAATAATGAGATGTATTTCTAAAACCCGACTCAGAATAAGCAGTTACTTCAGTGGAGCGAATACCAGGAGAAACATGATGTGTTTAGAAAATGAGCCAAATATGGAAGATTCATAGACAGGAAATCAACTTAGGGAAAAATCAAAGAGTTGTTCCAAATAGCTCTTGTTATAGAATTATAAACCACTGGTCACAAGATGGGCTGGGTTTGTGTGGGAGCAGACAGAGGAAACGAATCGACCCTAATGGAAAAAAGAAAGAAAGAAAACTCAGAGCCTTGACCAACCGTAGGTCCACTGCTGCAGGAAGAATGAAGAGGCCCAGAGTCCATTAGTTAGATAAAAGTTTCTGTCTTTGACCCCAGAATAGTACGAGCACCGCGAGGAAGCCTCCGCACACTGGTATGGCTCTCACAGCACGCAGGCATGACACTCAGTCACGGCAACGTCCCCTCCCGTTGGCCTAGAATTTGTTAGAGTGGCAGCTCTCAATTTCACTCCCCAAGAAACCCTGGGCAGTGTCTGGACACATGTTTGGTTGTCACAGCCTGGGGAAGAGGAGATGGGGGCTGCTGACACCTGGGCAGGGGCAGGGATGCTCCAAACATCAAGCTACTACCCAGAAGTGCCAGGAGCGAGGTACCATGGTCTAGGGATGGCTGGCATGCCAGACAACCAGATGTCCATGCAGGTACCAGAAAAAGTGACCGCAGTGAGCCAGAGCCGATGAGCAAACTCTTCATAACAAACACACAGAAGTATTTAAAAACAATCAAAGAAATAGGAACAGTGAATGGAGGGCACTAAAATCAGCAAGGTGATGCTGCATCGCTCGCTGTTTCCTCTTCTGCACTGGATCCGAGCTAACAGGGATGAGGGTGAGGACGGTGATTTCCAGGCTCTGGGATTTGCTCATGTTCCATTAGCATCTTCTAACTATACTGCATGTGGTCCAGCAATACCGTCCACTCCATCTCTGCTCCTGGGAACTGTCCCCTGCTCTTTCCTGTCCAGACTGGCACACCTTTTCCTGTGTCTGGACTGCTGTCACCCCGCTACTCTCCTTCAGGTCTCAGCCCAAATGACATCCTTGCAGGTGACACTGGGACACTGCCTGGAGGACACCCCGCCTGGCCGCTGCTCCAGCTGCGCTCACAGCTCCTCAGGGTTTACCCACCACCTTGTGTCAAAATCCTCACCTGATCCCCCCACACTGAACATTCTGTCAGGATCTTTCAAACTCTTCTGCCCACAGCGTGTTTTTCCACTGTGAACTACTGCAGAGTCTCATCAGTTTCATAAAACAACACTGACCCTCACCAGCTCTTGAGAAGACGCCATGCTCTCGAATCTCCCTGTTTTCAGAACCCTGAGCCAAATAAACCTCTGTTGTTAATAAATTTCCCAGTCTCAATTATTTTGTCATAGCAACAGAAAACAGACTAAGACGACAATGTTTGATGCTTCCCCATATTTACTACTCTATTTCATTTCTTTTAAATGCTGGCTGTGATCTACAATGACTTACACCTCACCACTCCAAGGGCAGGAACCTTGCCTATCTTGTCTCCCAGTGCTCAGCCTTAGCTCGCTATACAGACAAAATACATACTGAGTAATGGCCCTGACCCTCCCAATGGGTATAATGCATACGGAGAGGCAGAAGGAGATAAGGAGCAATCAGTTTGGAAATCACATTCAGCTGGATTCATTTACCCTAAATATATGCTACTTATCACTTAAGGGCAAGGAGCAGGGTCCTCATTTCTCCAGCCCTTGATTTCCCCCATCTGTAAAATGAGGCTGGTGACAAGAATACCTAATTCATAGAATCCATGTGAAGGCTAAAGAAAATAATGTAGGCAAAAGTCATAGTGACTGGTACCCAGTGAGAACTCAACAGAAGTGGCTACTGGGCTGGGATGAGGCTCAGTGGCAGAGAGCTTGCCCAGCACATGAGAGGTCCTGGGTTCAATCCCAAGAATGGTGGGGGAGCAGCTACTCCTGTGGGGACACAAGGCAAGGAACGATGTAGAGGATCCCATGGGGAACAACCCAGTTTAGGGAGCAGGGGAGCCCAGGCTGGAGATGAGGGCCTGAATGCCCATGTTTTTGGTGACAGGCTTGCCCTGTCGGACGCCTGGTGGAAAGCTCCCGACATAACACTTGCTTCCCTTGTTTTCATCCCTTTGCACAAATCGGGCTGGGCTTGTTTAGATTTTCCCTGGAATTCTACCTTCCTTCTGGGGATGCCTCTCCTAAACTTTCCTTCTTTCTTTCATTTGTCGGCTCAATAATTCAGGAGCTGAAGGAGTGACTGAGGACAGAGGTCATGAGACACCCACCTCCTGACACGTGGCTAACCTCAGTGAGGGGTCACAGCGCAGGCTTCAGGTCCCCATGGGAAGCTTTCGGGGCTCTGCGCTGCCAGTGGCTGTCATGTGCTCTCCAGTTCCCTGAGGACATCTGGCCCTTGGACATCTGGCCCTTGGACATCTGGCCCTTGGCATCTGCGGACTCCATGTCCTCAGATTCAACCAACCATGGAAGGGAAATATTCAGGGAAATGTGTGTCTGTGCTTGTTGTTATTCCCTACACAATTCAGTATAATAATTTACATTGCATTTACATTGCATTTGGTATTACGGTAATCTAGAGATGAATTAAAGTATATGGGAGGGCCGGGCGTGGTGGCGCCCGCCTGTAATCCCAGCACCTGGGAGGCTGAGGCAGGAGGATCGTTAGTTCAAAGCCAGCCTCAGCAACTTAGTGAGGCCCTAAGCAACTCAGTGAGACTCTGACTCTAAATAAAATACAAAATAGGGCTGGGGATGTGGCTCAGTGGTCGAGTGCCCCTGGGTTCAATCCCCAGTACCCCCCCCCAAAAAAAAAGTATATGGGAGGAAACACCTGGGTTACATGTAATTTATATGCTATTTTATGTAAGGGATTTGAGATCCACGGGGGGAGTGGTCCTGCAACCTGCCCGAGGATGCCAGGGAGGACCACACTCTCTATTAATGTGCAACAAGATCCCGAATGACAAGTGGAGGATTGTGAGGTCAGTCTAAGAAGGGAACAGCTGGCCTTTTGTAACTCTGCCTTGGCCTACTGCTTCTGAGACTGGGGACAAAATTTGGAAGATGTACCTGTGAAGTCCACTAGAAGGTCCCATTGAAATCTAATCAAAAGAAAACTGATACTGGTCTACCCAGTGTGCAGGAGAAAACAGCAAGAGGACCCTGGCATAAATGACATCAGGGGCATTGCTTACGGTACCTCGCATCCTAGTTACCACGGCACAGGCAAGGCAAGCACTGCACCAACTGAGTTCTATCCCCAGCCCATACAATTATCTTTATATAAATGAATACTCTGGTACTTTAAGTTTGTCAGATAACCAACTACTAAATATAGATAACACAAACACTATTGGTTTTTCTTTTTTGGCAGCACTGGGGTCTCTTGCATGGTAAGCAACCACTCTACCACTGAGCTGCAATCCCAATGCTTTATTTTGAGACAGGATCTCACTAAATACCCAGGCCAGCCTCAAACTTGTGATCCTCCTGCCTCCGCCTCTTGAGCTGCAGGATTATAGGCATGCACCACGGTGCCCAGCTTAGTGACGGAAGGTCATTTCAATTGTCATCAGGTTTTCAGCACCTAGTGTATCATTTGGTACCAAAACAAATTAAGGAAGTGGGCCAGGCAGGAAAAATGAGCACTAAGAAGTGCTGGCTGCTGACATCAGGTACATTGCTTATGGTACCTCATCTGATCCACAGAAGGGGAGGAAGCACTGTAGTGCAATTCATCCTTTTTAAAGGATGAATTCACAGCAAATCAGATAAGTTAGGAACCTTGCCCAAGAGCACACAGCACAGGGACGCATTCCTGGAAGTCTCAGAAAAGCATGCACAGTGAAGTCATGCCTTTGAGGGACAAAGGGCACCTTTGAACTCCTGTTCAATTCAGGAATTGAGGGACACCTGCCGAATTCCAGTTCCATCAGATAGTCACTGTGAGCCACGGAGCACATTCCTCAGCCTGAGCTGATCTTCAAGTGAATTCAATGAAGTGAGACTGTCTCCACAGCAAGAGGCTGAGCTCAGAGCTATGAGGGCAGGGCCCCCCCAGAGCCTGCCCACTTATCCCTCCATCTTTGTGGGTTGTTCCTCTTCTGCACTGACTGAGGTCGGGGAGAGGGTGGGATGATAAAACCATGAACATGGGGGCAAAGAGCTCGCTAAGGGCAGAAGGAAATGGAGTAAAAAGGGAAGAATTCCTATGGCCCTTTGAGAGACAGGAAGGGAAGAAGGGCCAGCTTGCATCCCCTTCCCCGGGTCTAGGTTTAGTCTTGTTCTCTTTTTTCATTTATTTATTCTAATTTCTTCAGTCATCCTTGCCAGGCTGTGAGCTGGACAAGGAAAGACGTCAATAATGAATTTGACAGCCCCTCCTTTGAAGGAGTTCACAGTCCCCTGAGGGATCAGAAAATTAAACAGGCAACCCAAGCCCATGGGGGCTGGATCAGGGAATGTCCCACACAGAAGGGGAACAAGCCACATGGGCAGATGGTGGCCGGGAAAGCAGAAGACATGGAGGCGCGATGGCACAGGGTACCCCTCAGTTGACGGCTGGGCAGGGCATGGGGACGTGCCACCTCGGTGCTGGGCTTCTGACTGAGAGCCACATAAGCCACTAAGGAGGGACAGGTAAGTTTCCACCTACTCATCTCCATCAATAATTTTAATACCAAATACCATGCAGCAACTGTTTCTCTAGAGAGAAGACAAAAAAATGAGTCTTACTGTAACGTGCAAATCAACGAAATCAGCTTTCTAGAAACTCCACAGGAAAGCAATTTCCGTGATCCCTTCTACAAATAATCTGCACACACAGGGCTCCCCCAAGGGGAGGGTTCCTCGTGCTTTCACGCCCACAGATGACACCACCACAAGTGTCAGGCGAGTGTGCAGGACATATCAGGACAGGAGGCTGTGCTGACCCAGTCTCTGGACAGCACCTCTTATCCGGCCACCTCAGACCTTCCCGATGCCACTGCAGGCAGCCGGGCAGGAGCAGAAGTCACAGCTGCCCAGGGAAGTGCCCTGTGAGCTGCACGCCTCCCGGGGAGATGCAGAGCCATGTGAACTGGACCAAAGCTTGTACGGCTACAGCTGTCCAGCCAGAAGAAGTCAGGTGACACACAGCCCTGACCCCTCTTACTGAACTTGAGAGGAAAAAGTGAACTACTACTGTGATGGCAAAACCAGGCCCGGTTGTGAATGAAATTACAAAAATGTTATGGTAAGAGTCCAGTGCTGGGGAGGGGTCAGCTCCTAACTAACCATGGGCCCCACCTTTTGCATCATCAATACTGCCCCCAGAGTCTGACCACTCTGTCCTGAAGTGTAACAGGACGTGTCTGTGGAAGGCGCTGCTTCTTCCTCTCTGTTCTGTGAGCATGCTTTATGTTAGAGACCCTGCACAAGGCCTTCAGCTGCATAGATTAGGAATTTTTTTTAAAAAAGAGGAAAAAGCTCCAATGATAGGTTGGGTCTAAGATGATATCAAATATCCTATAAATACTGTGAGAAACTGTGGATCAGGGCTCAGAATTTTGGAATGCTAATCTCCCCTGGGCCGACCGGTGTAAAATAAAGCTTGGGTTCTCCTACTTTCCACCCTGCTGTTCCCCACAACACTGCAATGAGCTGGTGAGCCCAAAGCACGGCTAGCATACCCACACACAGGAAAGACCACACGAGGACATTCGCGTATTGTAGAAAACCAGACCCAAGTCTGCAGGTACATAAGGTTAGACACTGTGATTCTCATGGGAGACTTATGTGCAGATCTGTTTTTAATTTTTAGATTTTTAATTGACATACATACTTATGGAGAGTGGTATGAAGTTTCCATCCTTGGACACAATGTGTAATGATCAGATCAGGCTCACTGTATCCAGCATCCCAAACACTTATTATTTCTTTGTATTGGGAACATTTGAAACCCTCTCTACTATTTTTAAACACAACTAAATTTTGCCAAACATAGTTATCCTATTGTGCTATAGAACGTCACAGTTATTTCTACTATCCCCCTGCACCCTGTGCCTGTTATTCCTCTCTCCTCAGGTTTCTTCTAAATGCTGCACTACATTTCTTTATGTTCAAAAAAGAAAATTTTATATTTAATTTTTAAGAAGAATCTACTGGGCAAAGAAAGTCACCCTTGTTGTGCCAGCCACCCTGAGTCGCTTACTCTAGAGCTTTCTTGTAGCTCAGACCACCACACAGGCCAGCTCTTCCAACTCAGGAAGATGTCCAAACCGCTTGAGCCAGTCTCTTCAGGCAGAACTGCTTAGTACGAAGAGAAAGATCACTGTACAAAAATGTCTTCACTGTACAAAATAAGTTTGTGATATATTTGTACTACATGCCCACATGGTATAATCCTAGGTTTATTTTATAAAATGCACACACACACACGGGTGCGTGCACACACACTGTAATCTTGGGCATTCATTCTGGATAAATGAAAACTTATGTTTGTACAAAAACTTGCACATGAATGCTCATAGAAACTCTATTTATAATAGCCCAAAGCTGAAAAAAGCCAGTCCCAGAAGTTTATTTATATGTTGTGTGGCTCCATTACCATAATATTCTCAAAATGACAAAATTACCAAGAGTGAAGAACAGATTGGGGGTTTTTGGAGCTCAGGAGGGTAATGAGGACAAGTCTGCAAGGGCCACAGGAGGGTCCCTGAGCTGATGAGGCTGAGTCTCGACTACACCACTGTCATCACCCTGGGGTGAGACTGGGTTCTTCGTCAAAACAGATCACCGGGGGCAACTGTGGGCATGGGATCTTCCTCTATTATTGCTTACAAATAAATGAAGATCTAAAATTTTATCAAAACAAAAAGTTAAATTTAGAAAGTTAAAAAAAAGACACACACACACACACACACACACACACGCGAACAAAAGACTGAAAGGAAATAGATGGGAACTCCACTAATGGGTGCAAGCTTGTAGGTGTTCTCAATTTTGCTTTTTAAACTTTTCCTATGACTATTTCCCCATATTCTAAAACTTCATGACATTTCTAGAAAAAACAGTCCAATCAAAATCATCATCAATGAATACACTGGATCAATATATACTGATAACAGAACCAATATATATTTTTCAAAATGAACATGCAGAACAACTTTCAAAGAAAACAATGGAAACTTCCAAGTGCCACTACTAGAAAGGGCTTCACCTGGAACATATTAAGTCTCAGCCTTGAGAGACTCTCCCAGAACAGGCAGGGGTGGGTCCCAGCCCAAAGCTGGCCAGACAACTGGTGGACAAGCTCTCATTCCTGAGTCTTCTTACTCCTCTCCCAAGACTGGTCCTTCTAAGGGCCATCCTGGTCCCAAGCTCCGACCCGTTCACACAGCACAGCTACAACACAAATCTGAACTCTGGCAAAGAACCTCCCATTCAATAATCCCAACCCCACCCCCACGTTTCACAAGCATTAAAAACAAAGACATGCCTATGATCCCCGGACTCAGGAGCTAAGGCAGGAAGATCCCAAGTTTGAGACCAGCTTGGCAACTTAGGGAGACCTTATCTCAAAAAATTAAAAGGGCTGGGGGTGCAGCTCATGGCAGGGCGGCCCTGGCTTCAATTCCCAGCAATTAAAGACAGACAGGGCTGGGGCTGTGCTCAGTGGTTAGAGCGCTTGCCTTGCACGCTTGAGGCCCTGGGTTCGATCCTCAGCACCACATAAAAATAAATAAAGGTATCGTATCCATCTGTAACTAAGAATATCTAAAACCCCTGACTTTCAGAACCCTTTACTGTGGACTCCCCAAGCTAGAAACCAATCCATCTAAGATTCTCCTGCTCTGCTGGTCACCATGTCCACTTTCCAAGACCTGGAGAGCTGACAGTCGAGCCCACTGGAGTCTGCCCTTTCCCCCCTCCTGGCTCCTCCCTTGCTCCATCTGAGCAGAATTCATTTCAATGCCTTTACATTCTGTGGTTCCAGTGTTTCTCAAATTAAGAGTCCAAGATGCATTCATTTTTATTTTTAACTTTGTTTTAATGACATTGAAAATTCTAGTTCTAATGTTGATTTTTCTTGGTGCTGATAATTTAAAACTAAAAGGTATTTTTAGAGATGAGACTTTGGTTTCTTAGCTGGTGCTTCTCAAATAGGATCTGCTGGAACCTTTACTCCTTAAAGAGGAAACTGCTCCAGTTCAAGCCACGTGGTCTGGGATGGCTTTGAGCCCCTCAGAGCCTCAGTGGCCGAGCGGCCTTCACTGTGACAGGCACTTCCCTGAGGCAGAGTATGATCACCCACAAAGCATTCGCACAGGCCTCGACACTGGCTCGGAACTCAAACCTCGAGTCAGTGCCTGTCACCGCCATGAGCAACATAATCTGATCATACCAGGATGAAATTCTTTCACAGTTTGTTTCCAGTGGCTTCCAAGATAAAGTGTCAATTCCTTAACCTGGTTTCTCTCCCATGTCCTTCCTGAGCAGCTCTGGCCACTCCTCCCAAGCTGACCCCAGTTTTATCAGATTGACCTGGAGTCTCTTGACAGTTAACTCTGCTGGGTCATTCCTTCCTTGGCTTCCACGTCCTCCTGGTCACTGCTCTTCACCCGGCCCTGCCTGAGCCACAGCACTTGTCTCCACAGCACCCGGGCAGAAACCTCTCCTGTCACTTGCCACACTACATTCTCATCTCACCTTTCCCACCTGTCTAGTAATCAGGGTGACAAAGCTTTCAGTTCACATGATAAAGTGCCTGATTTCCCTGAGCTCTCTGGTGAGGATCTGGGGCTGCATCTGGGCTGATGGGAAGGAGGGTGAGAAGGAATCATAGTGTCTACACCCACCGGGGGTGTGGACAACCGCTTCTCATTGTATTGACCCACCCACAAGGACCAGGACACGTCTCCTGAAGACTCTAGGTCCTCACTGCTTCATCAGTGCCTGGTCCCAGTGGCTGCTTGGTGACCGTCTGCTAAAGGGATGGCCATTAGCTGCCCATCTATGGTGCCGCCACCATCCAGTGAGGACCTTGAACTTTTCATCCAGAGCCTAACTCTAAAGACTTTGCTGTAAGTCAACATTTTTCATGTCCTGCCTGCTTTGAAACTGTCTTAAACTGAGTAAAAGGACAGTAATTCCTTGGCTGCTCTATTATGAAATGAAAAAGGCACAACTGAGCCAAATATGCACATATCTCTGAGTTTTAAAAGAGTCAAAGTCAATTTTATGAATCCTGGTTCTAAGCATTACGTTTTCTCCAGTGCCACTTGTGTCAAACGAACACATTTCCAAATGGCAATTAAGAATTAGGAGCTGATGCAGGTAAATACCTCCATGGAGGTATTTAGGATTCTAGTGAACAAAAATAGAATCTGAATGATTCCAGATTGCAGACTGAAACCAACTCGATTTTGGCGGTTTGTTTGTAAAAGAGGGCAAGAGGTCAGCTGGGCTCAAACTAGTGGTGCAAAAACTAGAAGGAGACACACCATGCAGAAGGTAATCAGAAGGGCCAG
Organism: Glaucomys volans; assembly: GCA_020662805.1. Lineage (NCBI taxonomy): Eukaryota > Metazoa > Chordata > Mammalia > Rodentia > Sciuridae > Glaucomys > Glaucomys volans. The sequence continues at coordinate 466,227 of JAJEJO010000330.1, read as the reverse complement.
AGACGAAGCACAACAGTTTGGAACATGAAACAATTATGTCACTACTTCCCCTACACACCACCTCACCCCCACCACCAGGGAAACCTGCAGAGAGGGAGAAAAGCCTACCTGAATCATTGAAAGGATGAGGGAAGGACAGGAGGGTAGAAAGAAAAGATGGAGAGGAAAAGGTCACTAAATAAGAAGGGCAAAGGTTAAAAACAAAAACAAAAAAACCCAACACTTTTAATAACTTTGGAAAAAAATTAATAGCATGTACTGAGATAGTTTTCCCAGTACGTGGAGCACCAGCAAAATCAGAGGGCTGAAGAAAACACCCTTGGTGTCAATAAGGAATCACTGTTTGTCCCTAAATATCCAGGGAGAGAAACACTGGGAAAGTCTCGCACATCCTGTACCAGAAATCTGGACCAAATGTCCAAAAGCCAGAGAGGATTTGAGGGTTAGGGAAATTAATGGGAGTGGAGTTGAAACCTTCCAGAGAGCCAAGGCCAAGCGTGATAAACATGACCGTGGTTTTGTCAATATCGTCATTCCTTGCATAGCTTTGCATAGCTTCCCATAGCTTCCCATCCCCGCTGAGCTTCCCAGAGGCAGAGCTGGGAGCTCCTTCCTTTCTGGTGACAGGCTTTATAACATCACATTTCTTCACATTTCCATTTTCTAGTGTCTACAGATCAAAACCAGGAGAGGAACAATGGGGTTCGTGCCCTCTGTCACTCACTACCAAATGCTCTGCTCCCACAGAGCAGACCCTAACCCTGCTGCCGCGAACACCAAGTGCCATCCGTGCAACAGCCACTCCCACTGGCAATACCCACCCCCCAAACACTCACACCTGCAATGTTCTGGGTCTGCATTCACCCCCTAGTGCTGCCGCCATCTACTTCCTGGGGCAAAGGCACCAGAGGAGGCAAACCAGACAGTCCGTGACCTCACGTGATGAGAAGGTGGCCAGAGGGAAACCGACGAAGACTGGGGTAGCAAAATGCACCAAGTGACGCAGCCTCGCCTTGAGGATGTCAGAACTGCGGAAATGGCACGCGCTCGGAGAGGCTGACTCTCAGACGCGTTAGGATTCATTAGATAAGAATGCATAAGTGCACCTCATTTTAATCACAACACAGATATTTTTTAAAGTAAAAAATTATCTGTTGTGTTCATCTCTTGGCAGTTACACACACCTCTTTGAAAAGTACATGGGTTAACACGTGGCAGGTGGGAGTTGGAAGTGGTACAGGTGCTTTGGAGAAGAGTCTGGCATTTCCCCAAAATACTGAACAGTGCTACCATAGGCAAAGGGCCCAGTGATTCCAACGCTAGGTAGAGACACCCAAGATCCAAAAACATGTCCGCACAGAATGTTCAAACCAGCATTGTTCCTATTGGTCAAAAAATAGAAATGACCCAAGTATTCACCAAGAGATGAGTGGATAACAAAACATGGTATACCTGCACAATGGAATATTACCCAGCTGTAAGAGGAAAGACACACTGTGACAAAGATGAACCTTGAAAACATGCTAAGTGAACGAGGGCAGACACAGAAGGCCACGTGTTGTATGATTACACAAGATGTCCAAAATAAGCAAATCCAGAGCGGCAGATTAGTGATTGGCAGGGGCTGGAGGGGAGGGTTGGGGATGGACTTCTGGTGGGTCAGGGTTCCTTCAGGGTGGTAAAAATGTTCTAAAATTGTGTTGATGACTGCACAATTCCATGAATATGCTAAAAAAATCCACTGGACTGTACAATATAAAGAGAGAAATTCTGTGGCATGTGATTTATATCTCAACAAAGCTGTTGTTTTTAAAGCACACCCAAGTCAGGCACTTAGCACAGCAATGGACACATTGGTCCCAGGCAAAGGATGGGCTGACCTGTATATGTGAGAAGGAACAGGGTTAAGCCCAGCTCTGACATCTTTAGTCACTTTTCCTATTGGAAGACGGTAACATGGCAATTAAAAAGGAAGAATAAAGCAGAAGGGGGTAAGCATGCCTGTCCTACGAAATTCCATGGTCTACACTGCACTAGTAACACTGGGTTCTTTCAGGTTTTTGGATGGCCTTGCGAAAAAATACTATCATTCTAGCACTAAAGTTAGATTACCAGGAATGGAGCTGCTACCGGCATGGCTGGGCTCATTGGCACACGCCTGTAATTCCAGCGACTTGGGAGGCTGAGGCAAGAGGATCACAAGTTTGAGGCCAGCTTCCACAACTTAGACTGTCTCAAAATAAAATAAAAAGGCCTGGGATATAGTTCAGTGGTAGAGTGCCCCTGGGTTCGATCCCCAGTACTGAAAATAAATAAATAAAATATCCAGAAGCTGCAGGAATGCAAAACCCTAAAGACAAACTCAGAAAAAAATATTCAGAAACAATGTACATTTTCAAATGAACTCAGTTTTAAAGTTGTTAAAGCCTTTTCACTGTGTGAAAAGAGCTGAGGCATTAAGGATAATTATTTTGTGAGTTTGAGCTAAGTGTATTTAAAGACAGAGAATATTTCTGTACAAAAGGTCAGAACACTTGACTAACAACGAGAACAATTCTGTTCCTCAGTGGAAGATTTTGTACACTTTTAGAAAAAGTGGCTTCATACTTAATACTGACAACCAAACTTTGTTTCTGCAAATTTAATGCTCTTAACATTATGCATCAAGCAAGCACCAAACAGCAAAACTAGAGATTAATTTTCATTAGAAAATTGTTTTTATTTTTACCACTTTTCCAAGAGAGAAAGCACGGTTATATTTCCGTGAGCTCTACAGACCATCAAATGCACGGGCCCACAAAGCCTGCAACACTAATGCCCAATTCGGGCTCTCCTCCAACAGATCCAAGTTCTACTTGAACTTTTAACAATGGAAGCTGACTTCAATGCCAACTTTTCTTACACACTGTTTTTCATTAATAAGCTTTTCTGTCAGTGTGTCTAATAATAAAGCGCATGATCTCTTTGTCCTAACCTCATTATTTGAGATTCTGGAGGGCGGGGGGTTTGGAATTTTTTGGACATACTAGCTTATGCTCCCACGCCCAGCACAGCCATGGCACTTCCTGCTGGGAAGAGCACAATATCTGATAACTAGACAAAGAGGACTCGATCACAGAAGGCATGAGACCACAGCCTTGGGGGGAGGAGGGTGGAAGGGAGTGGGAGGGTCACATAATAAACAGGAAAGCAGGTGGCAAAGGACACCCTACCTTCACAGGATAAAGCACAACCTTGGCAAGGGGCATCTTAAGAAAACGCTCTGTGCATATAAACACACAGATAATGCACGCTAGTCCTCTCGAGGTATGATTTCTGACTCTCACGATGGAGGTTTAAGTTGCCTCCTTGCCCACCTTTGCTCAAAGCTCTTCTGGTCAAAATGTACTGACTCTATACCCAGGGATGTGCAAAAGCTGAGGAATAGACAAGCATGAAGTGCTGCCACCACTGCCTCAAGGGAAGAGCGGATGGGGAAACTGACCCCTGAAAGTGCCCTTAACAGGTGCTGCAATCACACCTACGGGGCCCGGGCAGAGGCCAACTCCACCAGGGAAACGTGTTTCCCATCAGCCCTGTCACTAGGCAAATGTGTAACCAACAATTGCCACTGTACTTCTGGGAACCCATCTTTCCCTACTTATGCAAAGAACACCCCCTTCCCGAGCTCACAAGGCTGCTGGAAGCATCAGACAAGTGGTCAGGACATGCAGGACTAAGGACTTTGAAGTGCAGGCTGCTGCCAAGATGCGACTCTAGCTCCTACATGAAGTAGCCCACTGGTTCCATCATGACACTGTCAAGGTGTGTTTCCTTGGAAACCCTGGTGCAGATTCTGGTTCCTCTTGCTCTGCTTCTGCCCTGAGCCCTGGACCTCACATTCACCAGTTCATTCCCTACCACGTTTGGCACCCAGGTGACACCACACCCAGCTAGCTTGGTCTAGCACTGACCTCCACACACCCTGGAACCTTCTGCGTGCTCCTGCTTAAAGTGTATGCTCCACTCCCCTCTCACCTTTGAACTTTCTATGCCAGTGACTACTCTGAAAATGTTGTATCTTATATGTACATGTAAATGAGTGTATACACAAATATGCACAAATATCTATATATAAACATAGATAATGTCATTGTGGCAATTCTTAATGGTATAACCTAGCCAATACCTATGCAATATCTATCAATCAGCCCTCTGGAAGATGCTGTTCTTATCCTCATCTTATAAACGAGAAAATGAGAAAATTGAGGACCAAAAAGCTTAAGTAACTTGTCTTGAGTCATATTTGTCAATACGTGGCAGATGGGACTAGGAGCCAACAGGCCATCTATAGGAGCATGCCAATGTGCACGCCACTGGGTACCATCAGTAAATGCCACATTCCCCTGTTTCGAAGTATGTTTTATTTGCTTCTGGAAGGTCCTGGACACCCTTGTCTAATTTTCTAACTGAAACTAACTCAGTCACTCTTGCCCGTCCATTGCTAAAAATCAAGTAAACAATATTTTCAAATTGCATTAATTATTTGTACCACATGTCAAATACTTAGCAGTGGGTAACTTAAAGACAAACTCTTTTTAAAAAAGACATGAAATAGTCATGGGAAATGGACAGTTAACACTTAACCAAAAAGCCTCTAAGTCTTCTGAAGTTCATTAAAACCCAAACTAGTTTGCACAAGTTGACCTAGGAAGATTAAATAAGGACACCAATAAATAAACAGTAACAACACGGTTACATAAGAACTTCAAACACTTGACCATATGACTTCATTTTAATTTATCCCAATACACAAAAAGACTGGCACAGAAATGGGGAAATGGGCATGAGTTAGTGGGGAGTCCTGTCACTCATGTGACTCAGCTGCTGACTAATCACTTGTCCTCCCTTCCCTCACCCCCAGAAACATGAAGAGCTCTATCCATTTTCCCATCCAGACTTCCCTGAGTATCCCTGAACTTATTCTCTCTAATCATGCTAGAAAATAATTTCCTTCCAAAAAATTTTTATTTACTTCTTTTTTTCTTTGAATAATTAATCCTTTGTCCAACTCAGAGTTGATCAATGGGGCTGTGTGGATTTTACATAAACCACAGGAAAAATAAACACTTCCCTACACTCAGATCCATGTTTCACTTGCACAGACCTTCAGCGTTAGCGTAGTGAGGAAAGCAGAAAGGGAACAGTGCTTCTTGAAAATAAGATTAGTTCATTTCCTTGGCCCATTTATTGATTGGGTTATTAGTGTTCAATGAACAGACACTTTATAGAGGAAGATCTACAAGCAATCAACAGATTTATGAAAAAATGCTCAACAGCCCTTGTTATAAGAGAAATGCAAATCAAAACCACCTTATGATTTCATCTTACCCCAATTAGAATGTCTTTTATTAAGAATACAGGCAACAACAGGTGTTGGCGAGGATGTGGGGAAAAGGGTACACTCATACACTGCTGGTGGGAGTGCAAGTTGGTGCAGCCACTCTGGAAAGCAGTGTGGAGATTCCTTAGAAAACTTGGAAGGGATCCACCATTTGACCCAGCTATCCCACTCCTTGGCCTATACCCAAAGGACTTAAAATCAGATTACTACAGTGATGCAGCCACATCAATGTTCATAGCTGCTCAATTCACAATAGCTAGATTATGGAACCAACCTAGATGCCCTTCAATAGATGAATGGATAAAGAAACTGTGGTATATATACACAATGGAATATTACTCAGCCATAAAGAAGAATAAAATTATGGCATCTGTAGGTAAATGGATGATGTTGGAGACTGTTATGCTAAGTGAGATCAGTCAATCCCAAAAATCCAAAGGCCGAATGGTCTCTCTGATAAATGAATGATGATGCATAATGTGGCGGGGGGAGGGTGGCAAGAATGGAGGAAGGATAGATAGCATAGAGGGAAGGGAGGGGTGGGGTCGGGGTGGGGAGGTAAGAATAATAACAGAATGAGACAGACATCATTGTCCTTTGCACATGTATGAATGCACAGATGGTGTGACTGTACTTTGTGTACAACCAGAGAAACAATAGCTGTACTCCATTTGTGCTCAATGAATCAATAAGCAAATAAAAAAATTAAAAAAAATAAGAAATTCTAACCAAAAAAAAAAAAGAAAGAAAATAAGATTAGTGATTATATTCAGTGACTTTTGAGATCTGTCCCCATTAATTTCTCCAAGAATATGTCTAACTGGCTGTCCTTGTTTTAAAAGGAGAAAAACAAACAAAACAAGTTATGAAGGTAATTATGGTAAAAACTAGAAACATTTTTAAATGAGGCGAGAAAACGCAAGTCAGCTTTCTGCTGGTTGAATTCACCTACCAGAACTGAATGTCTGGCTGTTCTTCCTGCAGGTGGCCTTGAAGCACACGGGGGCACAAAAATGGCATAAACTGGATTCTAGTACCTAAAATCCATATTTAACTGCTAATTCTAAGTGGCACCTTGTGCACTGGGTTTTGTCCTTACAACTGATGTCAATTCAACTGTGAAGGTAGGTGAGAGTTCAAGCAGCATTAAGAACAAGTGCTATATCACCTAGCCCAGTCTCAATCCAGAGTCTTCATATCTAGGTGTGTGAAACGTAGAAGTCTCACAGAAACCAGTAGGAAATGAAGGAATTCTGCTCACCTCCCTTTACAGTGCCTTTAAATAAAACATACAAGTTCTCCAGAAAGATTTTATTCACACAGGAATTATAGATATATATATATGATTTAAATCTCTCTCTCTCTATCTCTATCTCTCTCTCTCTCACACTTATATATGTGATTTAAATTACTATCTTAACCAAACCTGTAACTGACACCTTAACCTGATGTGTTACAATGATCAAAAACCTTATCTTTAAGTGAAGGGAACAGAATAAAGAGACTGCAGAACTAACCCTCTCTCTGAGACAAGGCCCGGGACAAGGGGTTTTAGATAGGTAATAGAGCCCTATTGTTGAATTATCTGCAGAATTTCCAAACCCTCTACTGAGACTAACTTTCAGTAGCCAAGGGGGAAATGTAAGACAATGGAGTTATTCATGAAGCCTAACTTCTTCGATTTAAAAGGCTGTCCCCTTATTCTGAGATTACGTCCTTCCTGTTTGGGGTATGTTAAAATTGTCTTTGAAAAGTAAAATGACAGCAATAGTTATCAAATGCTCTTGCCTGAAAAAAATCAAAGACAGGACAAGTCTATGTTGATCTCCTAGAATTTCTAGAATCCAAAGGTCTGGGAACCAGTGAGTTACAGTACCCAGGTGCTAAAGAGTATCGGATGCTGACCTTGGCCAACTCCTTTCATGGGCTGGATATGAATTGTTTTCAAAGTGAAATGAGGCCAAACAGAAAGACAAGGCATTGGCAGACTAATTATAACATTGCTGTCATTAAGTATTATAAGACTAAACAGGATTTGGATGAAATTTCCTTCACACCAAACTTTCTGCAACATTAAAAACCACCCTGAAGTCATTCAAGGGCAACAGTCATTTCTGGGTGTGAGACAGAAATGTTCTAGAATGGATCTGCCAAGTTCCTTTTCTTCCTTCCTACCCACACCCAAGCATAAAGGTTAACACCTGGCTCCACGAAGTCTATTACCAAGTCTCCCAAATTTTGGTCATCATGAAAAAGCACCAGCCTTCATTCATTTATTTCCAAAACCTGTACTGTCTGGTTCTTTGCTGTCAGAAGTATCCGGAACAGGGTGGAGAGAAGCTGGTGGCCACAGACAGCTCCATCATCAGCAGCATCGTTGGTATTAAAAGGTGGGGAGGAGCATGGTCATTATGTAGGATCCACCTTTGGGATGATGAATGATGACACATGACAGGTACAGAGTTCTTGCAATGACAGGCATGTCGCCAAGCACTCAGACACTCCCTCCCCACTCCTCCGGCCAACCTGGAGCATATTACCATCACCATTTCACGGATTCACAAACAGACACCAAAAGTTATCTTAAAATAGCAAAATATTCAAATGGAACTTACATAGGACTCATCCTAGAGAAACAGTGTTGGTATGAGCTGGTTATCATTGATCATAGGAGCCCAAATGAGCACAGTAACCACAAGAATGAATCATCAGAGAGTCCAGGACATCCCAAAGTGAATGCATGTTATTGAGCACTAATTTTATACATGGTTTCTCTTGCTGTTTAGGAACATGATTAAACAAAGACTTGAACATGTTTCTTCACTATAGAAATTAAGATTAAACGCAGCTCTAAATTTCTTTATAAAAAGAGAATATAATAAAGTGGCATTTCCTGGACTTAATTTAACCCATCTCTCACCCACTTCTCCCATCATTTAGGATTTATGTTTCCTAGTAAAGTCTTTGGGAAAAACTTGAGAGTGAGAGTGAGTGAGAGAGAGAGAGAGAAAGAGAGAGTGTGAACAAGAGTGAGAGTAAGCCGGGCGTGGTGGTGCACACCTGTAATCCCAGCGATTTGGGAGGCTGAGGCAGGAGGATCCTGAGTTCAAAGTCAGCCTCAGCAATTTAGCGAGGCCCTAAGCAACTCAGTGAGACCCTGTCTCTAAATAAAATACAAAATAGGGCTGGGGATGTGGCTCAGTGGCCAAGTGCACCTGAGTTCAATCCCTGGGTCCAAAAAAAAAAAAAGAGTGAGAGTAAGAGTGAGTGAGAGAGAGAAAATGGCAGGGGAGCTGTTCTCAGGGGAGTAGTGGAATTTCACCGGCTAATAACAATCTGGACCAATGACCGACTAGGAAGTTCATGGCTAACAATCTGGGTTGTAAAATGGTGTGGGGGAGGCAGAATAATGGTGGCAGTGAAATAGCAGATCTGATGGCAATACTTAGAAATATGAATATTACTCAGAGAGGCTAACATCATAGCAATTATTTGAATTTATTATTTTAAAAGTATTTTCCCCTTCCATTTTATTAACTGAAAAATTATTTCAGTCCATTATCTGCGTATTATAGGCATTTAGTGATAACTGCAATCTAATCTGCATCTGGACAAAAAGAAGAGATGTAATCCCCTCACCCCAGGGTAATATATTTTTTGATAATAGAATACCTTTTCCACAGGTAGCTAAAAATAAATTCAAAAGACAACCTCTAGGCACAATCTTAAGAGTAACCGATTCACTGGAACTTAGTTATGACTAAATGTTTGTTAACAATAAAATCTTGGCCTAAGCTCCCAGAATAAAAGATGTACCTATAAAAGATGTACCTTTGCATGGGTTAGCAAAAAAAAAAATGTAAGGGAGAATTAGGAAGATACATTTAGAGATTGTCGTAGGGCTCTGTGGCTGGGATTATCCCACAACATTTCCCCATTTTACATTAACAAAACACCAAAGTATGTCACCATTTGACATTCTTTTCATGTATACAATGAAATCAAATCCTAGTTGCAAGATTCAGACATAAGCTAAACATCTGGCCCAAAGACCAGATTAACAGCAAATTTGGAGAAACATCCAAATGGTGTTAAATAAATGTACTTATTTCAGAGGATACTTGTTCACAAAATATTTCAACTAGTAAACTTAGTCATGAAAAAAAAAAAAACTGATTTATTTTTTGTCCTTTCCCAGCTTGGTTTGAAATCTTTTCAACATTTCAAAGTAGCTAAAATATATGCCAACACACACAAAAGAAATTAAGATGGCAGGCTGCATACATCTGCTTTGACCCAAAAACAAAAGCCGTTTTGCTCTGTCTCTAGAGCCAGCTGTAATAAAAGCACGAAAAGCCCAGATGGCTTAGATTTTCTTTACACAAAGTAACCGAGAAGGCTGACATTTAAACTATTTATTCAGAGCTGGGAGTGCGGCTCAGTGCTTGCCTAGCATGCGTGAGGCCCTGGGTTCAACCCCCTGGCAGTGCCCCCACATAAAAAGTGACACTGAACTATTTATTTAGCAAGTCTAATCCTAATGGCAATTTTAGACCCAGAATCAATATGAGACAAAAAGGAATGCTTTCAGGCAAGTAAAAACTTAATGGGTCTATACTAATATCCCTGAGAGTATCAGCCTATTCTGCCTAGCCCAGGAAAGCTGTCTATCAGGGAGCACCTACATTCATTGTTTCTTATTTATAAAGTCTTCATATACGAACCCAACAGGCCAGCCTCTAGCTGCTGACATATTTTTAGAAATATTTTTTGAAAAAAATACCCATTCTTAGTTAAAGAACACTAGATCTGAAATGGACACTGGCAGGAGAAGCAGCAGGGGAAAGGGCCTACATAGGTGAGCTGGCATGACACCCATTCCCATGCCTTCAGGGGGTCCTCTGAGAAGTTTGGGTGGGTGTGGAACAGATGTTTCAGCTGGGTTTTTCCTGTCATATAAAATGGTTTTTATTAAATAGCAGACATAACAACTTCATTCCTACCCTGAGGTCCATTTTACATTTCTGAACTTAGGAGAATATTAGAAGTGGCCATTGTGTCCTGGTGACTTCTTGTTGTTGTTGCTGCTCCCCTGCATGAGTCCATGCTTTTTAAGAAAAAGTTATAAGTAAACCGAGGGCAGCAGCCTTAGGAATCCTGTCCCCACCTACCAAGCTACAGTTTATGCTTGGGAAGTCAGCTCCCAGGAATGATGGATCCTGAACCTGCTTCTGTTGATGCATCAAAGAGGTGGGAATCAACAGGTGTTAATAAGTGACATTTTAAAATTCAGAAACTTGGGTCATGTGCTTGTCAAGAGGATCAGAACGAAGTGACTCTAAAGAGAAAAGCCTTTGCCAAACAACTACACAGGAGCCGAGGAGAAAAGCAGCCCACTGTACTCCTGGAGACTATGAGGGTGAGACTGGAAATGGAATGCAAATGATGCTGCCCCACACCGGACATAAGCCAGCACTAGAGACCAGGTGAAAGAGAGCCTCTGAGTTCCCATGAAAGACAAGTTCACTGTGAACACGGCTCCACTCACAGTGTTGCCAGATGAACGTCAAAGCAACCTGCAGTGGTCACTGTATCCCTCTCACCACTCGAGCACAGAGGCAGGAGGAACCTGGTCCCTGGCAACCTTCAGGTGGATATCTCTGGCATTACTATTTTCCCAGACAGAGAGAGCTGTCCGTTTTCAAAGGCTGACACCCATCTGCTGAGGAGTTGTCCTCTGTACCTGACCTCAGCATCAGTGCCTCCTGTGCGCTGCCTCTTCTTATCCAGGCTGACACCCATTCTTCCTGGGGGAGACAGGAGCTGCTCCACACTCTCCAGGTAAGAATTTACATCAAAACTCTTGAATTAACCCAAAACCTCTTCCTGACTTAATACCCCATTTTTTGGGCTTCTTCCATGGAAGCCATTTTTAAAGCCTTACTGATCTGTCAGTTTTCTCAGAACTATGAAAAAATTGTGCCTCTCTTCATAAATGAGGCTTGAAGTAGTTTAGAAGAGAAAACCTAAACTGATTGTTTAAGCACATAAAAATTAACTCTGTTCTTAACTGCAATTGTGATCTTAAGTTTGCACATCAAAATATCCTTACTATTAAAAGGGGACCCATTATGAAGTCCACCAGCATTGGCTAAGTATGGCTAGCCATTCTTCCATGTTTTTCCTTAGGTTTAAAAGCCCTAAATAAAATCTTTTAAATAAATGTAGCATATCCACACAATGGAATATTACTGAGCAGTAAAAAGGAGTAAGATACTGGCACAGGCTACAACACAAATGATGCTTGAAAACATTAGGTCAAGTGAAAAAGTCAAACAAAAAATCTCACATCGTAAGGTGTCTTTTCTGCTTTTTTCAATGCTAGGGATCGAACCCAGGACCTTACATATACTAGGCAAGTGCTCTACCAAGTGAACTATACTCCCAACCTGTAAGTTCATATACTGTGTGATTCTACTCACAGGAAACGTCAAGAACAGGCAGAGCTCTGGAAGACGGTTGCCGAGGCCTGGAGGGATGATATTGGAAAGGCTGGGGATGACAGTTGAGGAGTAAAGAATTTCTTTTTTGAGTAATAAAAATGTCCAAAAATTTATTGTAGTGATTACTACATGATTCTTTGAATATACTGCAAGCCACTGAACTGCACATTTGAAGAGGATGAATTATATGGCATATGAATTATATTGTAAAAAAAGAACTTAAAAAATTTATTTCATACCATAGTTCAAACTTAAAAAAAAGTTTTATGAAAGAAAGTTTTAAAATAATCACATTGTAGGGGCTAAAATGTGCCCTTAGCCACTTTTGCTCTATTAGATAAAAGTAATATCTATGAACCATTTTAAATTCTCTATCAAAGAGAGCAATGAGCTCATAATGGATACTCTGAATATAATGAATACTATCCAAAGGCAGAAATTATTTTATATGGTATTTACATCATTGCAAAAATGTCACAAACAGGGGACATCCAAAATAAGTGTTTTGGATGCGGAAATCTATACTCACTATTGCCCCCTCCAGCAATATCTACAAGGAACACCATACTATTTTCCAAGGCAAGTTAAAAGTTCTTTGGTGAAAAGAATAATAAGAGAGAAGAATAAACATTTTAAGTGAGCTATGCTCAAATATTATCTCTAAATACACTTTATATCAGAAAAATAAATGCTAACGTTAAAATAGCTGCAATTTCAATCTCCCTAGTCTACACTGCTTGGGGAAGGAAATTAGGTTAATCGGACAGGATTTGTCCTTTACAAAGGCATGCTGGCAACATTCCCTGGAGGCGTGGTCTCCTTTGAGTCCTTTGTTACAAAAGTTTCCTGAAACTGGGGACAGCATATGTTCCAACCCATTGTCACAGGAGTGACTGTCTCTGGGCTCAGCCAGTTAACATCTGTCATTAGCTCTGTTTGCAAGAGCAAAAGCAGATGCTTGGAGTAGGACACTGTGCACTCTGACATGGCAGGAAGATGGATCCATTTCAGGACAGAGGATCATTCCAGGAGAATGAAATACTCGCTGAATTCTCAAGGGTGAGCTACCCGGTTACCCTCACTAGAAGACTCAGGAATACTATTAATTATTTCAAAATTACTCCAAGAACCATTTGGAACACCCAAACGGCAGCTAGATTAAAGGCTGACTTGAAATGAAGCCCTGCGTTTGAAGCTTCTCATACAGGCCATGTGCTGAACTTGCAAATGTAATATTAAACTATTCTATGAGATTGCACAAGACCTGCTACAAAACTTTCATCTAGAAAACCCTTTGGGGATTTTTTTTCTCACTCAAAAAGGCATTGGAATAATCAAAATATCTCACCCACTGCAACGCATACTTCATCTTAATTTCAGAAATGTATCAACACAGAGATTTACGAAGAAAGAACTCCTCCAAAAGTAGTTCCTTGGAGTAGTTTAACGTTACTGATGGAACATTAGAGCTAAACAAGAGGAGAGTCTGATCCTACAGAGGGGGTCTCCTGAACTTGGGAGTCTTGCTCAAGCTCCTTGGTTCTCGTGGGGCAGGGACTGGGTGAGACAAGACAGCTGGGATGAACCCACTCCGGGGGTCATGCATGACCCTGAACGTTTCCCAACCTAGGGCCTCGCCTGCCTCACCTAGTCCTCACCTCTTTCTGGATACTGGCCTGCTGATAGGAGCAATGGGAGGAAAGAGGTACCAGACAGAAAGCTACCCAGGGGAAGCTTGGGGGTTCTAACAGCAGCTTCAAAACAGAGACACACTCTCCTTCTCAGTACCTAGCAAGGCAAACGGCGAGTGAACAGTGAACTGCTCTTCATGGTAACAATGAGCATTAGGGCAGGATTTACACAGAAACTTCTGGATGTCTGTTAGCACAATCGACTTGCTTTATAAAATATTCCAAGAAGGCCTGGATGGTGCCTGGAAATGTGTTTGGCTGGAATTAATACACAGCACACAGGCTTCTCCCAAGTTTGCTGGGCCTGGGAGCAGCTCTCCAATAAGCTAACCCAGAAAAAGCCACCGAGTTATAGACTAAACCACTGACAGGTGTTAGTGTTTAAGACTAAGATCTCCAGACAGTCTTGTTTCTGACACAACACTGGTTCCTTTCTGACCGCAGCAGTCAAAAAAGGTAACTTGGCCTGTGAGTGCCCATCTGTGTTTGCAAAGCACGTGCTTTGGGAGGAAGACGGTGTATCAGATGCTTTTATTTAGAACATGGATTTAAAAAAATACAGCCTGCCAAGCCTGACAAATGTGCTTCCAAAGCGTGGCTTCCAGACCAGCAGCACCCACAGCTCCTGGAGCGTGTCACAAATGCAAACACTCAGGCTCTACCTGAGACTGCTGAATCAGGAACTCGAGCTTGAGGCCCAGGATTCAGAGGTTTAACAAGTCTTCCAGGGGATGCCGATGCCTGCTCCATTTTGAGAGACACAGCCCCAGGTGGCAAGAAAATTGTTTTTTTTTCCTACCTTGACCATCCTTGGCATTTCCCCTCATAGGGAAAACAAAATGAGGGGGCTTAACACTGAATGGTCCACTAGCAAATCATGAGGTTTCACAACACAGGCTCAGGCTGGCTGGTTGGATGTGGGTAGTTCTCTGAACTCACACCCAGGGAGGCGAATACCCTCTGGCAAGGCCGAGGAACCTCATTTAGCAGGTCTTCAAGTGAGTCCAATGTACAGCCAGGACTGGGGACCCCTAATAAGGCAGCAATGAACTGGGGTTCAGGAACAACTGGGGAAAGTGGTCCTTCAGATCAGGTTGGGCACACATCTGCAAAGCAGCAGATGGTCCACACCTCAACCACACCGTTGTTGCATGAATGCACTCACAGATGACAGGCCAAGCCACGGAACAGCTGTATTCCAACATGGCTCTACCAAACTTGAATTTCATATAATCTTCATGTGTCACAAATATTCTTCTTATGACTTTTCCCAAATATTTGAAAATGTAAAAGCCATTCTCTGCTCGTTGGCCATGCAAAACGGGCTGCACGCGAGGGCTGTGGTCTGCACTCCCTGTTCACTTAAGCAGGGGACTAATTACACAGACTCTGAGTTCAGTGATGTCTTCATGACATGTGTCGCTTCAATGCAAACAGCTGCCTTCAAAGCAGCTAGATGCTACTTCTTTGAAATATGGCGTTTAGTTTGCAGGTAACACACAGCCCTGATGAACCACATACAGCAACATACTAAGCAATTCCGTTACCTTAGGAAGTTCAGTCTGTCACAGGGACCCTCCATTCGACTTCTACCTGATCAGATAGTTAGAAATAACAGCCAGAATTCACACCTGGACTGTAGTGCTAAGTACCATTTGTTCCTTAAATAGCAGTTACCAGCTAGGCATCCACGGGGCATGTGCCTCCTTCTCTCTCCAAGGTGACAGCTGCTGTCCATTTACCCACCCTCTATCCTGGCTTCTCAACCAGCACAAGGAGGGGACTCTCCAAAGAGGGCAGGAGGGCAGGAGTGCACTGGAGAGAAGTGGGAGAAACAAATCAGCCTTAGCCGTTTGGGCTGTTCCAACCAACTGCCATGATCCGGTGACTTGTGAACAATAGGAATGTACTTCCCACAGTTCAGGGCTGGAGAGCCCAGGATGAAGGTGGCAACAACTTCAGCATCTGAGGTGGGCCTCGGAATGCTTCACAGAAGGCGCCCTCACATGGTGGAGGGGCAAAGCTCCCTCGAGCCCCCTCAAATGGGCACTAATCCTGGTTCATGAGGGGTCCACCTTCCAGGGGCCCCACCTCCTCAAACTGTCACACTGGGAGTTACAATTTCAACCTATGAACTTTGGGGGCACATTCATACCACAGGAAAGCCCTTCTAGAAAGCCCTGCCTGCACCCACCCCAGGGCACTGCTCTACTGGGTGGGTCCCAGACTCCTTCACCAAAACCTGGCTCTTCCTCCTGGCCCCAACCTCTCTGCTTGAGATCCAATTAGGTAATGTTTTCTTCAGAAGCAGAAATACAGTCCCCTGCCTTATTTAAACTCAGAGACCACCCCTGATGACCCTGAAGTATAGCTCGCCTGAAGGAACAGACGGAATTTTGGGAAGCTCAAATGAAATACAAACAGAAAACCATTGAGATTTCTCTAAATACAAATTAGAAAATTCTTCACTCTCTCTCTAACAAGGTGGAAGGACAAGGGCCCAGACACGGAGAGACAGAAAGAAAAAGGGCAAGACCTTAAGAGAGAAGGGAAAGTGAAGGACCCAAACTCCCCTGGAGCTTTACACCCTCAGGAAGGCTGGCCCCTTCCAGGGCCCACGCCTGCAAGCAGCCAGACTTGAAGCAAAGCAAATCTGGATGAAGGGGAGGGGAGAGGAGGAAGACACTCATTCCAACTTCTTTCAGGTAAGTACCCAGCCAGTCTGTGGTTCTCTGACTTCAGGATGAACAGAACCACCTGGCAACTTCTGAAAAATGTAAGGAGATCCCAAGACCATAACACTGAAGAATGGGCTCAGGGGATCTCAAGTGGCACCCAAGGAACCTACATTTTTTGCAAGGACTCCAGGGATGTTGAGGCAGGTGGGCACAGAATCACACGTGCAGAAGCACTGCAGTGTTTGGGACATTAAAACCCAATGTCGCACTCTAACAGAGTATCCAACTTGAGAGGTTAAAGAAGAAAGGGGGAAATAGGGAACAGAGAAGAGGCAGAGGCCTGAAGAATAAACGAATAAACTCCACAGCCTCTGGCAGACAAAGGCCCAGTGAAGGATGATGGAGGGGATGATGGGTGAAAAGACAGGTGGATACACAGAGGAAGCTTTGTAATAATTACAAAGATATTGGGGGGCGCACAGAAGACATTTCACTGAAGCATTTGTTCAGTGGAATGTCCCCCAAGCCTCAGGTTGAAAGCATGATCCCCAAGCATCAAGGTTCAGAGGTGGGTTTTAGGCAATGATTGGATCATGAGGGCTCTGATTTCACCATTAATCCATTTAGAGGATTAATCCATTTATAGTTGAATAGACTACCGGAAGGTGGGAACTAGTTGGAAGAAGTAGGTCACTGGGGGCTGCCCTGAGGGTTTACCTTCTCCCAGGCCCCTTCCTCTGCTTCCTGGCTGCCACGAGCTGAGCAGCTTTCCTCCACTGCACCATCCACCATGATGCTCTGCCTCATCTCAGGCCCAAAATCAAAGAGCCAGACAACCATGGACTCAAACCTCTGAAACAACGAATCAAAATAAATCTTTCTTCCTCTAAGTGGTTGTCAAGCATTTTGGTCACAGCTTTTGGTGAACAAAAGCTAACATACCTTTTAAGAAAAGAGGTTCAGTAAAGGAGCTTCCTGGGAAAACCTGAGGCCTAGCTGTTGAATATCACAGGTAAGGGCTGCAGCTGGAGCTCAGTGGTAGAACGCGGGTCCAGCACAAGTGAGGCACTGGGTTCAAACCCAGCCCCACATAAAAATAAATAAATAAAATTAAGGTATTGGATCCATCTGCATTTACAAAAAAATTTTAAAAAGAATATCACAGATAATACCAGTGCCCAAACTGTAAAAATATGCTTTTTCCATTTTTAAAGTAATATTTTGAGATAACAGCCATTGAGCCAATGAGATAGCTCAGAATCTGGCTGCTCATTATGCAGCATGAAGCAAACTTTATAAAAGCATACCCTGAGCTGGGCACGGTGGCACACACCTGAAATCCTAGTGGCTCAGGAGGCTGAGAACGGAGGATGGTGAATTCAAAGCCAGCCTCTCAAATTAGCAAGGCCCTAAGCAACCCAGAGAGACCCTGTCTCTAAATAAAATATTAAAAAGGGCTGGGGATGTGGCTCAGTGGTTAAACACCTCTGGGTTCAATCCCCAGTACCAAAAAAAAAAAAAAAAAAAACCAAACAAAAAACCCTTGGCCTGAGCCACACCTGAGACCGGAGATCGCAGTCTCATCATCGTGAGCAGAGCGAGGCTCCCTGCAAAAGCTCCCCAGTGCATTAGAACATGCAGTCGGGCTGAAAACCACAGTGGGGGAGCAGCATGGAGCTGCTATGAACACAGACCGTGAAACACCCAGAGGAAATGTGACCCTTCTATCTTCCAGAACAGTAAACAAAACAAGCCTGAAAAGCCACCACAAAGTGAAGGAAAGCAGGGAGATGGCATGGGAATCCGTCACCTTGAAGAGCAACCTGAAGAGAAGGCCTGAAGGTCACGACAAGCAAGAGACGGTAAAATGAGTCCCTGGAGCCTAGGAAGAGAGGGAAGGATGAACAGAGCAACGATAGGCGGCAGCCACCAAGCCCTTCCCTGGCTCACGCTGTCTTATAAGTGTCCTCCCTGTAGGAAGATGATTAACTCAGGATGCAACCTGGACACGTGTGGGCCCTTGGACTACTGTCCTTCCAAGGCTCAATCCCCATATCATCACACACGGCTGGGTGACGCCTTCCGCACGGGGAAGCTGCGAGAATTAAACAGGATCAACGGCCTGGAAGGCACTGGTGCGGTCCAGCTAGATAGCTGTCATGGGCACAGCCTTCTCTGGCCTGAATTCACCCACCTGAAAGCTGACCCTGATGAGGCCTCGTCCTCACCGACCACCAGGCTACGAAAAGAAGGGAGCTTCTTTTCCCCTGCTCACCAGGGAGGGTCACAAGAAGGAGTCCCCATGTCACCACTGTGGCCTGGACTGGAACCTGAACACGTGTTTCAAGTCAGAATGGAGCAGCCGAGGGCTTGAGCATCACCCTGGCTCTGGTGCACAGTAGATGCCTGAACAGGTCTTTGTCGGTGGGCTGGGTAACCAGTCCACCATGAGCGTCACTAGGTCTTTGGAAAAACTTGTTCCAAATTGCAGGCCTATAAATGAATTTTTGGAATAAACTGTAACCCATTCACAGACAACTGACCAAATTTAAGAAATTGCCCCTGCTTTTTCCACTGAAATGCCATCCAACATTAAATGACACTGTGTCTAATTCACATCATTTCTGAATTGTTTTTGTTTCTAAGTAAGGTCTTCACATACATTTTTCACTAAATTATATTTAAAACAAAGGTGTATTATTTAAATATTCAAAATAAAAGGATTGAGTTTGATTTAATTAGTTATTTCATTTCCTCTAGTCACAAATTCCAGCCTTGTATGAGTTTAGTGTCTAGCCTTAATTGATTATTTTCAGCATTCATGGATAGATACCAAGAATGCAAGAGAGTACCCCACTCACCTTCAAGTATGAGCAATTTAATTTGCTAAGCTAACCCCCAAATTGAAAGTAACAATGGAGGTCTATGGCCCCAGACATCTGCCCTTCTCCTCATGCTCAGACACCCACACTGGGAAACCAAGAGGCTTGCTACTTGCAGGAAAGATGTGGATGAACCACAGGCTTACCCAGGAACAATGGGTGGAGCCACCCAGAAACTGAGCCTGGAATCTGAAAGTCAATCAGAGATGGGAGGCACAGGCAGGTCGAGGCACGCCCTGTAACAGATCAACCCCAAGTGCTGGGAAGAAGAGGTACACTTAGTGGACCCAGGAGGAAATGGAGTCCAAGGTCCAGGAAGATCCACCACGGAAAATCAACAAGTGGATCCAAAGGAGGACAGGAAGCCAAAGAGGTCTTGACCCAAGGCAGAGGCCATACACTCTCTCTTTTATGTGTGTGTAATCAGCAGGAGCCTCACTGGGCCAGTAAATACTGCTGTCAGAGATCCAATCCCTTCCCCACCCATGGGGAGGAAAGTCAGGGAGCGCCCAGCTGCTCAGTCCAAAGTGGCTGGGGTGGGAAGGCAAAAGCCAACTTCTAGAAAAAAAAGGGTCAGAAGTAAGCTGGCTTCTAAATCCACTTAAGCTGGATTAACTTAAAGCAGCAGGGAAATGGTTCACAGAAACTAGGGAGGTCTTTCCAATGGCTTGTTCAGGGGTGCTAGAAATACAGCAGATCACAGCAATGGGGTGGCCTTGGCAAGCGAAGGTCTATGATGCTTTGCCCAGTTCACATTCCTCAGAACACAAACATAGCCGATGGTGTTTGTCCCCATAAATGGTTTCCTGTTTCAATATGGCTACTGAAGGATATGGAAAAGCAATCTCAGGTTTGGAATGCTGAACCCTGAGAAGAGAGTTTGGACTGAACTCAACATCCACTCACTCACCCCAGGAAACAGGAATGCAAGTTATAAGTTTCTGGAGTCTATCAATGAAATAATTCCTTGCAAAAGCTTCTCTTCCTTATCTTTGTTTTACTCTGATCCTATGGTCTATAGGTGGCTTACACACTTCCTGGGTAGAAATAACACAGTAAGACTCCACCATGACGCTTGTGTAGTGGCACTTCCTTCTACCACTCGGGATCCTTTAGGATTTATAATTTCTTGCCTACAGTCCCTGCAGCGCTTGGGAGATTGAGGTGGTAGAACTGCTTGATCATGGAAGTTCACCTACTAGGAAACAGACTGAAAAAAAAAAAAAAAAATAAAAAAAAAAAAAGAAAAAAAAAAAAAAAAACCAGCCTTGTAACTTCTTTTTTAAAATATCAGCCAAGCACAGTGGTGCGCACCTGTAATTCCAGCAGGCTGAGACAAGAGGAACACAAATTCAAGGCCAGCTTTAGCAATTCAGTGAGGCCCTAAGTGACTTAGACTCTGTCTCAAAATAAAAAGTAAAAATAAAAAAGGTTGGGAACAAGGCTCAGTGGTAAATTGCCCCTAAGCTAAATCCCCAGGACCAAAACAAAAAAACAAACAAAAAAGTCATATGATAATAGTCTTAACAGAGTACACTACATTCTACTGATGTGTTTGGCTTCAAGGTGATTATAAATGGAGTGCCTTCCATCCATTCAGTATTTACAGTAGAGTACCTCTGTGGGCCAGGCTGTTCCTGCTACTCCAGGCACAGTAATGATTAGTTTCCAACCTCACAGATCTTCACCAGGAGACTCTTCTGTGAGAGAAGTTGAGACCTGGCTCATTCAGAAGGCCAGGCAAAGAAATCCTCTCTGAGAAGGTCACACCAGTGAGCTCACCCCTGAATAGAGGCAGGGGAGCTAGACACATCTCTGCAGGAACCAAGTTCCCAGGAGGTAAGGGAACAACAAAGAATTGACCTGCTTCAGCAAGAGTCTCCTCTCAGGTTACAATAAGGGACCTTCCCATGCAAAGCTCTGCAGAATTCAAAGCAAATCCATGTTTTTCCTAGAGCAAAGTGTACTAATAAACAAGCAAAGTTTTTTTTTTTTTCTTTTCCCCTTCTTCTTTCTATAATCCCAGGGTGAAAATCAGTGGAAACATTTGACTTTCCATCTTTCAGCCACAAGATGCCAAACTACATTCCTGGAAGAGGTCTAGAGAGTTAGAACCACGTGCTTTTAAGAGTATGAAAACATTTTTTTTTTTTTAAAGTCAAAACTAAGGAAGTTGGACAAGTGGTGTTTTCCTTGGTCTCGAAAGCAAGATAAGTCCCTGGAGGATATAACTCTGATTCTAAGAAATTCCACAGACTGGTGTGTCCATCTCAGATGGGTATTTCCAGGATGCAATAGTGAAATGTGAGAAAATCACAGAGAATTCAAGAGCTTCCCAGCTCAGCGCGCCGTTTGATACAGCTGTACCATTTTGATGGAAGTGGATTCCAAGAATAACAGATGGGGCCCTACTAAAGTTTCAATGAAAAAAGACATACATCCAATTAAAAAAATAATCTGTCACTTGTCACCAGCATGCCCCCTTGGTCCCTACTTTCAGGATGTTGGACAGCTCACCTGCTTATTGAGAAGGGCCCTTCACCCACCCACAGGGGTAGCAATGCCCAATCCCACATGCAGAGCATGTGGCCAGGGAGGAGTGGGCAGCTGTGCTGGGCAGACCTACACTGGACCATCAGATTCTCCATTCTGAGAACCCAGCATTGAGTCCAAAGCCATCTTTCTTTACTTTATCTATTTCTTAAGAACAGGTACAAACCAGAATTTCCAAGGTGCTACTACTTTTTGAAGCAGCACAAGAAAAAGTATTTAAGAGGAAAGTAGTTTAAAAATAAGTTAAACAGTACTGCTTACTGGGTTCAAAATTTTTGTTTGGGGAGATTAAAATGTTTTGGACATACTGGTGATAGATGCAGAACACCACTGCATACTTAACTGCATGCCTAAAAATTGTTAAAATGGTTATGCTTTATGTAAGGTCCATATAAAAATACATGCAATAAACAGGTCACATACACAGTAGAAGGACCAAAAAACAAAACAAAACAAACCCCCCCAAAACTGTACATTTATTCATTTTCCTTTCAACTTCCATTTGGACATCTGTAGAAGAGACCAATCATGGCAAATCCTTTCCTATACACTCACCAGAAAAAGTAAAAGCTCCAAAAAGAACACAAGAGCACTTAGCAAGTACACACACCCAACAGCTGCAAAACTGAAGCAGGCAGTGGCACCCCAAAGCCAGGCCTTTGCCTGTGCTTTGCCTCCAGACTGGAATGCAGAACACTTTGTTTTGTTGAACTTCATTGGAAGTCATCAGAAAAATGGTACATTCAAATCATAAACAGACATACAAACTAAAGCAAAAATTAAAATGCAGAGCCAGAACATGCAGCTAGGCTGAACCACACCAACTGCTGCTACTCAACTCCTTCTGATCTCTAAGAGTGACAGTTTCACAGGCTGAAATCCAGAGGCTGATTTCACTGGAAGCAGCAACTGAAATATAGGACCATCCGAGGCTTGAGAAGCTATTATGGAGTAAAACCCCAATAATCTTATGTTTCTTTCCTTTTGAGAAAAAAAAAATGGGTAAATAATTCCTATTAAGTGATTTAAAAAAAAAAGGGTCTGGGAAGGGGATACAATAAACTTTGAAAAAATTACATATAACAATAGCAAGGGAAACTGTCCTCTTTGTCGCACTGTAGCCTCTTGACATCTGACTCTGCTATCCTAACTGTTGTCTCCGAACTCCTTTTCCTCCATCTTCACAAGTCAAGCTGTCTCCGGCTGGTCTCCCCTTCACCCCACAGTTCACCACCCAGCAGTGCTTCCCAGGGCTGAGCTGCCCCAGGGGCCTCTCCTGCTTGCCATCCCATTTGGGGCCTCACCAGCTGCTGCTCACTTACTTCCTGTTCCAGCCTCGGAGGAGCTGCTGGGTAAGATCATGCTCCAGCCTCCGCAGCTATCCAGGCAGCTGCCTCCACTCAGCAGCTGGCTGAGCCTGGAGCCTGGAATGCAGCTTCCTGGCTGCTGGGAGCGCAGGCATTCCGGGCTCTCTGTGAGATCAACCTGCCTTCCCTCCAGTCAGCTGTGACTTCTGCCCACCTAGTGGTGGTCCCTAAGCTCCAGTCCTCCAGCTCCTGATCACCGGCAGGATCTACTCTAACACCTGACCCATGCCGGCTGCCCCCCACTGTCCAATTCCAGCTTTCCGAAGGCTTGGGAGATTTCTCCGGGAGACAGGAGATGACAGTGTCGCGAGGAGGAGGTGTGAGGAAGTCAAAAGGCTTCCCACAAAGAGTCACCAGCAGGGCAAAGCCAAGAGAGAAAAAGAAAAAGAAAACAAAGCATCTGGACAGGACAGAAGGTGTATGCAGACGGCAAAATCTGCAACCAAAGTCAGCACACCAACTAACCCTTTATCAGGCTTCATAAAATGAGGTCCATAGCACTGACTCCAAAACTTCAGTCAAACCAAAAGAGTTAGAGCCAGGTTTAAACAGGAGCTGTGATCATAAGTGATTAGTACTGTTTCCTGGGTGGCTTAAGAAGTGGGACTTTCTTAGGGGGTGGGAACGACTTGATAGAACAGGGTGATATAACGACTTTTGGAGGGATCAATAAAATGGGAGTAACTTTTAATCAAATCTAGAGCCGGGGTTGTGGCTCATTGCCAGAATGCTTGTCTTGCATGTGAGGTGCTGGATTCAATTCTCTGCACCACGTATAAAAAAATAAATAAAAACATAAAGGTCCACCAGGCACAGTGGCACATGCCTGCAATCCCAGTGGCTCGGGAGGCTGAGGCAGGAGGATCAAAGCCAGCCTCAGCAAAAGCGAGGTACTAAGGAACTCAGTGAGAACCTGTCTCTAAATACAATACAAAATAGGGCTGGGGATGTGGCTCAGTGGTTGAGTGCCTCTGAGTTCAATCCCTGCAAAACAAAACAAAACTAAAGGTCCATCAACAATTTAAAAAATTTTAAAAAACAATCAAACCTAATTATATTTGTTGCAAATGAAAAAAGAAGGGGATGAAGGAGGACAATTACTTATAGATTTGGGTGATTAAATCCCCCACCAGTAAATATTTTGGAATACCCCAAATAGAGATGATTCAAACAGAAAATCAAATGCTATCATCACACTGAGGAACAGCCTTGATGAAGTTCACCAGGGTAAATTAAATAACTGCCCTTAAAATACGATTAGGTAAACTGATATCACTAAGCTATTTCAGAGCAATCAAATTAGACTCTTCCCAGAAAAAGATAATAGTCCAGTCCCTCCAAGTAAAAGACCTAATTTAGAACTTCCACTCAGTTCTACAACATGCAATGATGGCCACTGCACCTCCTGAACGTTCCAGAAAAGATAGGTTCAGTGCTGTCTTGCATTTTACCATTTGCAAGTGTGGATCTTTCAGCTGTATCTGCACTCTGCAGAACAGGTGTGCTTTTTAAAATTTCATCTTCCAAAATTCTGTCCCTCACTTGCTAAGAAGAACTAATCCTGAACTTGTAGAACTGCTGTCCAGCCTGTGTGCTGTGGAGCCCAGAGGCCAAACCTATGCATATTTTTCTACAAAGTGATAGAGCATGTTATTTGCTCATTTTTTGCTTCCATCTGCAAATACTTCAGAGAGTATAACCGTGAGTCAAAGGGAACATTTTGATTCTCTGTATTCCTAGCTATAGTGTACAGCATTTTAAATTTTAGAATGGAATGAAATTTTAAGTGAACATTTGTTATGGTTTAGATACAAGGTGTCCCCCCAAAAGCGCCTGTGTTAATGTGGGACTGTTAAGATATAAAGTGATTAGATTTTGAAACCTGTAATCTAATCAGTCCATCCTAATGTGAATGACTGGCAGGGATGTAGGTGGGGTGTGGATGGAGGAGGTGGGTCACTGGGGGAATACCCTGGAAGGGTGCATCTTCCCTTTGGCCCCTTTCTCTCTTTTTCTCTCTCTCTCTTTCTCTCTCTGTTTCCTGACTTGCCCGTATTTTATTCACTCGAGGTTATGGACTGAATCATCCAGGTTCATGTGTTGAAATCTTACCCCCCAATGCAATGCTATTGGAAGGTGCAGCCTCTGTGGAGTATCAGGTATGACAGTGGATCCTCAGGAATGGGACTCGTGCCTTTATAAAAGAGACCTGGGAGAGCTGCCTTGCCCCTTCCACCACGTAAGGACACAGCAAGATGACAGATAGGGATGCACCTGGGAGCAGGGCTCTCCCCAGATACAGGATCAGCTGGTGCTTGATCTTGAGCTCTCCAGCCTCTAGAACCATGAGAAATAGATTTCTACTGTTTATAGGCCACCATGTCGATGGTATTCTGGTGGGGGCACTTGCTGTGCTCCCTCTGTGAGGGCTGCATGCCATCTGTCACACACACTATGTGTACATTCTACATGTCCTCTGGGACTCAGATTAATCACTGAGACAAAGATTCAAGAGGTGGGGCGGGGAAGCACATTGTCCCTGGGTGACCCAAGGCAGGTGTGGAAGCGCAGGACAAGCTCTTACCTGACCATAGTCTGTCCGGAAGACCACAACGCCTTCTGCACAGGAATTTACAGTACTTGGGAAATGCTGGCCATTCTCCTTCAGCCAGACCCGTGTCCCCTGTAAGCAAAACAAACATAATTTATGAGTTTGGTTTGTATTTTGTGGCAAAACACCATTCTCAAAACTACTATGACCCTACATGGCTGAAAACAAATCTTTTTGAAAAGAAAATGTCTTTCCCAAGAAAAGAGAAAACCTTCAGAAAGCATGGTCCACAGTCCTTCCTATCCACAGTGTGACAAGAATCCTTCCAGACAGAGAAAGCAGCAACCCTGGTGCTCCTGGTGTGTGCACGATTCTTCTAGATGACTGAATTCGATGCTCACAAGCACCCCATGGGTAGGCAGCACAATCACTCCCATTGTATAGGTGGAGAAATGGAAGATCGCAGGCAAAGTAACTTGCCCAACACCAAACAGCAGCAGCACTGATGGAGAACCTGAACCAGGCAGCCGGCTCCACACACAGGTCCAAGCAGTCACAACACCTGGAGCCTTCTGGGACCTGGCGGCTCCTGTCTACCCAGATCAAGGTCACACACACTAGTCTCCTTTGAGGACATCAGACCATTCCACTGACAGCCTACTTGTACCGAAATCTGCATGTCAGCTGGAATCTCCAAAGAGGACTGAAGGACTCAGTATGGAATCTGTTAGGATCCCACCACTGGGCGCTCTGCGAAGCTTGAGCCCACAGCCCCAAAGATGACACTTGTGCATCTTATTGTTCAAGCTCTATTTTCTGGCACTGATTGCATTTCCATTTTTAAAAATTCTCCCACTGGATAAAGGACCAGTGACCCAGGCAGATCTTAAAGCAAGCCTCTCCAATTCTGAATCCCAAGCCCTTTTCACATATCACACTGATTCTCTCTCCTTAACATAATTCATAAATAAAATGCATTCATAAATCTGCCAACAGTTAGCATTCAACAACAAAGAGGTCATCTTAACCGGCCAGTTTTCTCACATAACCCTTCTCTTTCCTCCTCCTGAAAAGAAAAATTTCAGAAGATATAAAATTTAGACTTAGTAGTTCTTTCCCTTGTGCCGATGAGGACCCTTAGCCTTAACTCCCTCAGCCAAGGACCTAAAATGTCTGCTGTCACCACTTCCTCAGCATCCCTACTAAGTCAACCTTGAGTTTCATGAAAGCATCTGGGGCCAGCTAGCTGGACCCTGGGGTCCCCGAGGAGGGGCCACATGCTCAGGAGGTTCTGCAAGCGTTTCTAAGAAGACTGAGGTGGCTGGAGGTGCCACAATTGGAACACCTTCCCCAACTCCACTGACTGCCTCCCCTAATTCCCCAGCGAGCTCAGAGGCCCTCCCAGCACCCATCACGACTCCATGCCAGGTGCCCCCGACAGACATTCATTTCCCTGGGTCATGGGGATTTTGAGTTGTTCACCCCATCCCTCGTTCTTTCCTCATCTCTCAAGACAGTTGGAATTCCCCACTATAAAGGCAGAAAAGAGCATCAAAAATGAACAAAATGTTGGAATGAGACAGACATCATTACCCTGCGTACATGTGTGATTAACAAGAATGATATGAATGTACATCATGCACAACCATAGAAATGAAAAGTTGTACCCCATATGTGTACAATGAATCAAAATGAAGTCTGTAAAAATGAAAAAAATTAATAATAATAAAAAAAATGAATATCAAGTGTTTCTACTTAAAATCCTGGGCTGCCTATTTAGAGAACACACATTAACACAAACAGGAGCCAAGTTCTCACTTCCCCTCGACCAGTCACGTCCCTCTGACTGGCTTCAGGCTGAGACGCTGGTAACACATGGAAAGAATGACACTTAAAACTGCCTGTCAGTCGCAATTGCTTTATTAGCAAACAGCTGCTTCCAAAAGAACACAGACTTCAGGCATCGCTAAGACCATTCTCTCAAATAACATTCCATACCCTAACCGCATCATGGGTGACATGGAGAAAAAAGACTTCCAAGTTCCTGAATGCCTTAGTTCATCTTCTTTTTAATTCACATATCAGACACTGCAACACTGAAAGCTCTGAAATACCTCCAAACACACCTGCACTCTCACAGCAGGCAACTCCCAAAGCCTTACAAGGTGAGAATTGTCACTCATTAAGTTGAAATCACCCCAGTGCACCTCGATCCCAGTACCCTGGGTCCACAGATTCCTGTTAGTTGTGACTATCCCATCACCAGCACAGTTTTCATGGAAAAGGATTTCACACACCTGTTTCCCACTTCATTAAAATTGTCTTTTAAGTCAGAATGAAACTATGATTTTATCATGCAATATTACTAAATGAATACAAATCATCACCAGGATTCACATAAACCTCCTGAGGCCACACGTGACTACTTTGAGTCCAGCATGTGGACTTTTCCCTTACTAGAGCCTTGCTGTGGTTCTCCTCACCTTCTCCTTGGAAGCACCCAGAGCCCTTTGTTGACACAGTGCTACAAGCTCAAACACATGCCGCAGCCTCTGGGTCCAAAGGTCCTTTGCACAGGTGTGAAGAGCTGCTGATAAGCAAGTTTTATGAGAATTCCAATCCAGAGCCCACTGGCCAGTTCCCCCAGTCCGTAATCAACAGTTGTCTTCCACAAGGAAGAAAGGAAATGCATTCAGAACACTCTTTGTTCTTTGAAAGTGTATAAACATAATTTTCACAGAATCGGGATTGCAAAGTAAAACCACTGAAATGGGATATTTTTGCACAGATTGTTCTTGGCGGCTTCTCTGAGCCCCAGTCTTCCTACTTCCATTCTATTAGAACAGAACGCACATGCCCAGGTCCAAAAGAGGCCACCCACAAGCATCTGAAATCGAAGTCACAGGCAGACATTTACCAGATCATCCAAGTTTGAGTGGGGAAGAAAACTGCCCGCCATATGCAAACCATTATATTCTCTCATTGTTAAATAAGGCTGATAATTTAATATACAATACAGGCAACCTAACATATGGAGAAAGCTCACAATTTGAGTCAAAACTGCCTTTATAAGCAAGTGGAACATGTTGGAGCCTAACATACACGTTTTATTAAAACTTGGACAAGTTTTCATCTCTGTCTGAGACAGATATGTGAGCGTTCAATTTAACCACTAAAAACTTTTCCATACGTAATGACCAGCAACATTTTTGCAATACAAAGCACTTGCATATAAATTCCCATCTCCTTTGATCTTTAGAGCAAAGCTGTAGGACAGACAGCGAGTAATAACACCCCTTTCTTCTATAGTGAGGTTCACAGAGGTTCCATTTCCTAGAGCCAACAAATGATTTCCTGGCTATAATAAAAAAAAGACTGACTCTACCAAATGTTGGTGAAGATGTAGAGAAACTGGTGGGAATGCAAGTGTTATTTCTACTTTGAAAAACTGTTTAGCAATTTATTTTTTTTCTTTCTCTTTTTTGGAACTAGGGACTGAAACTAGGGATGCTCCATCACTGATCTACATCTCCAGCCCTTTTAATTTTTTATTTTGAGACAGGGTCTCACTAAGTTGCTGAGGCTGGCCTTGAATTTTCAATCCTCCTATCTCAACCTCCCAAGTCACTGGGATTGATTACAGGTGTATGCCACTGTGCCAGCCAGCTGGGCAATTTCTTATAAACCTCAGCATAATCTTTATCATATGGCCCAAAAATGCAACCCCTTAGCTATACCTCAGATATTAATAATTGCCAAACACTGGAAAAAAATTAAATTTAAATTTTTTAATTTAAAAAATTTACCAGTCTATTAACTGTTAGAAACAAAAAGAAGTGATGGAACTCCTCAGTTAAAACAAAACAAAACAAACAAAAAACCTCACTGAGAAGTTCCAATAAATTCTCTAATAAGGACAAACCTCAAAAACATTACAGTGAGTCAAAGCAACCAGACACAAAGACCACATACTGTAGGCTTCCATTTAATGCAACTTCTGGAAAAGGGGAATCCATAGACACAGACTGTAGATGAATGGCTGCCCACAGCTAGGTATGGGAGACAGTGACCAAATGGGGACAAAAAAGCTTGTGAGGGTGAGGGAACTTGTCTAAATGTGGACTGTGGTCACGGCTGCAGCACCATATAAATGGACTAAAAATCAGTCAACTGTGCAGCTACCTTGATAATTTCAACTCATTTAAACTTTTTAAAATTTTTGATTTCCTGTATACTTCTTAACTGTACATGATCACTCTTAGCCATTCCATAGCAGGAAAAAAAAATTCCATTTTTATAATTGAGCAATCGCAGTTTCAAGGAACATTACCGCACACCCCCCCCCAAAAAAAAGGAAAGGAAAAAAATCTAAAATGATGTAAGTAAAAGGACATAAGTTAGAGCAAACTCTGAAGATCCCATAGTGAAATAAGTCCCTGCTCTCCATATAAACAGACGAGGGGTCAGGAGACCATCTGAGAGACCTGCCCAAGCTAAGGGTCCTAGGCAAGGATGACACTGCAGTAGGCGTATTGTTGTCCTCAATTACTAGTCCCCCCTCCCCGTGGAAAATAGAACTCCCTGGCCAAACGCCTTGTGACTGGCAGTGCCCCCTGCACCAGGCAAGGAGCTTCACCAGGACCCAGCCATGCGCTGTCATTCCCTACAAGCAAAGCCAAGTCCTTGCACAAGGCCTAGAATACTGACCTTCTGGCTGGATCCCTGCTTTAAGATAAAAAGGACATTATCGCCATCAGAGATTTCAGCTTACTATTATCCTTTTAAAAACTAATCTATTTCTTTTGATTTAAAAAATGATTTGCCTGAAGGAAAAATGTTCACAAATGAGGTAGAGAAACAACTCTAAAAGGAGATGACCAGACCTTCACGGCTGTGCTACATTCTAAACAGACTCACAAAAAAAAAAAAAAAAAAAAAAAACATCCTTTGGCCAAGTAGACACCTCAGTCTCAGACCCAGGCCAGGGTTCCAGGTCCCCGAGTCCCCTGCACCAGCTCATCTGGCCCATGGTAAGTGCCACAGGTCAGGATTCTCTAGCAACCTACAAGATAAAGTCACAATTTGCTCCTGAAATGTGGTCTGTATTTTTTGTTGTTGTTGCTGATTCAAAGGTCAGAGTTTTAGAATGGATAATTAATATGGCTATTTAAATCTGCATTAATTCAGCAGCCAATACAAAGTGCATTTTTGCCTGCAACAACCTGGCTTAGACAATCTCTGGTATGGAGGCATTGGAAATAGGGGGCAGGGAGGGGGTCCTTGTTCTTGATGAATTCCAAAAACTGGATGTAGGTAATCACTGCAGCAGGACTGACTGAAACAGCTACTTTTTCTGCTGTTTTACAGTAGGAAATGGGATATTCTTCTCCAATTTATCAGGTTTTTCTCTAATTCTTATTACTCAAATCTACATCAAGGGACACATGGTTTTTATAACCATGAAGTCTAATATAGGTTCCTCAACCTTGGCACTGTTTTTATTGTGGACTAGATGATTCTTTGTTGGGGGTAAAGGGGGTCTTCCTAGTTGAGAACCACTGTTCTAGACTCTTGGGCAGATGGAGAGAGTTTTCCAAGCCATTCACTGTGAGCGACCTAATTAATTGAAAGCAGACTCCTCTGTCTAAATTCTGTGAATTTCAACAACCTCATGAAGCAGGTTCTGTCCAGATAAAGCACACCTGGGGCAGATCTAATTTCCGGCAGCTTTTAAGCTGGGGGCACATAGCATTGAGGGCACGCCGCAGTAGCATAATTCAGACCCTTTGATAAACACACAGGAAAAGGCCTAGGGGACCATGGTCTCATGATGGTGCCAAAGGGACTCTCTCCTTGTCTTCCTCTCCGCCCGCCAGGCTCTGTTTTGTAATAGGGAGCTGACTTTTAATGTTCCCATGAAGTTGATGGGGACTACAGACACCGTATGACCACTGTGTGCCTAGCCTCGGGGCAACCTCAGCCCCAAATCCTGCAGATGACAATGCAGAACTTCGCAGGAAGCGTGAGTCGGTGTGAACAAGAGTGAAAAGGAGCAAAGTGAAGCGCAAAATGACTCCCACAAAATGGTCATGAAAAATGCCACACTGCATAGTCAGGGGATCAGAAGTCCAAGGTGAAGGTGAAGTCTAAGCCTCTGTCCCTGCAGAGACTGCCCTCCTCCACCCCAGCAGGGGCCAGGAGAGAGAGTGAAGTGACAGGCACTCTCCCGGCTCCCTGCCCCTGACAGCCCAGGCATCTTCGTGGTCGTCGAGGTGGGTGGCCTTCACATACCCTTGCCACTCAGCACGCCAACAGGCAGGACCCACAGGGCTACGTCAGCCTCTGACTCACTTCCCTGTCTTCTGGCTGCAGGTTCTGGACCTGAGGTTGGCAATCATTTGTGGATTGCCATCTGATTGCCAACTGACTCCGATTCCAAGGAAGAAAGTGTAATCTCAGCCTGTGGCTACACTGGCTCTGAATGGAGTCTGGGTGGTTTCAGGCTAGGTAAGGGATGCAGAAGTCACCCCGTCACTTCAGGCTGAAGTCCACCCTGCACCACCACTAGGAGGGGGTCCTAATAAATTGAGGCTCCAGTGGGGAGCCCTGGGCAGCACACGGCTGGCAATGCTGGATATGTGGTTTGAGGAGCCCACGTCCGTACCATCTTTCTACTGTCATGGAGCAAAGGCCAGGATTGTTTTCTACACAGGCAGCCCAAGGACAGCTGTTCCATGCCCATCAGAGCTGAAGCTGCCATTGAATTCCAGAGGAAAAATGTGTTGCTGACATTCTGCTCCAAAATGATATCATGGACATAACCTCCCTGCACCAAAAACTAGACCAGAAGAGTTGGAAACTCCCAGAATATCCTAGAGAGGTCTTTAATAGCATTGCCAAAGTTCTACACCCTTTCATAAGGAATGCATTTCAGTTACTTGTAGCTACGCTGTATTTGTAGCTTTAAACTATATCATCATCACCGCCACCACTCCTTGTCTTGCCTATGGGCTTAAGGGCCATCTGTAACACTAATGCCACAGCTGACCAAGTGTTCCACAACCAACCAGCTCACGCGCACACCTGAAAAGCAGTCGGCTGTAAACTGAGGCAGGCTTGGCTGCATTCACTATCATAAAGTCCACAGAAGACTGTGTCCCAAGGTCTGTCCAGCCCTCTACTGCACCCAATGAGGCTCATGTGACTTCTACTCTTTCCCTCTACCCTGCCAATAATGTCAAATGCTGTCACCACTGTCAGCTACCAGGAAAAGCAGCCTCCATTCAGAGGATAGCAGGAAAGTATGTGGATAGCATGAGGTGGAAAGGAGGGGAAAGGGAAAGAAAACAGTCAAGGATCTTCCTTTACTACCAATAAACTACCCTGACTGCCCAACATCGCCCAGGTATAGCTACAAGGACGCACTGGCTTCCCACACTCCCCAAGTGAACCCAAAGGATGAGATGCCTAAATTACGAATGTGTGGTTGTGCAGCCTAAAGTTGATTCCCGCCATGATGGGGTTCCACCAGGCCAACTAACTTAGTCCTGGTTCTTACACTGATTTCCTCGCCCCCGTCACAATTCCTCACAACACCTTGTCAGTTACTCTTCCGAGTTACAGGACCTAGAAATAACCCCAGAAAAGAGACATCTCCAAGTTGCTGCGATCATCTCAAAACCTGTAGGAATATGATTAATAGAGAAACGAAATCAAATTATTCCACCTATGAAGTAACCAATCATCCATGAGCACATCCAAAATTCACTCATCCACCTATCAACTGCTCCACCCACCCACCATCCTCCTTCCACAAGCTCATCTTTCCAACAGATGCTTTTACCAGGCACTGAGAAGACTGACCAGTACCTAAAACTGTTGTGGCCGTAGAGAGCAGGGGGGTAACTCTAACACCCTCCCTAACTAGTCACTTAGCTCCGGAGGGAATAGTTATGTAAGATAAGCAGCAGGACATGTGGTTTTTATAAAATGCATAAAACTGTTCCAGTTCTAAAGACTCTCTGAAACCAGTGGGAAATCCTCTTGAGGGGACCCAAGACAATGAGAGCCACATACCATCCTTCCACAGAACAGAAGGACAACAAAGGACCTTGGGATGTTCACACTCTGCATGAAACACAGCAGAAGTCCCTGGCCTCTTACTTCCCAGCTGATTGTCCTTTCTCCTCCACAAGAACCATCTTAAAAAAAAAAAAAAAACTACAAATAAACAAAACTGATAGGATTATCTTAATGAAATCCTGGCTGTGTTCTGGCTACCATCTGTCTTTAGAAAAAATACACAAACTTACTCAGAACAGGGTTTGGTTGTTACTTCATAAAAATGAATGACCCAAGAGCACAGTAGGAGGTAAAGGCACTTGAAGCAGCTATTTCTCATTCCTGTTATATCCATATTAATTTCTTTGCAGAATTTTATTAAATTTCAAAAACAGCCAATGTTTTTCAAAAAATCATACTTTCTGAATTAAAAAGTACAAACAAGATGGACCAGTCTAATGGAAAGACGGGTAACGTGGTGACACAGTAGATAAACTAGAACCCTCTCACACTGCCAAGGACAGGATGACATGGTGCAGCTGCTGTGGAAAAGCCAGGCAGTTCCTCAAGGTACCTATGAGGTTCTCCTATGACCCAGGAAGTCCACTCTCAGGTGTACACCAGAAGAAAGAAAACACCCACAAACCTCACAGCCAATGTTCACAGCAACACTATTCACAAGACCCCAAAGAGGAAGTATCCTAATGGGATTTTTTATTTTTATTTTTTGGTGGAGGATACCAGATATTGAACTTAGGGGCACTTGACCACTGAGCCACAACCCCAGCCCTATTTTGTATTTTATTTAGAGACAGGGTCTCACTGAGTTGCTTAGCGCCTCGCTGCTGCTGAGGCTGGCTTTGAACTTGCGATCTTCCTGTCTTGGCCTCCCAAGCTGCTGGGATTACAGGCATGCACCACCATGCCTGGCTGGAATATTTTTTAAAATGTGGTATGTCCATACAATGAAATATTACTCAGCATGAAAAAGGAATGGAGAACTGAGAAAAGCTTGGATAAGGTTTAAAAGCATTATGCAAGTGAGAAAAGTCAGTGAGAAAGAACATATGCTGAACAACCCCTTTACACGAAATGTCCAAAGGGAAATCAATGCAGACAGAAAATGCCCTGGAGGTAGGGGGCAGCTCTGAAGAGCAGTAACCAAGCTAAGGTGTACAGTGACTAAAATGTCAGGAATCAGATAGAGGTGACGGCTGAACGACCTTGTGGAGATACTAGAGACCACTGCAGAGTGGAGTCTAAGAGGTGAAGTTTGTGATGTGTGAACTGCGCCATAAATACGAGAGAGAAACTGCTCCCTGGCTTCAGTTATCCCAAAGGCCACCTTCATCCCTGACCTCCCTCATTAGGTATGCCTGGAAGTCCTCTTTTCAATTGGCACGAGTTTCTGCCATTTACAAGCAAAAGAATGCTGGCTGTTATTTCTGTTCCACACAAACACCATGACTTTCAGAAGACGTCTAGAAAGGGAGTCACACTCATTAGAAGACTGACAAATGGCCATAACTAGTTGGTTATTTGTTTTATTTTGGTTTTGGCACTAGGAATTTCACCCAAGGCACTTGACCACTGAGTTGCAGTCTCAGTTCTTTTTTATTTTCTATTTTGAGTCACTAAGTTGCTGAGGCTGCCCTCAAACTTGCAATCCTCCTGTCTTGGCCTCCCAAGTCACAAGGAATATAGGCCTGTGCTTCTGTTACTGTTACCGATTTTTCTGGAACACCAATACAAGACGTTTGAGTTCTTGGACTGGATGCAATACTAATAGTTAAACAATGTCTACTTCACTGTGTTAGGGAAGGCAAGAGAGGATCTGTCTGACTCAGCACCCAGCACAGGGCAGGCATGCTGGATGCGGGCTAAGCCCTGGCTTCCTTCATTCTCAACCCC
Source organism: Glaucomys volans (assembly GCA_020662805.1). NCBI lineage: Eukaryota > Metazoa > Chordata > Mammalia > Rodentia > Sciuridae > Glaucomys > Glaucomys volans. Next base: position 430,647 of record JAJEJO010000330.1, on the reverse strand, counting down.
TGCCCTAGCTCCGTGCTCTGCGGATGCCCAGGACATGCACAGTAGCTTTAGAGGAATCACTGAGTCCCCAGGAGCAGGACCACTGGAACGAGGTCACCAATGGCCCTGGCAGCTCCCCAGAAGATGCAGACTCCAGTCCTCCTCCCCACAGCCCAGAACCATCACTAACCACCCTAAGCCTCCAAGTGGGAAACAGGCGCTGCAGGGCTTGCTGGACGGAGAGCACGTGACGTCACGCCAGCTGGCTCGGCGTGGGCTTCAACTGCACGGAGCTTTTCCATCCAAGAGCCAGCATGGACGTGGGGGTCGCTGTGGGTCACACCAGGTGACTGCAGCCACCCGGGGCTTTCACTGTCCTCTGAAAGCCGAGCTACGGAACCAAGGCACGCGCAGACCCCGCCTGAATGGCCGCACACACCGTCCTGTCCTCCAATCCACCCAGGACGCCCTCGCCCGCCTTCCAGCACCACGCAGGCTCCACGGGCGAGGCCAGTGCCCTCCAGCGGGAAGGGCTGCGGGCCAAGGAGGGGAGATGCTCGAAAGGTGGGAAGGGCCTGCGTCCGTGCCTCCTGGCACCTACCAAGAACCCACCTCGGGGAGCACGCTGAAACCCACCCGTCTCTCCCCGTCCATCTCCTCGGCTTTCCCAGGGCCTTGAGATCAGGGCGACAGGCAGGGGCCGGCGCGAGGTTCCGTGGTGGCGTGTGGGTGAGCGAGGCCTGGGCACCCCAGCGCCACAAACCCGCAGGCACAGAGGCGGCGTGCCCAGCCTGCGCTGCCCCCCGTGCTCCCTCACACTTACGGGCACTGAGGGCGAAGGAGACCCTTCTCCAAGGTACCCAGCGTGCCTGACAGGCCAGCGAGTCAGTGGCGGGGAGTGTGGTGTGCATGTGTGTGTGTGTGTGTGCGTGCAGGAGAGTCACCGTGGTTTCTGAGTAAACCCTTCATTTTAGAAAGTTCTAGTGTACACAGAGAAGTTGCAAGGACAACATGAGAGGTCCCTGCGCGCCCTTCCCCAGGAGCTCCGTCCACATCTTACATTACCACAGCCCGTTCCTCACACTGAGAAGCCCACCGTGCCACATCACCCGGAGCCTGATGCCACATTTCATTTGGATTTCACCAGTTTTTCCCTGATGTCCCTTTTCTGTCCCAGGATCTCTTCCAGGACATTGTATCTAGCAGTCCTTCCTCCCTAGTTCTTCTCTGGTCTGTGACAGACTCTCAGACTTTCCCTCTTTGGCGGCCTCAACAGTTTAAAAAAGAAACAAACAAAACAAGACACTGGTCAGGTGTTGGGGATGCTGTCAAGGTTAGACTGAAATGCAGCTGCTAAGGTTTGAATGCATCCTCGGATTTCATGGGCTGGAAACTGCTTCCCAATGAGACACTGCTGAGAGGTGAGAGGTGGGTCATGAGAATGGATTAATCCATTCATGGATAAATGGACTAAAGGGTTGTTGCAGGAGTGGCTTTGTTACAAAAGGAGGTCTCTCGGTCCCTCGACAAGATGCTCACCCTTGGCCATGCTACACTGAAGTTAAAAGGCTACATCATGTTCCTGGACTCTCTGACCTCAGAATCAAGCTAAATAAACCTCTATTCTTTATAAATTACCTGGTCTCAGGCATTTAGTTACAGCACAGAAGACTGACTAAGAGAGTAGTGGGTTTCAATGACGACTCAAAGCAGGGGATCAAAATGCCTGAATAGGAATTCTGGCTTGATCACATCAGGGCCAAGTGGTCTGAACAAATTAACCTCCGTGGGCTTCTATTTACCAACAGAAGAGATAAAATACATACAATCTATCTTGTAGGTGATCTATCTTGTAGGGGATAATGCTGAGAATGCAGGAGAATGGGTATTCGGAAGTTGTTGCTGGATAGCAAGGGGTCCCAGCGATTCACTTAACCACCAGACACTGTGCCAGAGACACCAGGCAGGGTCAATAACACACACACCTCACTTCCAGAACCCTGTGGGACAATGGTGGCAAATTTAAATTTGATGGCACAGAAACAAACCTGGGGACACATTCAGAGTACCGTACCCCAGGGTGCTGGTGAAGGAATCAAGAAGACATCCTCACAGGGGCTGAGTGGGCCAGGTCCCCATCCTCAAGTTGAAAGTCCCCATTTTCTGCAAATCAGCCAAGCGCCAGTGCAGGCTAAGACACACTGTAAATTGGCTTATGCAGCTTTACTTAATCACCATCCATAAACTATTAACAGCTCCACACAACTGAACAATGAAGGCATTCACCTTTGTCCAGAACAGGAACAAACAGTCTCACAAGCTAACCTGCCAAGCCTGGAAATCATGAAGGACTAAATCATCTCCCCCTCACCAGTAAAATGTGGACAAAATTACTTTGTTATACAACACAATATACTTTTTTCAAATTGTTTAAAATACATGCATGGGGCTAGGGAAGTAGCTCAGTGGTCGAGTGTTTGCACAACACGTACGAAGCCTGGGTTCCATCCCCAGTACCACAAAACACACACACACACACACACACACACACACACACACACACAGCAGCTGCGGTAGCCAAGTCATTTTGAAGGATCATTTTCCAATTCTGTCTCAATTTTAAAGATCTTAGTCACCCTCAAGATCTTCAGTAAAATCAGTGTGGGAAGCAGGGCCTGCTTTAGACCCGGCTGGGGTGAACAGGGAGACGGAGCCAAGCTCAGGGAGTCTGAAGTCAGGCCTGCCTAACTCATCAAGCTGTGTCTCTTCTGGGGCTTACACGAGGCTCTGAGATCTGAAACAAAAGAAAGATGGTTCCTCCTAGTTCCTCTACTTCTTCCCCGCTCCTAGATGGCAGGCCCCATCAGGACCAAAGTGGGGCCCAAAATGAAGGCTGCCACTTCCCTTCTTATTCCCAGGAAGCCTCCAGCTACCTGAGGACCAGGGATAAGAGAGGACAGCAGGCTCAGCCCAGCAAGGGAGCTGCTTCCCCAGAAAGACCTGAGTAACCCAGAACAATTCCCTACAAGTGGATTCCAGCAATCCCAGCCCTCTCTCCCACCCCATCCTCCTTCCCAAGCCACCAGCCACAAGGTAAGCACTTCCCAACACAATCCACCCCACTCAGTTAGCATCCCAGGTACTAGCTGAATAAAGGACATGCTTGGGTTAAACCTGCCAGGGCAAGAGTATCATTGAAGAGTTAGATATTGCCCAGCACGTGACTGTGCATGACAATCCCAGCTCCTGGTCATTTCACCCTCAATACTCCTGGTCTCACTTAATCCCGCTGAGAAATGAAGCCCTCCACAGGCCCAACAGGAGGAAAGAAACTACCAGCACAGTAAGCTAATGACAGAGGCAACAATCACCAGTGGCCAATAAACTCTCATGGGACAGAATGGCCTAGAAGCGAGGCTCTCACAACAGCATCAAACCACTGTGGGGCCCTCAAATGCTGACAGTGCCCAGGGATCAAGTCCACACACGAAGGACTGGAAGACCAGGGTTTGGAGCTTCAGTGGCTCCATCGTGACTCGGGCCCTGTCTGGTTGGGGAAGCATTCTTTTGCTAAGAGAGCCAGTGTTCAGTAGGATGAGGCCAGGGTCCTCCAGATAGTTATCCAAATAAAGAGAGCTCCTTTTCCTCCCATCTGCAAATTCACCAACTCAGTGATTCTCAAACCTGGCCCGACTCTGAAAAAAATCCTCCCAGGAAGCAAACATCAACTTAAACAGCACTGTCGATTCAAATAGCTGGTCTACAGGGGAAAGCATTAGCTCCAAGGAGAGCCAGGAAGGGAAGGAGGGAAGGAAGGAAACCACTAGATATTCTGATCACAAAATGGAATGCATTGCTCCTGAGGAATTACTACAGAATGTTGGTATACGTCTCTACAGTTATGATTTACTCCAATAATTAACATTCACTGCACCGCAAGCATTTGTTTGTAAATCATTTAGTTGAAAGGTCAGTCAGTGCACAACCTCCCATTTAGAAATGGTTTTAGAAGTCCCCACAGAAGTGCCCCCATAACTAGTCTGGCTTGCCAGATGCTGTGGTTTCACTGTGTCCTCCAAAGTTCATGTGCTGGAAACTAAATCCCCAATAGTGTGGAGAGGCAAGGCTAATACTCTTATCTTGGGAATGGGTTAGTTATCCCAGGGGTGCGTTCCTGACAAAATGAAGTGCTTGGTCTTCTTCCACACGTTTCCTTTCACACACACCCTCTTGCCCTTCTGCCTTCCACCATGGGATGATGCAGCAAGAAGGCCCTGGTCTGATGAAGGCCCATCCACCTTGGATTTCCCAGCCTCCAAAACTGAAACAAGTAAGTCTTTATTCTTTAAAAGCTTACCCAGTCCCAACACAAAACAAACTAAGCCACTAAACATCTATCACCTGAAGTTTGCACTTTGTAAGAAAATGTTCTTTATTAATATGATTTAGGGACTCTGCGATACCACCACAGATACAACAATAAAATATCCCAATAAAAGTCCTACTCAGAGACATCTGCAAAGTGCCTGATAGATTGAAACTAGCAACCCTAGATGACCTTCTTTGTTCTCCATACAAATGCCATGGAAGTCTGTCAGCAGACCCTGGAAATGTAGGGGATAAAACCTCCACTCAGGCACTTACAGGCAACCATGACTGTCCCCTAGCACCCTTTCAGAAGGACAGAGCCAAAAGGGTTCAAACCTCTTATTTAAGAAGAGCAAAAGCTCTCCAATTGTTTAAAATGCTAGCGTGTCCTAGAAAAATTAGCAAGAGCAAACACAGCCTAGGAGGCAAACACAGAATCCAGAACCATCATCTCGAATCCACTGAACGCGGGGAGCATCTGAAGAGTGTTCCTAAAGCTCTGCAGACCCTGATAATCTCAAGAACTCCTTGAACTTGTTTTGTTCTAAGAGCTGACCTGTAGGAGTGCATACCCTCCTGCTGTCATCCGTCACATTCTGGTGATAAGCAGAATTCCTCTAAGGCTCACTGCTGGCAGGCAGGGAGGTAGTCAGCAAGGAGGGTGCTCAGAGGTCCTCCTCGCCAAGGGAGTAGCAGGAATGGCCAGCAGAAGCTCCCAGTGCTCCAGAGCCAAAGGTTTCAGAAGCCCCTGTTCAGCAGTACTGGTTCCATCGGAACCCTTCTTGTCTGCCAAGTAAATTCGTAATTTGAGTTGAAAGTGTAGTTTCAAATTTTCTAGCAGTCACATTTAAAACAACAACAACAACAAAATCCAAACCAAACCAAACCAAAAAAACTTACAAGCAGGGCTTGGTGGCATGCTTTAGTCCCAGCTATTCAAAAGGCTAAGGCAGCAAGATCCCTTGCGCTCAGTCCAGTCTGTGGAGCACAGCAAGACCGTACCTCAAAAAGACCCCTAATAACAAAAAAACTACAAAGAAATTGGAGGGATAAATTTTAACATCATCTGCTTTGTTAATTTAAATTTTTTTTATTTTTTTCACACTTGATTCTTTGTGTGTGTGTGTGTGCTGGGAATTTTCTTTTTATTGGTTCTTTTTAATTATACATGACAGTAGAACCCATTTTGATGTAATTATACAGCAGGGAATATATCTTTTCTTTCACACTGTAGATTCACACGATTCATATAATCTTACATATACATAGGGTAATACTGTCTGTCTCAGTCTCCTATCTTTCCTTCCCCACCCCCTCCCATCCCATTTTCCTCTACACCATCCATACTTCCTCCATTCTTTTCTTGTCCCCCCATAACCCCTCCCCCACCCGCCGTTATGTATCAGCATCCACTGATCAGAGAGAACATTTGGCCTTGGTTTTTTGGGTTTGGCTTATTTCACTTAGCATAATATTCTCCAACTCCACCATTTACTAGTGAGTGCCACAGCTTTATTCTTTTTTATGGCTGAGTAATATTCCATTGTGTATATATACCCCATTCTTCAATTGAAGGGCATCTAGGTTGGTTCCACAATCTAGATATTGTGAATTGAGCAGCTATGAACATAGATGTGGCTGCATCCCTATACTTTGCTGATTTTAAGACCTTTGGGTATAGACTGAGGAGTGGGATAGCTGGGTCAAATGGTGGGTCCATTCCAAGTTTTTTGAGGAATCTCCATACTGCTTTCCAGAGTGGCTGCACCAATATGCAACTCCACCAGCAATGTATGAGTGCCCCTTTCTCCCCACATCCACGCCAACACTTATTATTGCTTGTATTCCTGATAATAGCCATTCTAATTGGAATTAGATGAAATCTTAGGGCGGTTTTAATTTGCATTTCTCTAATTACTAGAGATGATGAGCACTTTTTCACATATTTGTTGATCACCTGTATATCATCTTCTGTGAAGTGTTTGCCCAGTTCCTTAGCCCATTTATTGATTGGGTTCTTTGCATTTTTGTGTAAAGTTTTGTAAGTTCTTTATAAATTTTGGAGATCAGTGCTCTGTCTGAAGTGTGTGTGGAAAAGATTTTCTCCCACTCTGTAGGCTCTCTTCTCACATTATTGATTATTTCTTTTGCTGAGAAAAAGCATTTTAGTTTGAATCTGTCCCATTTATTGATTCTTCCTTTTATTTCTTGCACTCTGATGGTCATGTTGAGAAAGTCTGGTCCTAAGCCAACATGAAGATTCAGGCCTACTATTTCTTCTATTTGGCAGGGTCTCTGGTCTAATTTCTAGGTCCTTGATCCATTTTGAGTTGAGTTTTGTACAAGGTGAGAGATAAGGATTTAATTTCATTTTGCTGCATATGAATTTCCAGTTTTGCCAGCATCATTTGTTGAAGAAGCTATCTTTTCTCCATTGTATGTTTTTGGCACCATTATCTGCTTTTTAACTCAATAGATTCAAATTCAAATCTCAACATATCTCCAACACAAAAAATGTATTCTAGACCTTTTGACACTCTTTCTTTCTTTCTTTTTTTTTTTTTGGAACTGAGGATTGAACTCAGGGGCACTTGGCCACTGAGCCACATCCCCAGCCCTATTTTGTATTTTATTTAGACAGGGTCTCACTGAGTTGCTTAGTGCCTTGCCCTTGCTGAGGCTGGCTTTGAACTTGTGATCCTCCTGCCTCAGCTTCCCGAGCTGCTGGGATTACAGGCGTGTGCCACCGTGCCTGGCTCTTTTGACACTCTTTTTAAAAAATTTCTTGGTTGTTGTAGATGACAGAGTACTTTAATTTCATTATTTTTCGGTGGCGCTGCTGAGGAGTGAACCAGGGCTTCAGTGTGGGAGGCAAGCGCTCTGCCTCTGAGCCCCAGCTCCCCGACACTCATTCTCAAAACGAGCCGTGTTCTCATCCCCATGCACATCTCAGCTGGGAACAGCCACAGCCCAAGTGCCCAACGCCACACGAGGCTGGTGGCAAATGTGCTGGATGGTACTGTTTTCAACCCTCGGAAGACACGCAGCAAAGGTGATGGGGAACAAAGATAAAGATGTGAATGTAACCTTGTCTTCATGTTTGCTCTTCCTCGTTTCAGGGAACACGTGTACAAAATTCCCCAGTGACAGCAAGCAAAGGGACGCATGAATTAGTCATCATGTCACCTGCCTGCCTCACCCAACCTACTTTGGAAGCAGAAAAACCTTTCTCTCTACCTCTGAAATAATAAAGAACAGGATAAATCCGAATTGCTCTAGGAATGCAAATTCTGAGTCCAACATATGAGACGATTTAACCCGTTCTGGGAAGTGGCACGCAGACTGCCCGTGACATTTTTGGCAAAGGGGAGGAAGAAAAGCAACAGTTCCCTGCAGTGCGGAACACACAGCAGCTTCCCCAGGGTGTCCTCTAAACCCTGAGCTCCTACTGGCACATGCCAACTCCCTGCCCACGTGACTGACACTTCAGAGCTGAGGCACATGCAGTCAGCTCACTGAACAGCGAGCAGCAGGAAACGCACACTTTGATCTCAAAACTGCTCTGTCTGCCTTCCAACCAGGCTCAGGTATTTCTAATGGGATAAAAGGAGGAGGAGAGGTGTGGGGACGTATTTACAATGGTCTGAGGTGGGCACAGCACGTGCCTGGCACCAGAAAGGAAGGGTTCATAATAATGACCCCAGAACAAGGTGACTTAAACTTCACCAGGCAAAGGCCAGGAGCGTGTGTGTCTTCTACCAGCCATGCCCTATCAACAATGACCTTGACCTTTTCTGTCCAACTCCCTACCCCAAGCTTACCTCTAGGGCATTTAAACAGGAGCCAAGATCCACAGTCTGAGGTTCACATTTATAGAAATCGACTGTGAGAGTACACCCCAAATGTAGCATATCCTAAAATATCTATCAACACCCACTGTTTTTCAGAGTTCCTTATCAGGAGCAGCTCAGCCCTCCTGTGCCACCCCCTCAGACCAGAAGATCCTTTCCCAGAGGCACAGGGCCACCCCCACTGGCTTCCCCAGCAGTTCCAAGAGCCAGACCATTATGAAGCCATTCTTTTCACACAGCCATGAGTTCATTTAAAATGAAAGATTTAAGAAGCTATTTCCTTTTCCAGCCTAAGCTAAGGTATGCAAAAGTTCTTCCAGAACTCTAACCTCACGCTCTCCTTCTGTCATGCACCCCGAGGTAGGGTCTGATCTTTCACCACATTCATTTTACCTGGAGAACCACCACCTAAAATTTCAAATGTATTAATTCATTCTACAAATATTTATTTAGCCTTATAACTGATCAGGCATTGTGCCAGGACCAAGAAGGACACAGAATTCAATGGCAAGGACATGACATTCAGAATCCAGTGGATCAGGCTCTCATCCCCTGCTGGCTGGGTGGCCCTGGAGAAAAGCAGTAAGTACCAGCAGGCCCAATGACCACGTGGCAGCCACTGTCCTGGGCACTTCACACGCACTGATCTGTTTTACTTTTTCCAACCCTAAAAGTGAGTCACTAATAATGCTCCCGTTCTACAGATGTGGGAAATGAGTCTGAGTAGTTCAAGCACCAACAGTTAACAGGTAGTAGGACAGGTTTGGCTCTTCTTTTCTTTTTTTAAAATAGCTTTATTGATGTATAATTTACATACTATAAAATTAATTGAGCCCAGGCAAGTCCGTCCTCAAAACTACACACAGCACCCCTTGACCCACCCACCTTCGCTTAGCTTTCCCAAGCCACAGTGTCCTATTTTATGAGATGCAGATGACAAACTCTAATCCACAAAGCAGTTAAGGGGTTCAATGAGAAAATAAATAGTAGTAAAACAACACAGCCCAGAGCCTGGCACGAGGACTGTTCAAAAACCAGGCTGCTCTTAAAGAGTTTAATCAGAGACAAAACTGGTCACCACAGAGCCCTTGGGGAAGGAGAGCAATGGCATAGGTACAGCTCAGGCACAAAGGGGAACTGTGTGTTTGAAGAGGAGTGAGGTCCTGTATCCCCGGAGCTCAAGTAGTTGAAATGATGGGCCACCAAGTTGAGTATCAGGCTAAATCACTTACAGCATGCAGAGCAGCAGAACGGGCAGGGCTCTGCGACAAGATGAGTCTTGCAGGCCTGACATGGGAGGCATGCATCGTGCAAGCATGCGGAGCAGGCTAACTCCCCTTTCCAGAGACGGTATGAGGACCTGGGAGCTGACACCACACGCTAGGCTTCCAACCATCCGAAGGAAGCGCCTCCAAGATGGGACTGCGTGTTCCAGGCAGACGCAACCTGTGCACGTGTCTGGTGTCACTGTGCGGATGACAACCTCCCTGCTGACCCTGAAGCCTCTTCTCCCACAGTGGCTACTGTCTGAGTCTGCCCTGGAGCCAGTCCTGCTCCAAGACAGAGGAGGAGGCAGTGGGAGGGAAGGGACAACAAAAGGAGGTTCTCCCAGTCTGAAGGCCTCCCTGAGACCCAACCTGCAGCTCCTGCAGGAACGAACCCCAGCCCGGGCAATGGGCCACCGACTGACAAGTGCCACCGAACTAGCAAGTTCCAGTCCAGGGTCTGCCAAAGCTGCCAAAAATGGCTACCTAGCCATGACCAGAGTTCAAACACATTTTATGGCTCTTGAGAATCCAATGGCAGTAAGGAATCTTGTTTGTTTTAAAGAATAAACCCCCCTCCAGGAGTGATGCTAAGAAATCCAACTCTCGATTTTGAAGATACTGGTTGGAATCTTCGCACTCCAAGTCACGGTGGGCACTTCGCACACTTCAGACAATGTACGGATCCGGTGACAGCTTGAGGAGTTACAAGGAGCTTGTCAACACGGTGACAGTGGAGGAGGGACAACAATCCAGCAACTGTTGAGTCCAACCTCCTGCTCTACATCTTCCATGGCAATTTTCTTTTTAAAAAAGAAAGAAATGCACTGCTAGATGGTGCTGGGCTCACCCTCAACTGCAATCCCTCAGAGGCATGAGATTCCTCCTACCCGGCATTTTCACAAAAGTGAGGATGTCACACACACGTGACCCATATCCATAATAGGCCCTGAAGGCAACTACGCCTGATGTAACACTGCTGTCCCAACCCTATGTGGTGGCAGACCTACAGGACGACCTGATGGGCACAAGGGGCAGGTCCGGAATGGCTCCTCCACCCGCAACACAAAACACTGGAATAAAGAGCTCTCGTGTTGTTCTGAAGACTAACCAGTCCTTAGTTCAGGACAGCCTAAGGCCAGTCTCTCAGCAGTAGCTCCACTGACACTTGGGGCTAATTCTGTGTTGTGTCCAGTGCCTGACTTTGACCTTCTGTGTTAAGGTCACAAAGGTCTGATAGCATCCCTGACTTTTACTCACTGGATAACCTTTGTCCCTAGTGTGACCAGCAAAAATATCTGCAAACATTACCAAGTCGCTCCTGGTTAAGCACCACTAGTCAGAAGGAAGAGGACGTTTCTTCAGGCCCACATTTTTTCAGGCCTGTGGTCATCCCATCTGGGCAAGGTTTTAAATGAGTAACTATTAAATACTGGATGTCAGAAACCAGCATGGCCCAAACCACCTGATCATCATCTCTCTAACCTCCTCCTCCTCCTCTATTCCCACCTCAAAGGTCTCTGCCATCATTGGCTTGGCCAAGTTACAAAGGGGACCTTCTTTCCACTCCCACCCCCACAATCAGAGGTGCCAGATCTTCCATTCAGTTGGTTCTTAGGTTCTTAGAACCTGAAAGGGCACGGTCATTTCTGAAGCCAGCTGAAAAACTTTGCTTTCTGTCTGTTTTTTATTTTCCTCTTTGTCACTTGCATATATTCAATGGTGGAGCCAAGATTCAAAACAGAAGTAACTGCAGGCCATGTGCACCTGTTATAAAGCATTGCTTCTCAGACAGGAGACAAGAATCAACCAACAAAGGAAACCCAGAAAGAGCAGGAGAGTCCAGAAAGTCTAACAAAGACTTGGAAACCTAAAGAGCAATCACTAAATCTGTCCCTTAGCATATTGGTTTAGAGTGATTTACTGGAAAATGACAACAAAAAGAGATGATTTCATCCATCCCTAAATGAGCTCCAAGAACTACCATATCCAAAAAAGATTACACAATGTTTAAAAATGTCATTACAATATTTACATAAGGTAACATACACTTCCTCTCTAAAGGCCCTATAGATACACACCTTCACTGTAGAGAAAGGCAAACAGCACATATTTCTGATTTGGTTTTTAAATGCAACTATTATGGGGAAAAAATAAGAATCTATGCTTGAGCATTTCCAGGTCTTAGCAGCTGGGAAGAAAATAAAAATGAGCAAAATGCACACTATGTGACTTCCTTTTTCTGAGCTTTCAATTTTACTTTAAAGTATAAGACAAAAACTTCTCTCTACCTCTCTTTTATTAAAGAAGCAAAACTTTACTGCCAGGTGTGGTGGGTTCCAGCAACTTGGGAGGCTGAGGCAAGAGGATCGCAAGTTTGTCAGCCTGGGAAACTCAGCAAGAGCCTGTCTCAAAATAACAAATTAAAAAGGCCTGGGGATGTAGCTCAGTGGTAAAGTGCCCCTGGGTTCAACCCCCAGTTCCAAAATAAAAAATCAAGGAGCAAGAGTGATAATCACTTAAAACTAAAGCAAAAACCCACTTCTGAATGTTCTCTTCAGCTGTTCTAAGTAGGAAATCTGTACAGACACATCAACAGCACATCGTTAAGACTAATGATGAAAATGACATAGAACCACTGAGACACGAGGCATATGTGCACATCCAACCAAACTGACCAATGGGGAAGCCCAGGCTCCTGTGAATGAATTACCATCAAGTGTCTGAAGCCAAGGTTTCAAACCTTCAACGGCTTTTACTGCTTGTGTACATTTAGGGGACATAAACTACTCCAAAAAAAGTTTATTAGGTATGTCAATTGAAAACAGAAGTACAAAGTGGGACTTTTGGAAGAGCTACCACGACGCTAACAAGAATAAACACATTCCAAACTAAATGTGGGCTCTCTTGCTGGACAGACAGCAGCACAGATAAACATGGAAATATACATTATATATGTAAAACAAATAATAGGTATGTGCATATATATTTTTACAATGTGTTTCAGGCACACTTATTTAAAATCAGAGCCAATGCTAGAAAATTACTTAACTACAAAAAGAAATGACAAATCCACGCATGCTTACAATGTAGATAAATCTCGAAAACATCATGCTGAGTGAAAGAAGCCAGGCACACGTCACCTCATACCTGATTCTATTTATATGAAACCTTCAGAACGGGTAGAGCCAAAGAATAATCGAGAAAATGAGTGGGTGCAGGAGGCCAGGGGAGGAGTGGCAGGGGAGGGACGGCTTCCTGGGCACAAGTTTTACCTGGGGTAAGTGAAATTGTTCTGAAGGCAGATGGAGGCAACAGCTGCACCACTGTGTGCATCCACTGCCACGGACCACACACCTGGAAGTGGTTCATTTTATCTTATGTGATTCTTATCTCAAAAAAATGAATAAAATAAAAAAAAATCATTGTTGACAGAATTGTCCAAGACAAAGCCGTCCAGTCTTTCTGGTTACACATGGAACACTTGAGTTAGATCCAGAAGACAGCGACTTGTCCACATTTGCAGATGGTAAATGACAGGTCAGAGCTCCACCTGGGTCTATGCCCTATGTTCTTTCCCCATAAAAATCAGTGTATACCTGGGTATAGTGACACACACCTGTAGTCCCAGCTACTCAAGAGGCTGAGCCGGGAAGATTGCTGGAACCCAAGAGTTCAAGGCCAGCCTGAGCAATAAAATGAGACCCTGTCTCAAAACAAAAAAACAACTAATGTGACATCTGTGAAATGGGGATAATAATGTGTTCTTATATTGCCATTATAAGGATCACATTAAATTTATGTGAAAATGCTCATAACCATGCCCCACACTAAATGGGCATTAATCTTTTAGAAACTTTAGCAGTAATAACAACAGTGACCAGGTTATCTAATACTTTCTCAGTGCTCACTGACACTCCTCCGAGAATTTTAAATGCATTCACCATTTGATTCCCCATCCACCCTATGTGGCAGGTACGGTTTTCAGCAAATTCATCTACAAGTGGAAGCGTGAGGCCCGGAGTGGCGACTAGCTTGCCTAAGCTCACACACCCAGCAAGCATCAAAGCAGCACCGAAACCCAGGCACTGGGTTCTGGTGCGTCCAGAACCTTCCCACCTATGCTATGCTCCCTGAGGCACTCTATGGGGGAGACCTCAATCACTGTTGAAGGAATGCTAAGTCACAACAGGGAAGGGACAGAATCTTAATATGACATCCAGTTCTCCAATCCTCACATCTCTGCAAAAAAAAGAGGAGAGATCAAACTCTAAAGTACAAAATTAAACCATTTTCCTTCCTTCAAAAGACACGATTATCCAGTTTCTAACCCTGGATTAACCAAGTAAAACAAAAAATGGGCCAAAAGACAGGATCACAGGGGATCTAGTCCAAAAATGCAGAAATTTAACCTAGGACACCACGGTCTCAAAATAGCTGCACAACAGAGTAAACACTTTGGGATGCAAGCCAAAACTAACGTGAAGGAAAATACAGACCATCCATCCCCTTCTGCTGCTCAAAATTAAGACACACCACTTTTCACCATCTCAAGAGCACGTGTCCCACCCAAGCTGTTTGGGTCACTCAGGAAGAAAACAAAACATGTTGTGTTACTTGTCAACATTTTATAAACTGGAACACTTCATGGAATAATCTAGATTTCTGGCCTCTTTCAAAAGTAGAAGGGCTGGGGATAGGGCTCAGTGGTTAAGCACTCCTGGCTTCAGTCCCTGGTACCAAAAGATAAAGAAAAGTAGAAGGCCTGGCAACACCAAGTCCTCCAAGGCCTAAGAGCCCCAGTAAACCACAGTCTCCACCACTCCCTCCTGCCCCTCCCCACCTGCTAGTCCCCTTTTACACAGGGCTTCACATAGTCCTGGTCTCACTATAGGGTTTAAAAAATGTTTAAAACCAGGGTTTAAAAAAATCATTTTGTATATAATGCCCCCATTCAGAGCAAGATTTTAAAGGAAGTATTTCAGTTATTTAATGGATTCATCAAGCAGGGATCTTAATTAAACTTGGCTCGAATCAAAAGGAAAGTAAGTAAGAGTCGAGTCTGGTCTTGGATACAACATATTGAATCATCCCTTAAATCAGACTAAATGGCAGAAGAAAACCGTTTCCTTAAGTCTGTATTTTAGCCACCCAAGTGAGTAAGAATTCTATTTATAGTCACCAAGGGTTAAGCTTCTAGACACCACCCTTCACTGCTGCCCCCCACCCCCCATGTCCCCTCCCTGAGATTGAATTTCACCTCCTGCACGTCAGGCTTTTCCCTTCAGTTTGGTTTGGGATGATTCCTGAGCTGCAGGCACGCTCTCTGGCCGTCGGCCAACCGAGCACCAGAATGCAAGGAAGATGTTTAATCCTCAAAAAAGAAAAAGAAATTTAAAAAGATTCTACCTTCCCCTTGGTTTTCATAGAATTTACCAAAAAAGAGCTTCCCTTTCTCAGAGGGATTCCTTCTTCTGTGATTAGCATCAGACACAAATGTAAAACATCTTCTTTCTTCTCAGTTATTAGAAAGGTAGGAGCAACTATCAATATTGTCTTACAACTCTTGCCGGTTTATTTTATTTTATTTATTTTTTTCTTTCTTTTTTTTTATTTACTTATTGATTCATTGAACACAAATGGAGTAGAGCTCTTGGTTCACTGGTTGTACACAATTGCCGGTTTATTCTAAAAATTCAAATCCTGAGTCTTCATCAAGTCTTCCCCAACAAGCCACCAGGCAGGAGCTGAGTCCGTGACAACTCTGAAAGGAGGCCAGGCCTTCAGGACATGAACGGCTTGTGAACGGTTCAAACTGCAATTTTCTGCCTCTCCTTGTATGGCCAGCTGAAACTCAAGACCGCATGATTAATTTCAAGTTCACCCTGGTGTCGGAGACTCGCTTTCTTTATGGGTTTGGGAGTGAAAGAATCTTCTGGAAACCTGCGTCTGCAGGGTGGACACTCCAGCTGATGTGACAAGAGGACA
The DNA here is from genome assembly GCA_020662805.1 of Glaucomys volans. Classification (NCBI taxonomy): domain Eukaryota; kingdom Metazoa; phylum Chordata; class Mammalia; order Rodentia; family Sciuridae; genus Glaucomys; species Glaucomys volans. Next base: position 415,196 of record JAJEJO010000330.1, on the reverse strand, counting down.
TGTCGTCACTGGGACCCCAGGAGGGCAACAAGTCAAACTTGCAGGCGGCCAGTGCCAAGTACACCACAGAAGACCAGCAGGAGGATGGTCCAGCCGGGGCAGTGACCAGGGGCCACAGAATAGGCAGGTGTGCAAGCTGGTGTTAGGTTGTGGCCAGGAGTCCACAACTTAAGCCAGAAAAAGAGGCAGGTTAGAATCAAGCTACACAGGTGCACACTCAAGGTCAGATATAAAGCTGGCAAAACCAGGGCTCCAAATACAACAGGCAAAGCAAAGTCCAAACCTACAGGGCAGGAGGGACAGGGGAGAAAGTCAGGGTACAGTGCTGAAGAGGCACAAAAACATAAAGAGGAGGGCCGAGAGGCATTTGGAGAAGGAGTGACCTTGGTCACCTGTGTTACTGTCTGCACCTCTGAGAGGGTTTCAGCTAAGGTGAGGAAGAGTGCAACCTGGACTACCTACCAGATGCGGATGCCCACTCCCTACCCCACGACGTCAACAACTTTGGTGGCAAGGAGGATCAGGAAGAAAAAGGAACAGAAGCTGCCCATAGACCAGTGAAGAACTACTGTTACAGCGTGTTCTTCAGAGCTGAGCCTCATGTTCAAGGTGGCTGTCTTCCTAGATCACCCTGGGAAGCTGGGTAGAGCACGAGGTGCTCTATCCTACCTGTGGACAGCAGGACTGAGAGGGCCACCACCCGCCAGAGCCCACCTGCTGGCCTTGTGACCCTTCCTCACTACCACTTCATGTTCAACAGGCAATAACCTTCCCAAGGACCCGTGAACTTCTTCTAGCTCTACAAAGCCTATGAGACTAGTTGTAGAAGAACCCATCATAGGTAAGTCTACGGTATCAGAGAAGGGCCAGCAAAAGAGCAAGTCAGATGTCCCAGAGCCACTGCCTGCTGGGACTAGTGAGTCTGAAAAACATGGCCCATCTTCGTCACTAATTTTGGGACCTGTTCTTTCTGCTGAGTCCACTACTTTTGCTTTGCCTATTTGTAAGTATTGAGTTTCCAGCCCCAGATACATTTGAGCAAGTCCTAGACAAAACCGGGCTCCCATGCCATGAAGATAACCTTGAAATGCAATCTCTGCCTGATGTGACCATCCACCGGGACATGAGAGCTGATAAACACTTGCACAGCAAGTTGGAAGGAAAGAAATGAACACATACTTCTGGAGCAGCCAAGAGACCTGGAATCCCAACTAGCTGTACGATCTGACAAGAGATTAAGTCCTTTAAACCAGGTTGCTCAACTGTACATGGGATTAGCTATAGAACCTGTTATGGGTTAGATATGAGGTGCCTCCCCCAGAAACCTCCTGTGGGAGACAATGCGCGAGAGTTCAGATGTGAAATGATTGGGTTATGACGCCTTAGCCTAATCAGTGTATGAATCCCGATTGGGAGTAACGGGGTGGTGACTGTAGGCAAACTGGGCTTGGAGTAGACTGGTCCCTGGGGGCGGGCCCTGGGGTTTATACTTTGTCCCTGGTGTGCAGCATGTCTCTCTCTCTGCTTCCTGAAACCATGGACAAAGCCGTCGTCCTCCTCCACACTCTTCTGCCATGATGTTCTGCCTCACCTCGGGCCCAAAGTTATGGAGCTGCTATGGACTGACACTCTGAAACCATGAACCCCAAAGAAACTTTCTCCTTTAAGATTGTCATCAGGTTTTTGGTAGCATCAGTGAAAAAGCCGACTTAACCAGAACCTAACACACAGAGGATTCAACGAGACCTGAGTGTAAGGACTTTGTACAGCAGCAAACGTCACCAGGTAAGTGCCTCACAAATCTCCTCTGCTTTCGTTGTTGTTACTCTTAGTTTCAGAGGTTCCTAATTCTAGATAAATCTGAGGAAACTTCCAAAAGTTCATTTGTGACTCAACTGTCCTTGCTTGGTGCTCTCTGCCACCACTTGGCATCATGCAGTAATGCCAGGGAGTGGGACTCTTCTCAGCTGCCAGGAGAGCTTAGTCTCACAGCATGCCAGGTCAACCAGAAGTCCCATGGCACCACTGAATCATGTCCAATTCCATCAACAGTGGTCTTTAACAAACAGCAATCTCTAAAGCAAAGAAATTACTCAGCATATTCTCATTTCTAATCATTAATCTGGATTAACAGAGCTGATGAGCAAATACTAGGGCATGTAACTTAGTGGTTGAATTGCCTGGTCCCGAGTGTTAAATTCCAGCTTTGGTAAGAATGTCATTGCTAAAGCCTCAGGACAAACCGGTCTAGCCCAGATTCCATCAGGAACCATGTCCAGAGGCCTTAATTCTGCATCAGGTCAGCTAGTGCTCAACAAATTATCCACTTAGTAAATTCATTTGACACCAGCAGATAGTGATACCAACTCTTGGTCTAACAAATTAAATATACCATTTGGAGTTCCAAGGACTCTTTTTACTAAAACTATGTCCAAATAATAAGCAAGTTATACATGACATTAAAGTTCACCTAGCAAGCTTGATGTTTTGTATACTTAGTCTTCCAATGTTTAAAAAGCAACAAAGTCAGACTGAAGGTGTAGGTCAGGGGGTAAAGTGTGCGCTGAGCATGCAGGAGGCCCTGGCTTCAATCTCCAACATTGGGAAAAAAGAAGAAAAAGCAAAGAGGTCAATAAAAAACAGATTAAACAAACCAGATTAAACTTTTTTCTTTTTTCCTCCTCCTGATAGAAAAATCAGCAAGGAAAAACATAGAAAGAAGTTGATCCTAAACCACAAATTAAATCAGGAACCTTAAGAGGACCCAACTCAGTTTCAATCATGCCTGAAGGTTTAATGAGAACAGTAAAGGTGTGAACTTGTAAGTTGTCTTATTTTCAACAAACACAAATGCAGATTCAACGGCGCCTACCCAAGTGTGCAGAGTGATTCATCTTTCTTGTCAGTGTCTGGCAAGAAAAGGACATGCTTGTTGAAAATTAAGCAGAAAGAAAAATCACACACTCATCAAAAGTGGGAGAAATGGAAAAGAAAAGAGGTGTGGAGCTTGCGAGCAAGGCTCACAAACTCCACTCAAAGAGGCTGCCTCTGCATTACCAGGGTTGGTAACCTGAGTGTTTGGTAATTAACGAAAATAACAAAGGACATAAGGAGGTTCAGCAAGTAGAGTACAGATTGCTGATGCTGGTCCCTTCTATCCGCCTTCCATCTCAGAAATACACATATCAGGTTCCGGCACTCATTGCCAAACTGGTCCTATGGTCCATGCCTCTGCTTCTTAGAATAAGTGGAAACCCATCAGCAAGAAGGTCTAGAAAATAAAACTGCAAACCACCTACTCACTAATGCCATAAAAATCAACGTTGGAATAAAAAAACTAAGACAATACCACAGACGTAGATAGATAACATAACTAAGATAAACCAAAAGTAATGAAGATATTAAAAGTAATAAAAATCAGATGAAGGCAATATTCACAGACACTCCAAAAAGGACACCACAGGAAATTTCTTTGGCAGTGATGATTTTACCTAAAAACACAGATGATTAAAATAACAAATTAAAAGAGTGCAGAATCTTACAGAAACAAGCCAATTTTTTTTTCTTTCTTTTTGGTTTCAGGGATTGAACCCAGGGGCACTTAACCACCGAGCTGCATCCCCAATCCTTTTTTATTTTTTATTAAGAGATAGGGTCTTGCTAAGTTGCTTAGGGGCTCACTAAGTTGCTGAGGCTGGCTTTGAACTTGTGATCCTCCTGCCTCAGTTATTACAGGCAATGCTCCACCATGCCGGGCTAAGCCGATCTTATTTATCAAGGCTTCTCAGTCTTGACACTGCTAATGTTTTGCATCAGGTCAGTCTTTGTTGGGGAGCTGCTCTGTGCAATCGAGGGCGCTTAGAGCATCCTTGGTTCCTAACGAGGAAGACATTAGTAGTATCCTCCCCACTTTGGTAGTTAACAACCAAAAATGTCTCCAGACAGTGTTAAATATCGAGACAAATTTGAGTACTACTATTCCATAGAAAGCATTACTCTAACCCCACCCTGATGATGACGTATCCACCCCTTGGCAATATCCAGGCTGCGTACTTTATCACAGAGGATATATCTGTTGATCTAACTATGCTGGTTTCTTTCTAAACTACAAAATTTGTATTCCTTAGGAATGAAAAACATGAGCCAGCTACCAAGTATCACTACCTTAACTGAATTGCAGCTTTGAAAAATTGACTTAAATGTAAACCATCTTTTAAAACCTCACAGTGGGGCCTGAACTGTCACTCAGTGGCAAAGCACTTGCCTACCATGACAAGACCCTGGTTCAACCTCCAGCAATGAAAGGAAAGGAGAGAAAAAAAAAAAAGGTAGGGGGATCAATTTCTAAAATAATTTCTTAAAATTGTTATCACTAAACTTGATTGGAACAGTGCTTTTATCTAGCTCTAGTAAGGAAGGTGTGAACAGACCACAACCGCAAGGCTGTGACAACCGCCAGTCATTTACACGAACGAAGTGGACAGAAGTGTCAGCTCAGCAAATTACAAGCAAGATTTATAAACTGCATGGAATCCAAAGCAAACACAGTCCATGGGAATCTGAAGTTTACTACAACAGACTAAAGTCCAGAAAAATGATTTAGGAAATTCAGTGTGACCTGAGCATTCAGTAGGGACGCTCCCTGGACGCATACAGAAACTACTGAAACTATTATTTGAATCTTTTCCCTGAGCAGAATTCCTTCTTACCCTACCACTCAGCTGCAGCCACCACAAAACGGAAGACGCTCTGTTTTCACTCTGTTTTGTTTACAAGAAAATTTCGATTCCTTGTTCCAGTAACTGGCAAAAAATAGGGATTTCTTCTTGGGCTTGTAACACATGACTTTGGTCCACTTCGCATGGAGACACAAATACCCATTCCTGAGGATTTCCACACAGATTCCCATCTTCACCCCTTTACAAACTTGCACAAACTCCAAATGAATTCATGTTCCACACAGCTAGACCCCTTCCAAATCCCAGTCCTACCACTTCCCAGCAGCGTGAACTTGGGTAAATTACTTCCCCTTTCTGTGTTCTCATATATAAAATGGAGATAAAAACCATACCAACTGCATAGGACTATGGGACAGATTAAGTGAATTCATACATGTCTCAGGCTGTGAAATGTTCAATAAATTCCTACAAGTTAAAAAACTGGATAGGCCAGGAACAGTGGCCCACGCGTGTAATCCCAGCAGCTCTGGAGGCTAAGGAAGGAGGATCAAGAGTTCAAAGCCAGCCTCAGCAATGGCAAGGTGCTAAGCAACTCAGTGAGACTCTGTCTCTAAGTAAAATATAAAATAGGGCTGGGATGTGACTCAGTGGTCAAGTGCCCCAGAGTTCACTCCCCAGCACCACAAAACAAACAAATAAAAAAAAACCAAAGTAATAGCTGGCTAGAAAGAAATGCAGATTCACTGAGGCTAAACGGTGAGCAATTGGCTGAGACACAGGTAGAGTTCTACTTATTGCAATTCGCACCAAAACCTCTACACTGCGTCAAATCTTTTGTACACACATTTTCTTCCTTTGACAAATACACTACTGCCAAGTTAAAGAGCATTGCTATTACGCAAAAGTTTATTTAAAAAAAAAAAGATAATTTTGTCCTAAACTGAACTGTGATAAAGATAAGAGATACCATCCTTTTGCATACCCCTCTAAAATTGTTTTCCATGAGGAACACCTATTGAGCTGCATCAAACATTTCATAAGACAAAAGAAGACCCTCATGTGGGCCTTTAATTCTTCTGAGGTTATCTAATTTCATTTCACACACACGCCAACTCTAAAGACTCCCATTTTGGGACCTGGTGGAGGTTTAGGAGCCAACAGGGATTTTAAGAGACCCAGTACATAACAACCGGAATTATATTCCTGACCCCACCGTTTCATGGCAGAGTTTAGACAAAGTGACATTGCTCTCTGTGCTGAAGAATAAAAGGAATCTACTTGAAATCTCAAAGACAACATGAAAACAAACTCACATTCCTGCTAAAAGCCCTCTTAACTCCTTGAAAGAAGGACTTCTCTATTTCACAAGCACATTTTCTTAAAATGCAAACAATACATACACACAGCCCACAAGCCTGCTGCGGCCAGGCTGTAAGTATTTTTGCTCCCTGTTTGCGTTCTCAGAACTGATCACTTATGTTTTAATTTTCTATGGTAAAATACTGGAAAATAGTAACGGTGACAAAAAGACAGCTGCATACATTACCCTTCACAACACATGCAGAGTCCCTGATTGGCTTACTCCTCAAAACACTGTTTGGCAAAACCTAGCCCTAATTTCATAAGGAAGGGCATGTTTGATCAGATGATCTTTCTCCTAATAGATACTTTAAAAACAGGAAGAGATCCCATCTTTTAAATATTTTATACAAAGGATGCACTGGACTTATGTAAAAGAACCCTAAGTGACTACAGTTTTAGAATCTAAAATACAGTAATTGAACTTAACCAGGTCTGCCCCAGGGCAAGAAGGAAACTGTTCCAGCTGAAGAAAATCTGTCACCATGAGGAACATCTGAGAATTTCAGTAGTTCTCAAGGTCTGAAAAAAATATCAACACAAGAATTTACAATCTGCACCTGAACTTCATAACCTTGAAGTTGAACTTGGCACCTATTTTTGAGAAGAATCCTTAATGAAGGAAAATCTTGGCAACACAATTCCTGACAGATGAAACATCACTTTGGTGACCCCATGCCCACAAGGCAAGTCTGTGTGAGACAGCGGGGAGGCTGCTTCCAACTCTTATCTTCTTAGAAAACGGTAAGCAGTTCAAAAACAATGCTGTCTGAAGATTACGCTTCTCTCTAGCAAATAGCTTATTTACTAGATTTAGACAAAACCTTCAGGAACATGGCCTTGGTAAAGACTTCATTTTCCCATGCCAACAGCTGTAAGTGTCTCAGCCAGGAACCACGAAGCCGCGATGCTCAATGTGAGCGTTGTCGGTGCACACGTATACCTACACATACACACGTATGTGACACACACAGTGGGTCATCTGCAACCACAAGTTCGGCAGCTACGGATTCCACCAACTGATTCAAAAACACTGAAAACCAAACCAAACGAAAAAGCAGTCCGAGCTAAATGCATGCAGACTTTTTTTTCCCCTTGTCACTGTTCCCTGAACAACAGTTTAACAACTATTGACGCAGCATTTACATTATATTCAGTATCACAAGTAATCTAGAGATGACAAAGTATTTCAAGGATGTGCACAGGTTAACGTGGCCATCTTATACAGGGACTTGAGCATCAAGGGTTTTGGCTTCAGAAGGGATCCTAGAACCAACCCCTAGGAACACTGAAGAACAACTGTATGTTAGACTCACACACACACAGATGCTAGTTTAAACCCAGGTCCTTCTCTCTTTCATAGCGGAGAGACACCAGCTCACCTACCTGTTGCTGAAACACTAGACACATTTTATACACACACTTGGGGGAACAAACAAGGGCCACTGGATGTTGTTCATATAAAACAAAAGGGTTCCAAAGAAAATTAGTAGGTAGAGAAATTTTCTGACTTGACTTTGACAGACAATCTCAGTGGTAAGAGCAGAATACAGGGTGTCTCCCCTGGGCTCAGAACCAATCTCAACTAAGATTTTAATTATAAATGGGAAAAGACAGCAAGATGGGCGGGAAGGCGGGGTTGGTGGAGAAAGAGGACGGCAGGCCGCTCAGAAACTGGCAGTCATGGTAAAGGTGGGTCAGACGGTTCCAGGACTGGGAGAGCTGGACACACCTCCATCCCTGGCTGATGAGGTGGCACTCACTGGTATATTAAAAAAGTAAGAGAGAACACTGCACTCTCCTGGGATTTGTCCCTCAAGAATTTTGAGGGTTTTGTTTTGTTTGGGTTTGGTTTCGCTTTGTGCCCCATAAATATCTCTTTTTTCAAAGCATGAGGCCAGAGGCAATAAGAAGCAGACGGTAAGAAAAAGCCCCTGTCCAGCATGAAATAACCAGGCAAAAGTACCCCCCCCACCCCGTTTCCATACTGGGGCATTCCTACCAAGCAGAGGACCCGAGCAGCAGAGAGTAGGGAAGGGCCTGAAGGCGTGGCTGCCAGTCTCACCACATACAGCACCCTATTTACACACTCTGAGCAGGTTCTTAGGGAACACCTGTTTTTGAAACCAGAGTGGCAAACCTTTGGACCGAGTCTGTCCCTTGCCTTCTCAACTTTTTCTTGTCACACATCTTTTCATGAGGACAATCCACTCACTGTCACCACCACTATTATGTCTGAGTCAAAGAGTCTTTGTCCATAGAAGTTCTGGTTTACATCAAAGAAATCCCCTTGCCACTTGGTCCTGCTGAGATGCTGATGAATGACAGGCATATCCTGTTGCATTTCGTTCAGGTCCCAAGAAGTCTTGTCTAGGGCTGGGGGTGTGGCTCAGTAGCAGAGTGCTTGCCTAGGGTGCCTGGATTTGATCTCCAGCAGCACCACAAATTTAAAAAAGAAATTTTTTTTTAAAGATTTCTGGTTGACTCCAGAGGCTGAGGCAGGAGGATCACAAATTTAAAGCCAACCTCAGCAACTTAGCGAGACCTTGTCTCAAAATTTTTTAAAAATTTAAATTTTTAAAAAAGGGCAGGGGATGTGAGTCAGTGATTAAGCACCCCTGGTTCAATCCCTGGTGCCCCAAAATAGATAAATAAGTAAAATAAAGAAGTCTTGTCTGCGGCAAACTCTAGCATCCATCTGCTCACCTGGCTATTCCATGTGGGGCTGTAACTGACAGCTCAAAGGAGTTAAATCCCAATACCCCAGCCTCGAAAAAGTCATTTTAGTTCCTGAAGTTTCCATTTCAGGTAAAGAGACCAAGTCTAGGCTTAACCCGTACAATGTTGAGCAAGAGTTCAAAATGCATCAGGTGTGACCAAATCTACATCAAACTTGAGAAATAAAGTCGCAAATCAAAAAGTTCTTGGAAAACAGCACTTGTTTAGGAGTATAGCAAGGACAGCCAGGAGCACCTGCACTCTCAACAGCCGTGGGACAATGTTTTCACAGAGTAATGTGATGCAAATGGCTGTTGGCCTCAGAATGCTGACCGGGTGTAGCAGCAGATGTAAGCATGCCTGAACATGGACTGGCGTTCAATAACAAGATGGGCCCGCTACGAAGGCTCTCAAGGGCAAGGTGTGAAAAAAGCCAGTCAGCTACTGACTCAGTGACAAAATCAGAGAGAAGACAGGTAAGTGGTTTCTGGGGGTGGAGGGAGGGAGGATGGGGCCACACATGAGTCGGGGTGGGAGTCGTGGAACGAACAGTTCTCATTATGACAGTGTGGCAGTCACTGTTAGAAAATGAGTGTAAAACTAGTGAAAACTAAAGGGCTGGTGACTGCATAAACGTCAGTTCTGATCCTGAACCACTGTAATGTAAGATGTCACCACCAGGGACACTGGGGAGGGATACACAGGAAGGACCTCTCTTCCTATTTGGTCAGTTTCTAACTCTATACATTTTTTTTTTTTTGTCTTTTTTTTTTTTTTTTTTTTTTTTATTGAACACAAATGGAGTACAGCTATTGTTTCACTGGTTGTACACAAAGTAGAGTCACACCATCTGTGCGTTCATGCATTTACACAGGGCAATGGTATCTGTCACACACTCTGTTATTAATTTTACCATTTTTTAAAAGGATTCCAGAATAAAACTGCACAAATACATGGAGGAGAGGACGTGAGAGGTAACTCACCCTGGCATGTCCTCAAGGCTGTAGGAGAGCAGACGGCACTCTTTTTCCCAGAGGAGAAGAACTCTCAGTGTAACTACTCAGTAGAACCAATATTTCTCTACTGCTCTAAGGAGAGGATCTAAAAGAGCACTTGGGGTGAAGGAACCCAGACACAACCAGCAGAAGTCCCAGGGCAGAGCTGCATAGGAACATTCTACCCATGCCGACAACTCAACACACACTCAACTTGACTCAGATGGCAAGTCATGACTATAATGCCCACGCCTCATGGGGAGGATCTGGATCCCAAACAGAAGAGAACTTGCACTGATGAATGCGTGGTCCCCATCACTCAGAGAGATGAAAGCAATCAGGAAATAGAGATGGGGAAGGCTGAAAAAAGTGCTACTGAGACCTAAATCTAATCTACAGCGACAAGAGTGTGGCTCAATGGTAGATGACACCCCCTACACATGGGGGGTTACCTGGTGATGTCTGGAGACACTTGATTGTCACAATCTAGAGGTATACAGTGCTACTGGTACCTAGGGATTAGAGGACAGGGCTGATGCTCAAAATCCTTCCATGCACAGGACAGGTCCCCACAACCAAGATTTAGCTGAACACATCAAGGCTGCCTTGAGAGAGGGAACACTTGCTAGCATCTGAAAATCTGAGGTTGGAAACTACAGAGGGTGGTCCATGCTGCCTGCAGCTCAGGCCTACAGCAGTAAATCAGAAAAGCAGACGCTAAAAGAACCCAGAGTGGCAGAAAAAGTTAGTGCACCCAATCCAGGAGTTTTATTTTGTTTCTGAAAACACTTGGCCATCTGCACAGGAAGGTTTTGAGAACATGTGCTCTTTTCTGCACTGGTAAGACAGCCCGTCTCAATGGGAGCACTAGTTTTTTCAACCTTCACATTGATAAATCCCCTGGGGTCACATCAACACCCATAATGTGGGTGGAAATAAACAGAAGCAAACCTGTCCTAAATGACAATGGCATACATTGTTAAAGGTGTAGTGTATTTTCACTTGGCACCGAACACTTTCATTCTGAAGTCTATGGAAAGACTTCCTGGGTTAATAAATAATAAGCTCGAACACACCCATTACCTCTCCCCACACGACAGGTTCCATTTACTTAAATATCCACAGTCAGAATAGCAACCGCGTAACAATGATTGTTGCCCGGGGTTAACTCCAAGGACACCTCAAGACAAGAGAATGAAAATTAGAAAAAAAGTCCATACAAAACAACCCTCTAAACAAAACATCCAATGGCTCCCAGGTGATATTCATCCAAGTCTGTTTCTTTATTGTTGTAGTGATTTTGCAGGATTGGACATTGAACCCAGGGCCTCACCATGCTGGGTAAGTGCTCTATCACTGAGCTACACCACCAGTCCCACTCAGGTCCCTTGGGGGTGCTGTGGCCTTACATAAAATCAGTAACCAGGTTGGTATGGAGGGAGGGGTTATGTCAATCAATAGCCTTGCTTATAATTAACCCAGAAGAGCCTAAAGTGGACACATAAACCTAGGATCACGTGCTAACTTCCTCCACCAACAGCACGTTTCATCAAGATTCTCATGAAGCCTGTAATCCCAGCGGCTCAGGAGGCTGAGGCAGGAGGATCACGAGTTCAAAGCCAGATCAGCAAAAGCGAGGCACTAAGCAACTCAGTGAGACTCTGTCTCTAAATAAAATCCAAATAGGGCTGGGGATGTGGCTCAATGGTTGAGTGCCCCTGAGTTCAATCCCTGGTACCCCCGCCCCCATGCCCCCCCAAAAAGCTTCTCCTAAGAAGCTACAAAATCCCCATGACCATAAGTACATCTTGGGGGGGGGGGGAGGTGTCTCAGCTGTGCTTCCTACAGGCCCTACTGGCTCCTCTCTTTAAGCTTTTGCTGCCAAATAGTCCAAAGTCAAAATGTGCAAATCTTTGATCAAACATCTTCACTCCTGAAGTTTTTTCTTCAAGAAATAGACAAGAGTGCAGTGATCTAGGTACATGTTCATGTGCTGTTATAAAAGGAAACAACCTAAAATGATCACGTAATTGTGAACATATCCCCCCCAAAATGGGCAGTGCTGCCCTTAAGCTCAGACACCCAGGAACCCTGCCCAGGGCTGTAGACTTGAGTGGCCACACTTCACCAAGACAAATGGGGGGCTGCTGGGGGCGGGGGCGGCAGGAATTTTTCAAAGTGCAAATCATGGTGTTTGGTGGAAAGTAGTATTGATTCTGAATTTGAACCAGCAGCAGTTATTTGGTCTGGACTATCACTATTAATATTACCAAAGCTTCCCCAAACAGAACTCATTTGATCATTTCATTTTAAAAACACGCTTCGAATAATTTGAGACAAAATTCACACTTCATCAAAAAGGAATGAAATGTGAAATATTCAACCAACATGGTATTTCAAGAAAATATTTTAAAAATTTGAAAAAGGAAAAAAAAAAAAGAAAAATTTGTGTGGATAAGAAGAAAAAGACTCCCAGACACAATCTCCAAATAATGTCATACAGACTCTTTTCTGGGCAGTGAGCATTGGGGTATCGTCTCATCTCAAAGATTTTTAACTGACTGACTCCAGCCTTCAGTTCTTGTTATAGCACTGAAGAGGGTGAAGAGCAATTTAGGAAACACTTGCTTTGGGGCTGGGAGTACAGCTCAGTGGGTAGAGGCCTTGCCTAGCAAGTACAAGGCCCTGGTTTCAATACCCAGAAAAAAACAAAAACAAAAACAAACAAACAAACAAAAAAACCCAAAACTTGCTTTAAGAAATGGTGGAAATGACACTTATGAAATTCAAATATTGTGCACTACTTCATACAATCAATAATCATCTGCAATCCCATTTTTTAATCTAAATATCATTCTATGAAGTTTATTTAAAATGTCAGTATCTACTATCCTGCCTCGGCAAAGCAGGCCTCCTCTGGACTGAAATTAATAAAAGAACAATCTAAGAACCACAATGATTCAGACCATTTGCTTATGGTTTTCTATTATGGCGTTACTTTCCATAAAACACAGATTATGTGAAAATCTTCACTACAACCATATAATTAGTGATTTTACCAAAATATGGGCAAGAAAAATAGATTTATGGAAAATAGGAAGTATATATCTTCATGACTCGTGCAAAGATCACTGGCTCATCAGGAGATCATCCAGACATGGGTGACTGTCATTAAATCCCTGTGATACTGTACTGACTTTCAGCAGTGACTTTAGCTTTAAATCTATTTTTCTATTCTGTCTTATAAAGGCATACTTGTCAATGTGGAATAGGAGACATTCTACTTACCAGTGTGTGAGCTTGGCTCAGCAGGTTAAACATTCAGCTGTGGGATATGGGCCTACACTTATTCTCTTGGCCCTGGCCCTACAAATTAAAGCGCTGCCTGTGCACATGCAAGTTCCCTACATTTAGAGCTCTTCTCAATCAACTCTTATGTAAAAAAAAAAAAAAAAAAATATATATATATATATATATATATATATATATATATATATATATGTTTGTACACACAGAGGCATGGGGGGAAAGACAGAGCACATACCGCTGAACACAAAGGAGCTTCTTGTCATCTGCAGTTGACGGCATTCTCTAAACTTAACACATTCTCTAAACTTAGTGCATACTCATTGCAGGATTAAGGAAAGGGAAAAGGAATTTAAGGATGACATGTAAATGTTGAGTAAAAACTTTAGAGTAAATCTGTGTTTGTTTATCCAAGTTTTTCTTTTTTCTATTTTTTTCCCAACACTCCCAATTCTAAATGTATTCCTAGTAAGCTAAAAGTATCTATGATGCTAAGAAGCAGCAAAAGCTTTTAACGGTAGTCTCAGAAAGGATATGCAGCTTTTTAGATCAAGTTCACTGAATTTTAACATACCAACTAGATCCCATGAGCGCAGACTTGTCAGAGTTAAGCCCACACCTCCACACGATGGATACCACTATCGGTGGATACGACCTACATATTATTCACTGACCCCCCCCAAACCAAAACAATTTTAAAAGAATTATGGAATTCTTTGGGGACCCAATATTGGGTAAAAGACCAAGTAAAAACTTGCATTCTGGGGCTGGATTGTGGCTCAGTGGTATAACACTTGCCTAGCACTTGTGAGGCACTGGGCTCGATTCTCAGCACTACATATAAATAAATGAATAAAATAAAGGTCATCAACATCTAAAAAATATTAAAAAAACCCAAAAAACTTGCATTCTATTTTAACATCCCCAAACCCTGTTTTATCTTGGCCTAAGAATCACCAACAGGCAGTAGAGGTAAGTATCCCCAGTCCAAAGTGCTAACGGTCAACCCTGCCTACCTCTTCTTTTTGATTATAAATATCTCATTGTTTAATTACTACAATTTAAAATGCATTTATGCCGAGGCAACTGAAATCTTTAAGAGCAGACACTGAAGGTAGAACCAGTAGGTGCACAGCTCCCATGTCACTCCCATGTCACTCCCTTGCGCGGCTGAGGCTTTGCCACAAGAACCCAACACCTTTCCTTGTAACTGGCAGAGTCAGATGGTATGATGTCATGTGATGTGAGATGCCAGATTTAAATTGGGGACTCACGTTTCTTACTTGAGGCCTGGCGGACACATTTTCCAAATAGCTCTTTGCAAGGCAGCAGAATGTTTTATTCAAGGAATGCTCTTTGCGCAGTGATCCGACCTGCTGTCAGCGATCGCCCTGCGAGAATGAATACGCTACAGACCGACAGACAACCGACGCGGAGAAGGGCTGGACAAGTAGCCAGATTCTTTCATCCAAAGAAAAGACAACATCAGAAAACCTCAAAGAACACCCCAATAATTGAGTTAGAAATGGGCAAACAAATGAGTCTTACCTTTTCTTTCAATTAATTAAATACTTCTCAGAAATCTAGTTTTTGAAGTGCCTTATTATGTGACCCTTCCTCCGACCCCGTGAGGGTGGGGCTGGCAGCCCGAGAAACTACATTTGACAAGGAAACAGAGGCAATTGTCTTTCCCAAGTAAGAAGGAAGTCAAATAAATATCGGTGGCATGTTCAAAATCTGATCATCATTTTCCTGCTGGGTTTTCCAAGCTTCCGGAATGAGGACCACTTGGACCACTTATTTTCCCAAACTTCCATTCAGTTTTCAACTCCAAAAATTACTTTCAAACTGCTTACTGCATACAGAACTTCAACAATAAACCCAGAAAAGATGATAAAAGCTGAAGGCAAAGCAAACCTCCGGGTGGGCAGAAAAGCCCATCTGTAAAGGGCCCTCCACGGCTCTGTGTGTTCAGGTTGAAATAATAACCAGTTTACCTTCTAGCTGTGTGACACTGGGCCAATTACTTAACCTCTCTGGGCCTAATTTTCTTTATCCATGAAGTGGGTATAATTATAGAGCCTTACTCATAGGGTTGTTAAGTGGATTTAATGACTTACTGAATGTCAACTAGCTGGCAGCATGCCTGGCACATAGTAAGGACTGAACAAACACCAGCCATATTTACCATTGTCTTCAAAGAACTGTAAAGTGCTTCATAATCGAGGGAAAAGGTTAGAAGCATCTCCCCTCCCATCATAAAATCTGCACTCTGGGGGAAAATATCTGCTATTCGAGGGGTCAGATCCCACCCTTGAGGACCTTTTCATGAACACGAGTTAATAAAGCTTATTTATAAGTGAGATGTTTTAACTTTCCCAGCTCAGTTTACACATTTGAAAAGGGAGACATAAGGCACGTAAAGACTTGAAGTGAGCTAGCAAGTGAGCTGCTGAGCCCAAGAGGGAAAGAGAAGAGCCAGGCTTGGGAGCAGAATAGGACTCCCATGAACTCGACCTGCTGGGGACAGTTTCTAAAAGGAGCTAGACAGGTAGGATACCTGATCAGAGAGAGGAGGGCGTGCACAGAGGTTTGCAGTAGGAAGGGTAATAGATCCTTTGGAGTGGAATTCACGTGGGGCAAAGAATAACCGGAGTTGCAAGATCAGAAGGCCCTGAAAACCAGGCTAAGGATTTGAACTTGATTTTATAAGCCATAAGGATACTCTTTAGACAGAATTCTAGAAATACAAAGCTGCAAGAGAGTTCAGGTTGACAGTGAGAAATCAAACTGGCCCAATCCAGCCCAGGAGCTGATCCTAGGGAACAGCTCCCAGGCCACTAGGTCCCTGCACCAGTCAGTACCTTACTTCAGTCATCATCCAGGGCCTCTCCTTAATATGTAGGTACAGTTACTATAACCTTTTTCCCCCAATGATGAACTTTGTTTTGTTTTATTTTTATGCAGTGTCGGTGATGAAACCCAGGGCCCTGAGCATGCGAGACAAGCGTTCCATGGAGCTACATCCCAGCTCCTATAATTAACCTTTTATTATGACTCACTTACTATGTGCCAAGTGCTCTGTAAATCTTACCATGGTAAATCTTTCCTTTGGTTTTCCCAAAAACCAAGCGAGAGAGACACTACATGCCCACATACTAACCAGACAGTTAAAGGCCAGAACACCTGGCTGGGAGGCCTCAGATGGTGAGGGGTGGACGAAGTTGGGCTTCAACTACTAGGAATGGGTGCTGTTCACTGGGCCTAGGGGCATTTAGGCAGAAGGAAATAGTGGCAACTAGTGAATCATACTTGCATGTCCCCAGCAGATCAGCGACATGAACATGTTATGCATCAGATCCAGTGAATCAAAAACCTTGAAATCCAGTAATAATAAGGTACCCAAATCCTACCAA
Source organism: Glaucomys volans (assembly GCA_020662805.1). NCBI lineage: Eukaryota > Metazoa > Chordata > Mammalia > Rodentia > Sciuridae > Glaucomys > Glaucomys volans. The sequence continues at coordinate 398,723 of JAJEJO010000330.1, read as the reverse complement.
TCACAATAGTTGAGGAGCACAGTCAAGGTTCATGTGCTCAAAGGTGACCCCACTTAGAGCCAGAAGATGTGGAAAAGCAAACACCGCTCTCCCTGACCACTCTGGTTAAACAGGGAAGGTCCTGTGCAGGCCGGTTTGTGCCTGATTGGGGAGCAGGTAAAAGACCAAGAGTCAGAGCCAGGTGATCTGAGGGGAGCAGAGCTTCCCGGCCACCCTGGCCAAGAAGCTCATGCTCCCTGCTAACAACTGCCCTGCCTGCAGCTGCTCCCAGGGCTTTGCTGTCCTCAACACAGCGGGGACAAAAGAAAAAAAAAAAAAAAAGAGTACTTGACAATAGAAATTCTTCTGGATCATGCAGACAAGGCACTATGAGAAGAGGAAAAAGGGACCCACCTAATGTCCTCATATGAATTCACAGCCACCACAGGGGCTGCCTTGGGGATGTGGTAAGACAGGAAGTCCTCAGGCACACTGAGACGTGATTTGGGGTGGGGGGCAGCTGCCCCGAACAACAATGTCTCAGTGTTTTCCTAATAAGAGAAATGCCAGTGGCACACCAATGGAATACTAGAAAAGGGCGAAAGGCAGGCTTGGAACTTGCTTTCTAGCTTCAAAAGCTCCAGGTGACAACCAAAACCACGGTGTCTTCTCACGTTAAGTGGAAAAAGAGGCTGGTGCTCCCACTCACATCTTCAGAGGCTGCTTCATTCCAACCCAGACTGAACCAAGCCAGGAGAGAGAGGGCAGCGGGGCACTTCCCAGGGACAATCTATCCCTTACAACATTAATACCTGCTTCTATATTTATCTGTGAGTGTCTTACTTGTGTACATTTTACATGATTTATTCTGAAAAATCAAAGTGTTCATTTATGTCTCATTAATAAGCCTCAAAATATCTTGCACTTAAACAGCCACTATGCCACACCTACGCCGAAAATAGAAAACATGAAAAGTCAAGCTCGTTTGGAAATGACTGGCCCCTACTGTACTCACAGTACTGTACCTGGCCCTGGGGACATGGAAACGGCATCCAAAACACCAACAAGTTTGCACAGTAGTCTTGCCACTTCTTTGGCTGAGCCTTTTCTCTTGGCCTTTTTTTTTTTTTTTTTAATTGATTTTGGTTAGCTATACCTAAACTTGGTTTCAGCCTGAAAACTTTTTAACAACCTACCTAGAAACGCATAAACAACAGGTTTCCTGACCTGTGCACACACAATTAACTCGAGAGAAGCCATAAAAATCTAATGAAGGCCATGAAGAAACTGAAACCCGACTGGGGAGTTTGGCGCCCTCCCTTTCTCCAATCCTGGAGCGCGTTTTGAAGTCAGCTGTGTCAGCTGACTGGCACAAGCCTCACAGGCTTCCCTGGCCCCAGGCCGGCCATAAGATGCCTGATCCCATTTCACACAGGCAAGCGCAGACAGGAAGGCGGTGTTTGCAAGATGCACAGGAATTGGTACGGAGGCAATTGCTTCATGGGTCTAGCTCAGTTCAGGTTAACTGGAACTGATTTTGCTCCTGTGGTTCATTTGGCAATGTTTGAAGATGTTTTGGGTGTTTGACAACTTGAGGGGGAGGTTACCAGCATGTAGTGAGTAAAGGCCAGGGATGCTGCTCAATGCACAGGACAGCCCCCTACAACAAACATATATCCAGACTACAAGGTCAACAGTACCCAGTTAGAGAAACCCTGGTCTGTGAGGAGCAGCTGCAATTCACAAGTAGCTCCTAGTTTATCCTTGTTATTTGGCTATTCATACACACAACACACAACATCTGATTCTGTATTTTTTTTTTTTTTCAGTTGTTAGCATGAGCTTCAAATTGTTGTCTGGCAAGCAACAAGTCATTATCCCTAAATCACAGCAGGAAAAGTTAGCAAGAACAATAGTATACTACTTAGTGATAAGGAGGCCCTACAAGTTGGCTGGCTGTCCTTGCAAATCTATCAGCAGCACATTTACTGCTTCTATTCTAACAAAGCATTACAACATGTTCTTTAGGACGATTTAACAAAAGGATGCTCTGTTACAAGACATTAAAAAGAGAAAGAGAGAGGGGCGATATTAAGAGTGTATCTCCAATTAACACACCACTTGTTGGCATCTCCAGCCCTGCTGCTTCCCTAACTTGTTATTTTTACGAGTGGAACTTTGAAGCCTGACTAGAAATTACTAGATTGAAAATCTAACCTTAAATAAACAAGAATTTCCCAGAAGTTCAAAAGTCCCTAGTAGCAAGAAAGACTCTGCGTTCTGTAACACGTTCTTCAACCTTGGAAGAGTGACCAACCACTTTTGGGTTAAGATTCTTCCTGTAGGAAATGAAGACGAAGGAGTACATGATGGACAAAGGCTAACTTTAGTATTATGTTAATCACTGAAATAAAAACTAGCATCCAAGTTTCCTTACCCAAGGTAAGTGCAAGGAAAAAAGAATACTTAGCATAATCTAAAATCCAATAGGGAACACTAGGTGTAGGAGGTTATCCTGAAGTTCCTCCCACTTACACTAGAGGGCACACTTCTTCCCAAGGGGAGGCCACGGGACCCCCGAAGGACTGCAGGCTTCAGGAAGATTGTGATCCCAGAAACTACACAGTTTATGTTTCATCAGATTTTCTGAAGGACCCAGAACACCAAAACACCAGGTAAACAAGTAAACAAACACCTAGTAAACATTCCCCCTAGAGGCAGAGCCCCAGTTTTCTCACAGATGAAAGCAATTAAAACAGAAGCCCTGAGGTCATTTACCTTTGGACAAACTACAACTAGCAAAAGTCCTGGCGCCTTTCCACTTGAAAACAAAAGCTCACGGATTAGAAAATCCTAGGGTCTCACAATTATGTATTTTGTCTTTCCTTTAAATAAACATATGTATTGATGGATGATTAACTCCCCCCCCCACCACAACCTTTCACAATGATTGAGGCAACACTTTGAAAAACTGAATATTGCCATCATGCAAGAATATATCACTTTGGCTATTAGAAGTAGCTGAGACCAGTAAGTGAGCATCTGAAGAGCAGAGAAACGTGAAATATTACATTCAATTAAGGCAGAAAAAATGAGTTAACTGAGGCAAACCCTCACCAATCTGATTTGCTGGAAATTCCAAGACTGTCATAGATTCACAAAACATCCGGGGCTTTCAACGAAATTCACATCAGTCACCCTCAAGTCAACCAAGTTTACTTTGAGCCACTTCAAACCTCAAACTTAAACAGAATTTATTAAATAAACACAACCAAGAAAGGAAAGGGAGCCAAGAAACCACAGCAACTCTTGATCCCAGAGGAGAAAAAGTTTCTAGTAACTGGTGTCCAGCCTAAAAAAGAGGGCACCGCTTTCGTCTTTTAAAATAACCACCGTTGGCCCTAAACGAATTTGCTTTAAATTCGAATCAAAAATTGACAAGGACAGATAGCACACATACAGTATTTTTTGATCCCATGCTCTGGAATTATCCAAACCCGACAAGACCACTTCTCGGAGAGCATGGAACCCGTGCTCCAAGGAGGTCTGGCAGGCAGAGAAACAGTAACTGATTAGACCCTTGTCGCCCCCTCCCACACTTCACCGAGCCGGCTCTCTGGAAGAGTCTGCACCCCAGCACAGGAAGCCCGCACGTTTTGCAAAGGAAATGCCAGACCAGACCTTTCTTGGAGAAAGGCACGTCCGTGCGGAACATTATGCTGGGCTTCCTGCACCCCGGCAGCTCTTTCCGGGCCTCACCTGGCACCGGTGCCGCGGGACACCCGGGGAGCCCGCCACCCACGCACCGGGCCACGCACCTTGGCCACATCCCGGACACAGCGAGCGCGGGACAAAACACAACCTGCCCGGGCTTACTCATCGCAGCCTCCCGCCGGTGCGGGGGGTGGGAGTCCTCGGGCGGCTCCCGAAAGTTCCCCTCTCGGGGCGGCGAAGGCGCCGCGTGCCGCGGAGGGCAGACCTGCGGCGGCCACTCACCTCGGGGAAGAAGCTGTCCATTGTTCCGGCGCTCCCGGCTCGCGGAAGTCAGTGCGGCGGCAGGTCCCGGGGCTGTCGTGTCACGGCGCGGTTCCCAGCGACCGGAGCCCGCGGAGCGCCCCCGCGGCCATCGCCCGGTCCCCTTCTCGGCTCTCTCACCTTTTGTTTGCCCAAACCCCAGTCTCTACCTCATCCGTCCCAACTGCAGCCTTTGTCTCTTCTTGCTCCAAGTTGCTCACTTCTGGGCTCAGCGCTCCCGAGCGGAGAACAGCTGGCGGCACATTCCTCCCCCGGGCAGGGGGAGGGCGGCGCGGGGCCGGCGAGCGCGCCCCCTCCCTGTGCGCTCCGCCGCGGCGCTCGGGGCGGGCAGCTGGACAGCCGGTCACAAAGCGCGCCCGAGTGGATCTGCCCGTACGAGCGCCGCGGTGAGCAGTCCGGCGCCGCGGCTCAGCCGGCTCAAGCCTGCGGAGCCGCGCTGACACCGCGCGCCCCTCCCACCGCGCGTCCCCGCCCCCCGCGCGTCCCCGCCCCGTCGGGGGTTGAGCCCCGCCCCGTGCCGCCCCGGCCCCGCCCCCGGGCTCAACCCGGAGCCCGCCACGGTCTGCTCTCCCGCCCCACCTCCTACCCGGGCCCCGCCCACAGCGCACCGCCCGCCGGGGAGCTGGGAGGTGCCTGGATCGTGAGGCACCGGGTGGTCCTCCCGCCGGGTCCACCTAGGCGCGGGCTGGGACTTGACTCTTGGCTTTAGTGATAGAGACTAAATAGTCACGGGAGGTAGGGCAGGGTCCGCACTGCCTTTGATGTTAGCGGACCCCGGGACGGACTCAACCCCGATCTCATTAATGCAGCTCCGCCTTGGGGGATCCGGGTATGGGAAGCGCGGTCCGCCGAGCTGCGCCGGATCAAAGCGGAAACCGGAGGCTGAGCAGAGTTTCTGGAAGTTGCCTTCGCGCATTGAGTTTCTCTTCTGCAGTCGGGTTAAAAGTCGTTTTCATAACTGCGGGGAAATGTAGGTATATAAACTGAAAGGGGACGTGCCCAGTAGCATTTTTAAAATGAAACCCTTTTTCAGGACCTAAAGGAAACATGGACCGATGTAAGAGAGATGGATGAATGCTCAAATACATCTGGAACGGAGCCCTGGTTTCCTCTAGAACAGTTCCTCAAACTTTAGTGTGCCCAAGAGTCACCAGACGATCTTGTTAATGCGTGGAGTGGGATTCTGCAGGGTGACCCCTGCAATCTGCTTTCTTAACAGGCTTCCCGGTGCCCTTGGAAGGGTGCTGCTTGGTCCAGTGCGGAGAGAAATTTTTAACAACCAGAGAAATAAGAAGTCAAGGTTTAGAAACTTTTGTAGCAACTTAACAGTGTCACTACATCCAGCCACGTTATGGATAGACTCTTTGAACCGACCAGTTGGGTGTTGTCAGACTTAGATGTGAGTCACACCTGGCACAGCATATTGGCAGTTGGCAGATTGGAAACCAAATGACTGGTTCTTCACCACAAATGGTTTGAGAAGTTCTTTCCAGGGGACCTGCCAACTGCTGCTCAACCTTTAAAACAGATTAGAAAGGTATCTTCTGGGGGAAGCCTTCTGAGAGATGTCACTCACCTTACCCAAGCTACACCTGCCCCTCAGGTTAGGTGCCTGCTCCTTTGGGGTTTATTCCTGGGACTGAAGGACCGTTTGATGTTGTAATGACTTTCTTAATGTCCTAACCACCTGCAGTTGGGCCAATAGCAGCTCCTCAAGCGAAGGAACAGTGCTTTAAAATTTGCATTCCCAGCCTGTTTCAGAGAATGAATGAATGAATGAATGAAAGAGAAAGAAAGAAAGAAAGAAAGAAAGAAAGAAAGAAAGAAAGAAAGAAACAATCTTTTCAAAGCCTTGTTTGGAAATTCAAGCATCTTTGTAACTTAATCTCAGCAGTTCTTTAGCATTAATACCATTATTCCCACCCACTACCCTTTGGAACAAGTCAAGGTATAAACTAGTGATATTGGGTCATGCCATTGTTCTGTGCCACCGGCTTACACACTTAAGGCTCTAAGTCAGTAAAAGTTGTATTCAAGGTTGAAGGAAAGTTAAGAGGGAGTCAGGATAAATATCAATACCCCCAAAGTGCTTAGTCAAATGAGTCCTGTACCTAATTGTGTTCAGATACTGGATCAGAACAATTACAGTCATTATGGTGTTAATCTACACACAACATCTCTTGCAAAAGAAATTGCTAGGGTGCTTGTTCCAGTGGGTGTGGCTTTGTTCTCAGCATCAACCCAGTCACTAGTGTATTGGGCAAGCTTGGCCAGATAATTTCAAATCACTCTCCAATCCAATAAAGGCTCTTCAATTGTAATAAACCTACCACACTAATGCAACATGTTAATAATGGTGGTGGGGTGAAGGGTTATATGAGCACCCAAATTTTTCTGTAAACCTAAACCTTTTAAAAAGTTTGATTTTTAAAAAATCACTTTCTTGTTGATTAGAAAATATGGATGGTAATTGCCCCAACTTGACTCATACAAAGAATTGTGAGCCATATCCAGTATATGAATTTTACGGAATCATTTTATTTCCTTAAAAAGTTTTCATCAGTTTTACAATTGTGATTCCAGACTATCTTATCAAAATCCCCTGGGAGAAGTTGTTAAAAACAAATTAAAACAAAAGCAAAACCCTGACTCAATCCCTGAAGCAGGTTGGGAGTCTAAAAATTTGTATTTTCATAAGTACCCAGGTAGCCCAGAGTTTGAGAATTCTTGCTTTAAGTTAGCAGAATTCATCAGATTTTCTGTATGCGTGCACATTCTCAAAAAAGTGTTAAGCTAAACTGCAGCACTAAGACTCTATTTGCAGAGCAAACAGCAAAGTGCATGTTATTTTAAGCATTTTAAGCATTCTAAATAGGGTATCTAACCCCCCAAGTATTTGGGATAGGATCAGTTGTTTGAAAAAACTGTGTTCAATTTGCAAGGTTTTTTGACACTGTGGGGCAGAAAAGAGAAGACATTTTAAATCAATAGGTATCCAAGAATATCCATGCTTGCTGTCATCTTTTGGAAGCCGTTTCTGTGCAGGGAGCAATTTTTCTCTTTGGACAAAGCCATTTAGGCTCAGAGGGCTAAGCCCTGCACTCTGACACCTAGGTACCAAAACCTTAATGTCAGAATGGGTTGGTTTCTTCTAACTATCCTACTTATTTTCAAAGATCCCAAGCTAATGGTGTGTAATGTTTTCAAAATAAAACACCTCAAAAAGCTCAAGTTCTCTTGTTTAGTGGCATCAATTGAAGACTGACAAAATTTTATTTTACACTGGATTGGACTATTTCCCCACTCTAAGGGAGAGTGATGTAAGTCTTTTGAGTTAAGTAATATAGCCTTTGTTTGTTCTCCACCTCGGGCTTATTTGTTTTCCATTGAGATGTGTTGTCTTAATTTCATTTGTGCTTTCAAATTAAGTTGCTTTGTTGTTGTTGATGTTCTTGCTGTTGATCCTAAATCTGTGTGCAGGTGTAGAGTCAGTTCCATTATCTGTATTTTTATTAAATACTCAGCACTTAATTGCTCCAGAGTAGTGGTTTAATTACTAGTTACAGAAAGGGAAAGTTCTGCAGGGTTCTTTCACACAAATTAGAAGTTAATAACTGACACAGTTCTAAACTCCTTTTGTGCTTCACTAAACAGCATTTCATCCTTTCTGCTTCCTTACAGTCTTAGACGTTGAATAATTCAAAGTTGTTTGTCTTTTTGAACAAACACAAATTAAGGGAATTTTTCAAATGTTCTTTAAATTTTGAGCAAGTGTTTCCTTAGCAAAACTCACCATTCAAAAATTCTCAAGGGAATATTTTTCCTGTAAAACTGAAAACAATTATGAATTATTTCTATAGGAAGAATACTTTTTTTGGGGGGGGACACCTGAAATGACTCACATTGCAATAAAATTAGTCAAGTGTGGAAGAGAAAAAAGGAAAGGAAATGGAGATAAGACACTCAAAGAATTTTTTTTTTTTTTTAGTACCAGAGATTGAAAACCAGGGGCACTTAATCACCAAGCCACATCTCCAGCCCTTTTTATATGACAGAATCTCCATGAGTTGCTTAGCACCTTGCTAAGTTACTGAGGCTGGCTTTGCACTCTCCATCCTCCTGCCTCAGCCTCCGGAGCTTCTGGGATTACAGGTGTGCACCACCGCAGCTGGCTAAAGAACTCTTTTTGACAGTACTCATTTTTCTAGACCAGACAAGCTAGGGCCAGCATGTAATAGACCTCATTAGACAGCATCAATGGATAGTGAATTCTAACTAAACCCCTGTCTCTAAGAATGTTTTCTAAAATGATATCCCAAACAAACATGGGAGTTGTTTTCATAAATCAATCCATGTCCATGCTTGGTCCTTGTTGTGGTTTAGATGAGAGGTGTCCTTCAAATGCTCATGCGGGAGACAATGCAAGAAGGTTCAGAGGAAAAATGATTGTGTTATGAGAGCCTTAATCCAATCAGTGGATTAATCACCAGCTGGGATTAACTGAGTAATAACTGAAGGCAGTAAGGTGTGACTGGAGGAAGTGGGTCATTGGGGGTATGCCTTTGGGTATGTATTTGTTTGTTTGTTTGTTTGGTACTAGGGATTGAACTGAGGGGCACTCCACCACTGAGCCACATCCCCAGCCCTATTTTGTATTTTATTTAGAGACAGGGTCTCACTGAGTTGCTTAGCATCTTGCTTTTACTGAGGCTGGCGTTGAACTCATGATCCTCCTGCCTCAGCCTCCTAAGCCACTGGGATTACAGGCATGCATGGCTGTGCCTGACTGGGGTATATATTTGTATCTTTCTGATCATCATGTGAGCTGCTTCCCTCCACCACACTCTTCTGCCATGATGTTCAGCCTCTCCTCAAGCCCAGGGGAATGGATCCAGCCTCCTAGGGACTGAAACCTCTGAAACCGTGAGCCCCCACATAAACTTTTCCTCCTTTACAATTGTTCTGGTAAGTTTTTTTAGTCACAGCAGCAAAAAAGCTGACTAGAACAGTCCTGCTCCTTTTACTATGAAAAATAGCAAAAAAATCTTCAAAATCCTGAAAACCTCCATGACGATCCAGAAAGCACACTTGGAGCTACACTTGACATCTCCCCCTCTGTCTTGATCTCTCTGTGTCTTCAGGCCTCCGCTCTCTTCACTACACCAGAGAGGCTGGGAAGCTGACCTTCCACCGTCTGTCATCCCTCGTCTCTGTTGTTGATCACATGTTCACACTTTGGATTTTGAGCCCTCACTCACTGCCCGTCCTTGCAGCTTCAGTCTTTTCCTGCTCTCTATCCAAGCCAGCAAATGTGACTGTGTCTACTGGCTTTGAGAATGGCTGTTCCCCAACACAATTGCTTCCCTGAACCACTAGACCATCTCTCTTCAAATTCCTTGCCTTGGTTTGGATTGTGTTTGTCCGTGCTGGAGGCTTGGTCCACAGGGTGATGGTGTGAAAAAGTAAGAGAACCTGTTATGGTTTGGATGTGAGGTGTCCCCCAAAAGCTCACATGTACACAATGCAAGAAGGTTTGGGGGAGAAATGATTGGGTTGTGAGGGCCTTAACCCATTTAGTGAATTAATCACCTGATGGGATTAACTGAGTGGTAACTGGAGGCAGGTGGAGTGTGGTTGGAGGAGGTGGGTCATTGGGGGGGTGTGGCTATGGGGTATATATTTGTATCTGAAAAGTGGAGCCCCTCTCTGCAGCCTGATCATTATGTGAGCTGGTTCCCTTTGTCACACTCCTCCTCCCGGATGTTCTGCTTCACCTGGAGCCCTGAAGAATGGAGCCTGCTGTCTGTGGATTGAGACTTCTGAAATTGTGAGCCCCTAAATAAACCTTTCCTCCTCTACAGTTGTTCTGGTCAGGTCCTTTTAGTCACAGCAGTGAAAAAGGTGACTAAAACAGAACCTTTAAGGGAAGGAGCCTAGTGGAAAGCAGTGAAGTGAGGGGGGGATGGGGGAGGACTCTTAAAGGGGACTGACGCTTGTCTCTGGAAGTGGGGTCTAAAGAGCAGGTTGTGTGAAGTGAGACCACCCACATGCAAGGTCTCGTTGCACAGCTCTGCTTCCCCTGTTGCCAGGAGGCTCTCGCCAGAGCCCAGCACCACACTGAACTTTCTAGTCATCAGATTGTGAGCCAAGTATCTCTCTTTTCTTTGTACATTAGCCAGCCTCAGGTATTCCATTATACCCACAGCAAGCAGACAAACCAGTCCTCACTTTTCACTCCTACCCTTCATCCCCCAAGTAAGCAGCTATTTTTTGAAATTTTCTTAGTTTCAGGGATAGTTTCATTGGTGTGCGACCTGTATAATTAAGTTGTTCAGAGCCCTGAGCTCTGCTGCTGCAATCTGAGAAGTTCTTGATAATTTTTTAACAAATGGCCCTACTTACAGTTGGTCCTGGGCTCCACTGATTATGTAGCCAGTCCTTCTCAAGTGTCTTTTAAGACACTTCATTTGTCTGGTCCTGTCTTCTTCTTGACCAACCCCCCATACCTTTCCTGTTTGTTTGTTTGTTTGTTTGTTTGTTTTGGGAGGGCCTTATGCATGCTAGTGACCTATAGGTCAGTGCCACTGACCTATGTCCCAGTTCCTCTCGGTCTCTCTTGCAGGCTCCTTTTTTTCCTTCCTCCTCCCAAATGGGATAAATCCCAAGCGTGTCTTCTCTCCCCCATTCTTAGACTTGCACCACTAATCCTCAGTACTTCAGCCTCCATCTCTTCATACATGATCCCCAAACCCACAGCTAACCTTTAGGCCCACATTTCCACCCACCTTTTGAACTTTCCCCAGCTGGTCACACTCCCAAGCTAAGCCTTCTTCCTTCTTCCCAGCGACTTCCACAAACTTCCCTGTATTTGTTAAAGGGACAATTGATGAGAGGGCACATGTCCTTCAGACCTGCTCTAAATAAATCCTGTGATGGTCTCATCTGCATGCTGGGACAATCCCCACATTGCAAATCCCTCCAATCCAGTGAGAATTTCCAATCTCTTCTGCTCCAAACATCTGACTTCGAGTCTACTGATGGATAGACACACTCATGGTATAATCTAGAAAACAAACTATACAACATCAGTTTTTGTAGTACAGGCCATGACAGCGTCAATGGGTCACATGAGAAATCAGAGAGACCCATGACTTCTATGATATATTTTAAATCAAATTATATAATTTAGTTTATGTATAATTATATGTAATATATAACAAATAATTTTTGTATATGATTTGATTAAAATGTTACAAAACTCACGAAACCCTATGATTTTTTATATGATATACATACACATATATGTATGCTCACACACACATACACACACATGCACCGCTAGCCTTGAGAGCGGTACAATAAAACAACACAAAGCCAGACTTTCCTGTGAGGAACTTCAGGGTGGTGATTACTGGATACATCATAGGATAATTTTTAGGCAAACTCTTCTTAGCAACCTCGAAAGATCTTGTTTTCCCCATCTCAAATCTCTTAATATCACCACTGATTTTGCCTTTCTAATTAGTTAAGAATGTGTTTGGAATTGTTTTCCTAAATGCAAATGTGTTGAGGCTGAGAACATTAGGATGAAAGATCAGATAGTAGGCACACACACAAAGTTGTTTACCTAAAATTGTCCAGAGCAGAGTTGTTGAGAGTTAAAGACCTGGATACACCTCAGTGCTTTTTCGGAGACTGGTTAAGTGAACTCTGGTGAAGATGGACATAGCATACCTTTTCTGGTGGCGACTGATTCTATGCATCTAGCCACCTGGATGGTTTAACACAACAATGACCTGGTCCTTGCACTCTGTGTCTGGACTGGGCTTGACCCCTGCAGCTGTCACCTGGGTGCTCTGGGGCAGCTGCAGTCAGGTGGCCTTGCACTTTGCAGCTGGAACACCTGGGTCGGCTGGTTTACTCTCTTCTCCTGGTCTTGCTTCACACAGTGCTGGGTTCAAGACTCCACTACGGTAAGAGGAGAAGCCTTCTGAGAACTCGTGCGGGAGGCACATCATGTTGCTTCTGGCCAGCCTAGATTCCAGAGGCTCTTGATGGAAAGAGTTCCAATAATCTGTGACCAAATTTGCCATTCTAAAGTGCCTGACTCAGTGGCATTGAATACATTCATGATGTTGTGCAAGCGTCGCCTCAAAAGGAAACCCATGCCCACTACTCCAATACCCATCACCCCACTCTCCACAGTCACTAATTTGCTTTCTGTCTCTGGATTTGTCTGTTCTGGATATTTCATATCAATGGAATCATCAATAGGTGATGTTTTGTGACTGGCTTCTTTGACTCGCATGTTTTCGAGGTTCATTCATGTTCAGTGTGTATCAATTCTTCATTCTTTTTATGGTTGAATAATATTTCATTGTATAGACATACCACATTCTTTTTAATCCATTCATCAGCTGATGGCTATTTGGGTTGTTTCCACTTTGGGGCTATTGTGAATAGAGCTGCTATAAATATTGACATACTTGTCAGGTTGTTTTTTTTTTGTTTTGTTTTTGGGGTTTTTTTTGGTTAAATGCCTAGGAATAGAGTTACTGAGTCATGTGGTAATTCAATTCTTAACTTTTCAAGGAACTGCCAGATTGTTTTCCTTTGCAGCCATTTTTAATCCATACTATGTGAAAGCTAAAATAATAGAGTAGCCAGGCATGCTGGTCACACTTGTGCTCAGAGGCTGAGGCAGGAGAATTACTAGTTTGAGGCCAGCCTGGGAAACTTAGCCTCAAGTGTTTGACCCTGCCTTGAAACACAATTTTTTTTGGTACCAGGAATCAAACCATGAGCGGTTAAACCCTGAGCCACATCCCTAGTCCTTTCCTAAACTTTTTATTTAGAGACAGGGTCTTGCTAATTTGCTTAAGGCCCCGCTAAGTTGCTGAGGCTAACTTTGAACTTGCAATCCTCCTGCCTCAACCTCCTGAGTCGCTGGTCAAAATGCAATTTTTAAAAAAGGACTTGGGATGTATGTAGCTCAGTGAAGAAGGCCCTGAGTTCAAGTCCCAGTTCTGGGGGAAAAAAAAGATAAAGTACCTCTATATTTATTCAAGTGGAGAAACAAATAATAAAATCTACAAAATGACATGTTTCATCTGTATTTTGTAGAATTTAACAAACAAGCAAGTAATGACTGAAAGCAGACCTGTTTGTTTTTCTGTCTGTCACAAAGGCCTAGAGAGCTGGAAGGTTCTGGAAGGTCTTCAGGAACACAGCTCCACCCTACTTCAGTGAGGCTCTCAGCCTCACCTCTGTCCCCTGGGTAGCAGGAGGTAGCAGGTTGATGAGAGAGGACACAAAGGCGTGCTTGTGGTCTCTTGGGGAAGATTCTAGAAGCTGACCTGCTCATGTCCACTTGTGTTCTACTGGCAGAACCTGGTCTCCAGCTGCGAGGATCACCAGGAAATGAAATATTGATTCTGTTTCATTTATTTATTTTTTACCCAGCTAAAAATTATTACCTGGAAGAGGGAAATAATAGATACTAGGGAACAACTGGCTGTTCCTTCCTTTATAAAAAAATTAATTATGTAGAGAGCTTTGAACAAAAGAGCACAAAATGATGAACAGATGGCATCTACAGATGGTGGAGGTAAGGGCAACTGAAAAGTGTTCTTGACCCTTTTCTATATTTCTGATCATTTTAGTGATATCTATAAAAATCATAAAATCATTATTTTGAAAATGAAATGTATATTTCCTCCACCAGAGCACTGCTTTATTCATTTATTCCTCCTTCTGCTCTGTTGTTTTAAGAAAATGTTTATTTTGTGTCTATGATGTCAGGCATTAGGAGATGTGCTAATGAATAAGACGGGGTCTTTACCTTTAAGGAAATCAGCAGACCAGTGGCAGAGAGATATGCAGAAAGATCATCTCAAATCAACTATGGAGATTTCTGTAATAAAAGTATGCACAAGTGGGGCACAGTGACTGCCACCTTAATCCCCGCTACCTGGGAGATTGAGAGAGGAGGATCTAAATCTAAATTGCCTAAGCAATTTAGCAAAACCCTGTCTCAAAAAAACCCCACACCCAGGGCAGGGTGTGGGGTTCTGGGCAGAAAGCTTGCCTAGCAAGCATGTGGGTTCAATCTGCAACTCTGGGGAAAAAAGTTATAAGTGATATAAAACGTGATGGCCAAGGCTGGGGGTATAGCTCAGTTGGTAGAGTGCCTGCCTCGCAGGCACAAGGCCCTGAGTTTGATCCCCAGCACTACAAAAAAAAAAAACAAAAAAAAACAAAGTGATGCCCAGTGACATGTTATTGGCTACATCGTGACCCTTAAAATTTATATATTGAAGCCCTAACTTCCAGAACCTCAAAATGTGACTGTATTTGCAGATAGATTAACATGAGGCCATTGGGTAGGCCCTAATCCAGTCTGTTGGTGTATTTATAAGAGGACATTTGAACTTGCAAAGAAACACCAGGATGCAGAAACACACCTGGGAAAGACCAGGTGAGGGCACAGCGAGGAGGAGAGAGGCCATCTGTAAAGCCAAGGAGAGCGGCCTTGGAGAGAGGCCATCTGCAAGCCAAGGAGAGAGACCAAACCGTCTCTTGGACTCCCACTCTCCAGAACTTTGAGAAAATAAATGTCTGTTGTTGAAGTCACCCAGCCTGTTCCTTCGTTACGGCTGTCCTACCACTAAGACAGGGAGTAGGGAAAGCTTCCCAAAGAAACTGCACTTGAACCAGTACTGGGTGGTTGAGTAGGAGCCCAGCAGGTGCAGAAAAGAGGAAAGCACTTTCTAGCCAAAGGGCATATGGGAAATGCCCAGAGGTGTGAAAAGTGTTTTAGCAAAAAGCTCTACTATGTTTTAGATGTGATTTGTCCCCCCAGGGTTCATGTGTCTGGAACTTGGCCCCCAGTGTGCTAGCATTAAGAGATATCTTTAAGAAGTAGAGTTGTCCTTGGAAGGGATTAAGGTAGCTTTGTGGGACCCTGGTTAGGCCTCACCAGAGGATTGTTATAAAAGAGCCAGACAGGCCCCTCTGAGCTCTCTGATATCCTGTCTCACCATGTGATCTCTTGCCACACTGCTGCCATGATGCCATCTGCTATAATGTGACATAGCCAGGCAGAACTGGCACCATGTTTGGATTTTCAGACTCCAAAACTATGAGCTAAATAGATTTCTTTTCTTTATAAAGCATTCAACCTCAGGTATGTTGTTATAACCATGGAAAATAGACTAACACAAATACCAAGTTCAGAGTGTTAGGGCAGAAAGTGTGCATGTGGAGCTAGGAAAGATGAATCTGAAAAGCTTGATAAAATGTCCAATAAATTAGTTACAACTAGTGGTATGCTAGTAAATATTTGGTAACCAGGGAGGAAAGCCCTGATTCATAACATTTACTGGGTCCCATGTAAATACGCTCACCATGGCTGATACCAAGATTCCAACACCATTTACTAAACATGGAGTTGGGAAGATACGCATAGTTAGCCCATCATTATTTAGTATTTTTGCCAAAATTGATTCAATAGACAGAAAAACCACAAGTGCATAGGTGATGGTAAAGTGTACTATAATAATTTGGAAACAATGAATTTTGAATGTTTACTATCTTTGGTTTTAACAAAATTGTTTAATTCTAAGTTTTTGTAACTTAATTTTGAAAAATGGTTATGTTTAACTATAGTTCACAAATTCCCTGACGTTTAACAATCTACTGTCATGAGTTGGTGTGAGCACACCCATGTTTGTATCCACTGCTTCCTAAGTGACTGTGTTTACTACAGGTGGCAAAAGATAAGTAGTGCATTGCAAAATCTATCATCTAGTTGAGATCTCTGTCTCTCTCCCTCTCTCAGACACAATCTGAGTGCACACACACACACACACACACACACATCTTGAAAAGAAACTTGAGGGCATTCCTACAGAAGGCAAAAGATTATGGGCATCAGAGGGAGGAGAATCAAACCATGACAGAGGAGAGATCAACTCTAGCCTTAAGAAGAGAGGTTAGGGTCATTTCTGGAAGGCAGAAGAAAGATAAAGAAAATGTAGAGCTCCAAAGAGATCGGAAGAGAAGAGATTTTGAGATGGAGAGAAGGAGGGATAAGGATTTTCTAATTGGAGGCCCTATGTGATCTCAGCTTCTTAGTCAAACAGAAGATAAATTGGCTTGCATATCTGCTCTGATAAATGTGTGGGTTAGCTGGTTTTTATCTTGAAAACCAGAGTATTGCAACTTTAAGGGAGTAGATAAGGGAGGGGGAAGGAGGAGGATTTGGGCAACTACAAGCCAGGGGATGAGAGGCCTGGGAAGGAGCCCAGTGCACAGTGATTGAGGACCAGGACCCGCTGGGAAGACCCTGAGGGCTGAACTTGCAGACAACCAGTCAGGAGCCTGCACTGCTCTGAGCTGGCAGAGCAGCCCAGCAACACCATCCTGCCTGCAGCTCTGCTTTCTGCTCCCTCAGCACCTTCTCCTCCTCCCCATTCCTTCTGGGTCCTGCGTGTCCTCAACCCCTCAGCCTTCCCCACTCTGGCATCCTCTTCTTTCCTACCAGAACATTCTGATCTGCAGACAACGTGTCCTAGCAGCCCATCTTCCAGCCTTGTGATTAAGGTGCGTTAGCCTCCCAGTCACCACCCAGGGCCTCACGGCCGTCTTCTGTCCTGGGCGTCTCCACTGCCTTCCTGTCCTTTCTCCCTCAACCCTCCCACCTCTCCTCTCTGTGTCACCAACGCTTTCTCTGCTCCACTGCACCAAGAGTGATCTTCTAAAACATGATCCCACAACCCTGCACGGTAGCTCTTAAACCCTCAGCACCAATACCAGCTCCTTTTTTTTTTTTTTTTTTTAAGTTTCTTTGTAGCTGCAGATGGACAGCATACCTTTATTTGCTCATTTTTGTATGTGGTGCTGAGGATCGAACTCAGTGCCTCCCACGTGCTAGGCAGGCGCTCTGCCACTGAGCCACAGCCACAGCCACAGCCACAGCCCCAGCCCCTACCAGCTCCTTGAGGCTGATAAAGCTCTGCAAGACCAGCCTCCTGTCTCTCTCCCTCCATTTCCTACCCATAACCACTCTGCCTTCTCTGTGAAGCACAGCAGTCATATAGTACCTGCCCCAGGGCATTTGCACTTGTGTTTCCTGTACCTCCAACACTTCCTCACCTTCCACTCACCCTGTTCACCTGTCTTGTCTCCTCGCTGAGGGCTCAGCTCAGCTGTTATCCAACCAGCCCATCTACTCTGCCCTGACCCACTAGCCTACATCACAGTTTCCCAACTGATTTTCCTCAGAACATTCATGATCATTGAAAATACGTTCTGTTCTCTGATTTTGTCAGGGGTCAGTAAACTGCAGCCCATGGGCCAAATCTAGCACAAGTCTGTCACTGAAGCAAGCCACCTGCACTCACTGGTGTGGTGTCCAAGACTGCCTGTGTCACAGTGGCAGTGCTGAGCACAGTAGCATGACAGAGACCATATGGTCTCAAAGACTGGAGTGTTCACAGGCTTTTCCTGTGGGAGGACACTTGCTGCTCCCTGGTAGCTCGTGTGCTGTGCTCGCATGGCTATTGTCTACCTTCCCTACCAGAAAGTCACAGAGAGCGGTAGGCTGGGTCTATTTTATTCCCTACTGAACCTCCCATACCCAGAAGGCTGCCTGTCACTGGTGCACAGGGTGATGGAGAGTGAGGGTCTCACTAAGTAAAACACTTGAGCTAATGTCGTTCCAGCTACTACCAATAATAATAGGGGCTAAAGTGCATCAACGAGTGTCAGTGCCACACGGGGCATGCCTCCAGAGGCTTGGCTTGCCTTAGATTACTGAATGCTTGCGTGCACCCAGTGATGGAAGATTCACTGTACCCATTTCATGCACAAGAAAACCAGACTTGCAGAGTTCAAGTAACTGCTCAAGATCTCACTGTTGATCAAAGGTCTCTCAGGACTATGCTCTTCTCTCTGGCCTGTGACTCTGGAAAGGACATGCGCTTCAGCATCAGACAGAACCGGGTTCAAAAGTCAGACTTCACATCTGTGCAGCTGAGTCCTTGGCCATCTGTTCAATGCCACACTGGGAAATTGCCACCTATGTGTCAGGGTCTTGAGGATTCAATAAGATAGGTAAGGAAGTCAACCAGCACCTTACACATAGTGGGTGTTCACAAGGGTGACTCCCTTATGATTTTTTCTTTTTTTTTTTTGGAACCAGGGATTGAACTCAGGGACACTTGGCCACTGAACCACATCCCCAGCCCTATTTTGTATTTTATTTAGAGACAGGGTCTTACTGAGTTGCTTAGGGCCTCGCTAAGTTGCAGAGGCTGGCTTTGAACTTTCGATCCTCCTGACTCAGCCTCCCAAGTTGCTTGGATTACAGGCGTGCGCCACCACGCCCGGCCCCACTTCTTATTTTTTAGTACATGTTTCTTTCTGTCCATTGCTTCCGTGTGCAGCCAGCTCTCCAGCCTAGTGAAGCACTGTGCAGCTGTGCTGGAGACCAAGTGAGTCCCTTCTCCTCGGCTTCTCATTTTGACCCTGCCCACTTGCCTCCATTGGGAACGATCCCGAGGCCTCTTAACTGCCTTCCCTTTGAGACGTGGAGTTTTGTTTAGATGCCTTCTGCCTCCACCATCCCACACCGAGCCCCTTGTTCTGATCTCTGCCCCAAGACAAACAGAGAAATTTCAACAGAAGGCGACACCCAGCAATCAGTGACTCCCAGTGATCTCAGGACTAGCATTTGAGTCAATGCAGAGAATCGTGCAAACAGGGAAAGTCCTGCAGCGTTTTGAAGGAATTTTAATATGCTGGAAATATGATCAATCTGGTTTTGCCAGGAAAGACCATTGGGGGAGAGGGAGTTGTGGGAAGAGTGACAGGGTAATATATTATGGGCTGCAAATTAGTCATGGGGCTCTTTGAATTAAACAAGAAAAACCAACCCTGGCAAACTTAACAAGGAGAATGAATTTATGAGCAATGTAGAATTGCATATCGGGCAGCCTGCAGAATCAAAGGGCAGGGCTCCTGCTCCCGGCCCCAGGCTGCATGAGTGCCTCTTACCACACATAGCTGGGTATGCTGAGTGCCCAGGAATCCTTTAGAATTCATGCATGTCTACAGATGTCCAAATCGAAAGCACTCTATAAGATATCTGACTAGTGCTCAAACTGTCGTCAAGGTCATCGAAAAGAAAGACTGAGACTGAGAAACCATCACAGACCAAGGAAGCTAAAGGCACCTGATGATGAAATGCAATGTAGAGTGGGTGAGGTGGGGCACGCCTGTAATCCAGCAGCTCAGGAGGCTGAGGCAGGAGGATCATGAGTTCGAAGCCAGCCTCAGCAACAGCAAGGCACTAAGCAACTCGGTGTGACCCTGTCTCTAAATAAAATACAAAATAGGGGCTGAGTAGGTGGTTCAGTGGTCCAGTGCCCCTGAGTTCAGTCCTCGGTATCCCCCTCTTCAAAAAAAGAAATGCCATGTAGAATTCTGAGACAAAAAAATAAAAAATAAAAAGCAAAAAGGACATTTTTGGAAAAACTAGTAAGATCTGAATAAAGTCCAGAGTTTAATTCATAATAATGTACCAAAACTGTCTTCTTCATTTTGACAGATGTATCAAGATACTGTAGAATGTCAACAATGAAGGAAATCTCTATACTATCTTTGTAACTTTTCTATAAGTTATTTCTCCCCAAAGTCGGTGTGCTTGTGTGGTGTGTGTGTGTGTGTGTGTGTGTGTGTGTGTATGTGTGTCTTTTTAAATAAATCTGCTCATAAGAAGTTCAGGGAAATTCACAAAGGCCCAAAGGAAGTCAGAGCAAAATCTGAAATGGTAAGAGATTCCCCATCAAAGAGAAATGGGAGACAAGCTTTGAGATTCTTGCAAAAATTGGGTCCCTTAAAGGCCTACCCCTTAGAAGGAAGGAGAATTGAAAATTTACAGCTCTTGTCAGAGGTACTGACATGAAAACTTGTTAGCTTAGGCCTTGATTTGGTCTGAAAAATGGAATCTCCCCTGAGAACTCATAAACACAAGCTGTTCTTATTCTGATTTAAGTTGAAATTTATCCTACCTGTTATGGGCTGAATTATGTGCCCCCCATTCATATGCTGAAACTCTAACCTGCAGTCCACAGAATGTGACTGTATCTGAAGATAGACCTTTAAAGTGGTGATTAAGTTAAAGGAGGCCCTTAGGGGAGGCCCTAATCCAACATGAATGGTGTCCTTATAAGGAGAGGAGATGAGGACATACAGAGAGACAACAGGACTATGCATACACAGAGAATGAAAAGACCTTGTGAACACACAGAAGGGGTGGATGGTCTCTCAATGACACTGTGATGAAACACAAGGGACCGAGTAATTTATAAACAACAAAAATTCATTTTTCAGAGGTCTGGAAGTTAGAGGTCCAAGATCAAGGCACCAGCATGTGTGGTGTCTGGTGAGGGCCCAGACTCTACTTCCAAGATGGCGTCTTGAACACTGCTTCCTCTGGAAGGGATGAATGCTGTGTCTTCTTACGGTGGAAGAGCAGAAGAGAACAAACTCTCTCCCTAAACCCCCTGAGGTCTCTTCCTTCATGACTCAATCACCTCCTGAAGGCCCCACCTCTTAATACTATTACATTGGTGATTAAATTTCAACTTGAGAATTTGGGGGAACACGTACAGACTATAGCAGTGGTCGTCTGCAAGCCAAGGAAAGGCCGAGGGAGAAACCAACCCCACCATATCTTGATTTTGTTTCTTTGTTTCCTTCTTCTTGTTTTTTTTCCTCTTTTGAACCCAGGGTTTCATGCATGCTAAGCATGTGCTTTACAACTGAGTTATGTACCCAGCCCCACCTTGCTTTCCAACTTCAGCCTCCAGAACTGTTAGAAAATCAATGTCTGTTATTTATGCCACCCGATCTGTGGCACTTTGTGCAGCAAACTAATGCACTATCCATGTGTCCCAGGAAAACCCAAACAAAAATATTGATTTTTAAGCACCTATGGTACGTAGAACCCTTTGGGGATGAACGACCTGGGGAAAATTCACCCTCATCCCAACATTCTAGGGATTCCCACAGATGAGGAACAGTCACACATGAACACATCATAAAACAGAAAACCCAAATAAGTGGGACTTCAATAAAGAGAAGTTTATTTTTTCTCTCATTAAAATAAGGGGTAAGCTGCCATCTATGGCTATTGTTGGGGCTCCAAGTCTATTAGGGACTCCAGGATTTTATTCTCTCTCTGGCTGATTGGGTTGGGTATAAGAGACATTGGAAGAAGAAGAATGGATGACATTGAGTACAAGCCTCTTTGTTACAAAGAGAAGCAGAAAATGGGTCAATACCTGGAAAGAAAAGAAAAAAGGAGTTCTATTTTAAGGAGAACCCATCCATTTCCAGATGCTGATGGAATGGACCAGTTGAAAGAGGAACGAAGATTGATGAAGAGTAGGGGAGCATGGGTGGAGAGACACCTTGAATGGGTGAGAGGGAAGGAGATTTCGTACCAGAGTCTAGTTCTCCACCTGACTAGAAAGGAAGGCCTTGGAGAAGCAAAGAGCCCCCAACTTTGGAAGTGAACCGGCAGGAAATTGAACAGGAGCTTGCTTAACATAAGCCTGAGGGGTTCTCTCTAGTCCAGTTTCTCTCAGGGGCTGTGAGGAGCCTTAGTAATGTGTTCCTATGGTTTCATAAATCCTTCATAATATGTTTATGTTGTAATCGATTAGCTTTAAGATTGCTGGATCTTTCCACTGGAAGTCCTGTCTGCAATACTCCCCTGTGTTTGGGGAGCAGTGGAGTGAGTGGGGGACTAGAGTAAGGGGAACTTTAGAAGGTATAAGAGTTTTCCAGAGATACAGAATCAGCAAAATATGTACGCATGATGTGTATGCACGTGAGTGTGTGTGTATGAGAGAGAGAAGTTTAGCCCCATGTCTTCAGGGTTGGCCAGCAGGCTGGAAAACCAGGGAAAAGTTGTGAAACAAGTCCAAAGGCCATCTGCAGAATTCCCTCTTGTTTAGGGGAAGGAAATCTGTGTTCCATTAAGGTCTTCCACTGATCGGATGAGGCCCACCCCCATTATGGAAGGCACCAAAGTATACCTATATAAATGTAAATCTCATCCAAAAAGACCCTCACAGAGATGTTAGAAAAATATTTGATCAACATGGGCTCTCTGACCCAGCCAAGTTGGCATGTAAAATTAACCATCACAAACAGGATTTTTTTTTTTTTTTTTTTTTGGTACTGGGGATTGAACCCAGGGGCACTCCACCACTGAGCCACATCCCCAGCCCTATTTTGTATTTTATTTAGAGACAGGGTCTCACTGAGTTGCTTAGGGCCTCGCTAAATTGCTGAGGCTGGCTTTGAACTTGCGATCCTCCTGCCTCAGCCTCCCAAGTGCTGGGATTACAGGCGTGCGCTACCGTGCCCGGCTAGGATGTATTTTTGTGTACTGTATTTTGTGTTTGTGTTTAAGTGAATGCTAGCTGTTGAGTGTAGGACTTTCTTCAGAGACCTCTCCACCTGCAGCATTCCTGTCTGTCAGAAAGGAGGCCCAGGGATGTGGAGTCAGAGGTCAGGACGCATCCATGACCCATACTGCCCAAAAGGAAAAGTAGAAAATCTAGATTTGAAATAAACACAGCAAGTCTGAAAAGTTCTTCTGGATCTGACTGTTCATATGTAAACAAATCTGGATGAAGTCTGCTTCAATTTGCCAACAATCCTAAAAATACACAATGGTGTTACCATTTATTCTTCATAGAGAAACTCTCCTATGTCATCAATAATAGAAATTAAATTCTTATTCATCAAGACTGAGTTATTAGTCCATTGCTTCTGTGGAAAATGTTAGTCCAAAACAAAAAGCCCTCATCTGAAGAGGTGATTGAGGAATTTGCAGCCCCCAAATTGTGGAAAAGCATTATTACACATAAGTATAGATTAATAACAAGCTTTCTATAATGTGGAATTTGTGGTGATGCCTTCACCCATGTTACGTAGCTCACTTTTGACCTAACTTTGTACTTGTAACTGGGTATTAATTTTTAGGGAACCCCAGATTGCAGGAGGGGAGTATGGTCCCCCCAAACCAGCATCCATCCCTTCATAGGGCAGAAAAGGAGGAGTCAATGAGGAAGAAAAGAAACCAGCCAGACTCAATCCTAAAATCCTTTATTCTTTGTAATATAGAGTAACTCTCCTATGTCATTAACACTAGAGGAACATTTAGAGGAGCAATGGTACCAAGGTGGGGAGCACTCGGACAATGCTGCCTTGCAGAAGATCTGCAGATCTTCGCAGAGACAGTACTGTCAAAATCTCACCTCTGGGCTTTGAAAACTTTCAGGGAGTTGTAAACTGCTCCATCTCACAAAAGCTTAGGAGTTTATAAGCTGCCCATCTGCCTGGGAATCACTAGGGATGGAGTTACCAGATTTAACTACCGCAGAGTTAGTATGTCCGGTTAAACTTGAACTTCACATAAACAGTTAATAGTTTTTAGTGTGAGTAGGTTGCATGCAGTATTGCATCTTGCCTCCAACAGTACTTTGGGAGCTTCTTAAAATTACATTTTAGCAAGTTACCCAGGGGATTCCTACGTATGTTAAAGTAGGTGAACCCACTGTGAACTCCAGAAAGGGTTCTTGAAAGCATTCAGGTCACTGTTCAAAAGAATCCTGTGAACTATGAAAACTGACCTGCCAAATTATTTCCAATCCTTGTCAACAAACTGGTTGCATAGTCTTTATTACTGGGATGCTGGAATGTTTCACTCCATGATTCTTTTATCCCCCGGGCAGAGCAACATACTAGATTACAGCAAGTTCCTGAGGAGTCCCTGGTGCAAGTAATTGATCCTGAAGGGTATTGACTAAACAGGGTAGGCTCTTGGTCCTCATTCTTTACTCTTTACAGCCCATCTGTGGTGGTCTCCGTGTTCTGTAAGAAGAACCTCTGAGTGCCAACATGATCACATCCAGGGCTGCTTCTTGGGCATGTGACCCAAACATACGCAGTTCATAAGGGCCCCATGCTTGGTTTAATTCTCTGCTGCCACCAAATTGATATTCAGTTTTCTCTTTGAACTTGTGTTTTGCAAGTGAAATTCGATGGGACTATAGACCATGCAAGCAGAGGAGATACACCCAAGAAGTATAAATAGATGTTTTACCCTGTTTGTGTACAGTGTACATGTGCTCAGTGATCCCAGTATGCATGGGGTTCAGAGTGGTTCCAACTGAATACAAAGTTGGAAGGATGCCATGTCTACAACTAAGTGAAGGGGAACCTGCTCACATTTTAAGAAACACAAAAAGCAAGGAACTTTGCTGCTCATATTACCTCCCCGTATCAGCCAACTACTTGTGCAGAAAATGCTGATATGGAGAGAAAGGGAAAGATGGACAATACCAAGCTCCTTTTCCTTTAGACTCTTCCTTACTCTTTGATAAGGTAGAAAGTGGTAGCGAAATGTGCATACATCAAGAAGCGATGTAAAATGGCCAAGTGGGTTCTGCACAGTGTTTCCTTTGTTCTATTAAAACAAAATACACAGGATGCACGTACAAAGACGGAAATATGAAGCGTTCAATTTGGTGAATCCACGTGGGTTCAGTGTGCTGATGCTTTCATTTAAAATTGGCATTGCACAATGTGAAGGTGAATGGCAGAAATCCTGCTCGTAAATTAAAATTTTATTTTTTCTTTACTTGCAGTGACATTAAAGAGCACATAAAAACACCATGACAAGGGAAGGGAGAGCACACAGAAGAAAGAAGAAAGGTGGATGCTTTTCACTGTAGTACTTTTAATGGTGATTTCCCCCTATGCTTTGAACAAGGGGATCATGCATTTCTATTCTGCACTGGGCCCCATAAATTGTGTAGCCTGCCTGGACAGAACTGGCTTCTCAGATACTACAACACAGTTGTTTTATGTGCAATTAGGGCAGTGGGGGAGGAAGGGAGAGCTTGAAGTGCAGTGGGTGTTATTTTAGGAAGGGAGGAGCTGGCCATGGTTTTGTGAAGGAATGCACTTCAAAAAATAAGTACGAAGATGAAAGTGTGGGGAAACCAGGCCTTCCCAGCACTGTCTCGGCCTTCTCCTACCCATAGGAAGGAAGAGACACCCAGGCAAAGGAACCAAAAAGGGGAGAAGGGAGACCCAAGTCAGATGAAGTTCCTTCTTCAATGAGAATAAGTATTACACAAGTAGAGTGAAAGAATGAATGAAAATGATAGCCTAAATCCATTCATAGTGTTAGATATGAAAGATATATATTTTTTATCCCAAAATCATCATAAATATCCAGTCCAAAAGATATCTAAGAGGACTTTATTTTGATTAACTGATCAATAAAGTAAAAATAACCTCAATGATCATGCATCATCCTTTTAGATTGTTTAACATAAATATTTTATGGAAATTTCAGTAAACCTACAAATATCAGAAACAATAGCCCTGCACTCCTTGGGCAAAATTTTCAAGTTTGTTTTCTTTAGAGCTTCTCTGAAAGAACATCAGGGTGTTTTGGATTGGTGCCTTTCAAGGGTTTTCCCCTCTTCCCTCTTCTTTTTGGAATCCTAAATATGTCTTAAATAGAAAGCTTGGATTCCCAGGAGAGAGAAAACTAGAAGTAACAGTGAGGATTCCTGGATTTCTCTGAAACACTAATCTAGCAATTAAGATAGCCAGGTGACACTAAGAAAGGTAATCAAATGTGTCCAGTCCTTGCAATCTGAAGCATGTGGAATCAAAGCCATTTGTCAGGGAGGAAGATCACAAAGGCACGCAACCTCATATTTTAAAGGAATTTGCAGCCAAATTCCCCGAGTGCTTGGCAACATCTGGATTGCACTTAACTCCTCATTATTTTATCTTTTGTGCATGACATTTTGTTAAGAAATAGATGATGCTTTTTAATATACTCTTGACCATCAAATTAATTTGTTGATTATCTCTATGTCCTGAAATTCAAGAGGGAATCTTATATAGTATTAATGACATTTATTGAGCACTTCCTTCATTTTGTGAAATTCGTCTGAATTATCTACTTTAATCCTCCCAATGATACAATGAAGTGGGTCCCACAATTATCCTATTTTACAGATGAAGGCAGCAAGGATTAGAGGTTAAGTAATTCCTCCAAATTCATGAAACTTATGAGAAAGAGAATTCAAAACCCAGTTCTTTAGGCTGGGGATATAGCTCAGTTGGTAGAGTGCTTGCTTCACAAGCACAAAGCCCTGGGTTCAATCCCCAGCACCATTAAAAAAACTAAACGAACAAACAAAAAACAACCCAGTGCTTTGATGCTAGAATCCATTGAACTTAACTTAGACTCAGACCACTAAAACAACCCCCTGCACTTGCTACCATGTGGAGATTAAGATTAGAGAGGAACTTCTGCATGAATCTCTCTTCCTCCCCTTCCCAAGGATGACTATGTGTGAAGTACTGTAAGGTATACAAGTTCAAGGTCATTTGTTTCTGCTCAGGGTTTTTATACTTAAGCTACAACCATGGGCAAGACTAAAAATGGAACATAATTTCTATTTGCTGTCCCCAAGTCTCCAGAAGTGGTCTAACAATACCTGATGTTTCAGATGTTCTCAGAAAACACAAATGAGAAAAAAAAAAAAAGAAAGAAAGAAAAAAGAAAACCCAATGAGTAATCTTAGTATGAGTCCTTATATAATTTTAGAATAATTATTTCATTAGATGGTCCAGGAACACTTAGTATTAAGAATGTATTGATCTTTGTGAGTTGGCCATATTCCTACAGGGTAAAATTGCCATGCTAAACTGATTTTTAAAGGGCTGCTAGAGTGATAACAGGAATGTTCTGCCAAACTTGACTAAGTACTTTGAAAATCCTACGGCTTGTGGCAAAGATGCTGAACACAGACTGATTGATGCCTCCTGTGTATTCTTTTACAAAAGTTTTATTTTTGGAGCTGTATTAGTCTGGAGAGTTTTCAAGCAGCATGCCACATAGGTTCATGTATTTGATTTGTCCTAAGATACTTTTCTCAAATCAGTATTTTGACAAAACAGAGAGACTGTTTATAAGGTTTTAGAGTGGTAAGTATCCATTGCATGTAGCATGATTAGATCAAGAGCCTAGACATTGTGAAATCCTTGAAAACTTGATCATTACAGAAAATATGGAATTTAATGGGAGCAAATGGATAATTCTCTGTTTATCAGGTTTTAGAATGATAAGTATCCATTGCATATAGCAAGATTGGTTCAAGAGCCTAGACATTGTGAAATCCTTGGAGACTCAATCATTACAGAAAAGATGGAACTTAATGGGAACAAATGGATAATTAATTCTCTGTTTACATTTTAAAAACTAACTCATCTATGGAGAGAACTTGCATCAGTCAGGATAGGCTAGATTAAGTGGCGATAACAAATATTCCCCCAAATTCTAGTGACTTAAACCACAAAGTTTTATTTCCCATTTGCCTTACACATCCACAGGGTACCATCTAGAATCTTTGGTTTCCATTTTCCTCACTCTGGGTCAGGCTGATGGATTCAGGCTGAAGAAAGCTGTCATCAGAACGTTGCTGTTCACAGTGACAGAGGGAAATAGCCACATCACACATCTCACATTAGCTGAAGCTAACAAAGCTCATAGTGAAGGAGCACAGTTCATTTCACATCACAATGGCCAAAGGAGTCTCATGAACACACCTGAATCTAGAGGAGCCACACATACTCTCTTACTGTGTGCCTGCCCAGAGGAGCAAGAACAGGCCTGACCAGCATCACAGGTTAGATTCAGCACAACAACTGCTTGTATGAAAACCAGCGAGAGAGCTTTCACTGATGCTAAAGCAGCACAGACCAAGAAAGACTTGATCCGATGACAAAGGTAATGCAGTCTTAGAGTTCATTGATTGCAGGGTCTGTGGCAGGCTGAGTAATGGCCCCCCAATTCACCCAAGTCCCAATCCCCATAGAGTGTTTCCTTCTATGGCAAAGGAGACTTTGCACCTGTGATTACCTTAAGGAATTCAAATGGGAAGATTATCCTGGATTATCTGAGTGGGCCTTGAAAATAAGGCCCATGTGTCCTTAGGTAGGAAGGGGACAGAGGGGAATTAGAGCGATGTGCTTTGAAGATGAAGGAAGCATCAGTACTGCTGACACCTTGGTTTTGGTCTTTATAAGACTCACACTTCTCACTTCCAGAACTAGAGGACAAAAAACTCCTGTTTTAAGCCATTAGCTTTGTGGTGATTTTTTTCATCAGCAATAGAAGACTAACATGATATCTAAAGCAAAAGTTGCTTTGTGTCCAGGCAAAAGAAGCAGAACAATAAAGAGGCTCAGTAGCACATCACGTACAGAGCCACTGAGGCTGCTAGGGAGGCTTATCCTGGAAAAGAGAAAAAGTAGACTTTCAATGTGGGAGTTGTCTTGTGGACCTGGCTGAGGACTGCATTGTGTGGACACTGAGCATGATCAGTACATGGCCTTCCTTATAGGAATTGACACACAACAAGAAGGACACCAGTTCAATGCTGGAACAGGCTGTTGGTACCACTGCACGTAGGCACAAAGAGGCTGGGCAATTGCCAGTCAAGGATATTGTCAGAGAGAATCCTGCACTGGGGGGAAATTCAAGCATATCACTTCTCAAGTCCCCTTTCCTTTTGTCTAGTAGTGAGTCCTGGTTCCCTTGATGAGGGACCATAGGATGGTTCACAGGAGCAGGAGCAATGGGAGCTCTGCTCAAGGGGGATTTATTTTTGACCCAACCATTTGTAAAGGTGCATGCCAAAGGGAGCAGGTGTATACAGGTTAGAAAGGCCAAGGCAAAGGTCTGGAGGCAGGAGGTCTCTTGTTAGAACCCTGAGGAGGAGAGAATGGGCATAAGAAGACCTAGAGAAGGGTGCAAAGAAGACTCTGCTCAGAGGTAAGCTGAAGCTGAAGTGGTCAAACATTCTGAATGATCCTGTGATTGTTCATGTGTGTGTGTGTGTGTGTGTGTGTGTGTGTGTGTGTACGTGCCTGTGTGTGTGTAAATAAATAATTTACATATATATACATTTTTTTTGAACCCAGGGGTGCTTAACAACTGAGCCACATCCTCAGCCTTTTTTATTTAAAGACAGGGTCTTGCTAAGTTTCTTAGGGCCTCCCTGAGTTGCTGAAGCTAGCTTTGAACTTGCAATCCTCCTGCTTCAGCCTCCTGAGTTGGTGGGATTCCAGGTGTGCACCACCATACCTGGGTCCCATGTGTATTTTTAAGTCCCATAGTTAACTGTGCAGCTTAGAGGTCAGGGCTAGATTTTGTAGGGACCTGACAATGTGTCTTTCTTCCTTCCTCTTACCCCTTCTCAGTCTCCTCTGGGCACCCATCAAGATCAGATGTTGGTGGGTAACATGTGCATCGTAGCCACTTAGGGTGCTGGTCAACAGTGCCAGCATCACAGAGGTGGGGCCTGAGCATCAGGATTCATAGCTAGCTCCCTCATGGGCTCCTTTGCTTTTTAAAGTATATAATAAATTCCAACATTCTTCAAAATTCTATCCTTATGATTTCTTTTCTTTTGCAGTCTAACTGGCATACCATCTGGCATGTAGTGGATAGAAAAAACATTTGTATAAACAATGAAGAATTTCTTCCAAAGCCACAGCTTCAACTCTTGTCTGTTTGATGATGAAGTCTCCCTAAAAAAAATCTTGGGCCACATCTCTCCTGAGCCCTATGGCAGAGCCCAGTTGCTGATTACACAGGAGGCACCCAAACTTCGAAATGTGATGCAAAACTGAGCTCATGGTCTTTCTTTCATAATCCTCTTCTCTCTTGCAAATGCATTCCTTCTTCAATTTCCCCTTAATTTGTGCTGTCATCATTTACCCTGTTTCAAGAAAAAAAAAAAAATGAAATCTTTTATTCAACCCCATTCCCCTTGGGATCCTCATGACCTCAGATCCCATTATCACCATATCATCTGGTTCTGCCCTTGTCCTTCATTCCCCACTGCAAGCATCTTAGTTCAAATTTCTATCTTTTGTTGCCAGGAAAACTGCAGGAGTCCCCCCACCCCCCAATGATTCCTTCAGCTACCAATCTCCTCCCACTCCAGCCATTTCATCACTGCTATAAAAATTAATGTCCCAGTCCATGGGCTCTCTGACTCCCTCCTGTTCTTGATAAGATAACTTCCAGATTCTTTGGAGGCTGAGAATAAACCCTTCACAGTTTGTTTTCAGGGCTCAGCTCACATTGCATCTTGCTCACCCACATAAGTAATTTACAACTTGGTCACAATGAGCATCTCATTGTTCTGCTCCAAGTAGCCCTTTGACACCTCCGTGTCTCTAACCATGCTAGGTCCCTTGCCTTCATTACTCACCACCTCCTCTTCCTGGGACTTTATTACCTGTTCACAAGACATCTCCCGTGTATAAACTTTTTGCCATGATCTGCAGATTTTCTGTAGCGTCTGTGTCCTCCAACATCTGTTCATGCATCTATTGCAGAATATGTGGCATGGAAGATAAATAATCTGTATATCTTAACTGTTCCTAAAACTGTATCTCTAATTATTCCTACAAGTCACGGACGGAAAATTTTCTAAGTTGAATCTTATTCTTAGAGTTTTGCATTGCAAACAGACCCAACTCTAAAATATTACAATGGACGCTGTGTTGATTCAGTAGAGTCAACAGTTAAATGTAATTAGACTCAATATGGATCAAGGCTGCATTTTCCATGAGTAATATCACTGCATGGACTTCCTCCCTCTGCTGAAAGCCACTTCTTCTTGGACCCAGAGCTCTGTTCCTTCATGACTATTGCAAGATCCATTAGAGATCATGGCAGTTCTGGATGAAATGTTTTTCTCCCCATATTTGCCACCCAAATTCATACATTGAAATTGTGATCTCCAATATGATGATATTAGAAGGTGAGGTTTGGAGGAGGTAATATGGTCACAAGGGTGGAGCCCATGAACTAATTCTCAGAACCCAATAACCATGGCACCTTGGGTTTCCAGCCCCCAGAGCAGTGAGAAATTTCTGTTGTTCGTAGTTCTTGGAATTCTGTTATAGGCAGCCCCAACTGATGGAGGTAAGAGTGTCGATGGCAGAAGTCAAGGGTAAAGAATCTTCTGCTGGGTATTGTAAAATACAACCACTGGTCCGGTGGTGATTTAGGAACCTCCTGGTTTTAGGAAAGATGGAGAAATGATTCAGAGCACAGTTTTTCCCACCTCTTACTTAGTTTCCTAAGAAATGGATGACAAACAAAACAAAATACACACACACACACACACACACACACACACACACGGTCTGCCAGCAGCCAGACAAGGAAAGAGGCCGAGCCTCATGCCAGTACCTTCATGATGGAATTGGAGGCCAAGAAGAGGAACAGAGACTCTGTGGAGGTTTTGTTCAGCCACTAAGAATGCTCTCATCAACCTCTCCAGTTTGGACAGAAAGGAAAGATAAGGGAAAGTCACAGGGACTGGGGTCCTACTTCACCACTCCAGATTTTAGCACAGAACAAAGACCTTGTCAGGTTTTTCTGATTTCCAAGGTTCATCACCCATGGGTGTGGCTGAGCCTCTCCCTGCAGACACCTCCCTGAACGGAGCCACACCTTCAAGTGGGTGCAGAACCTTGGCAGGGAACAATGTAGCATGAACTCAAGAGTGGAGCCCAGGTGTACCAGGTGCACCTGAGCTCTGCTTTCTCTTCTCAGCTCCTTAGTCTAATGCCGAGGCCTCAGGCAGTAGCTTCAGGGGAGTAATGAGCAAGTCTCAGGAGAGGCGGGCAGCAGTTTCAGAGAATTTACCCTCAGTGAATGGAGAAAATGGAAAGCTTTGAACAGAATGGTCTACATTAGTCATTAGCAAAATGTTAAGGCATGGGAGGGTAACTAGGAAAGTGTGCTTCAGTAGGACAGGGAAGAGGCAGAACATGGAGAGGACAGGTGAGTATGGAGTAGGGGAAAAAGCATCCCAAGAAACAGGAAAACGCCCCAGTGAGAGTGTGCTATTGCTTGCATTGACCTAGTGCCCAGTGCATTCTAGGCACTGTAACGGGTTCTTTTGAACTAAGTTCTTGCATGTGCTGTGAAGTAATTCTTCTTATTATCTTAATTTTGTAGATCGGCTGAGGTGAAATCACTCTCAGGCAGCAGATGCAGAGTCCAACCTCCGAGGTTTGCTTTGGAACATCTTCCTGTGCTGCTTTGGAATAATTTAAGAAGTAGGTAAGCAAGTTGGTTAAAAATGTAATAAGAAACAATTGAATAAGCTGGGAGTGGTGGCCCACGCCTGTAATCCCAGAGGCCTAGGAGGCTGAGGCAGGAGGATTGCGAATTCAAAGTCAGCCTCAGCAAAAGCGAGGCGCTAAGCAACTCAGTGAGACCCTGTCTCTAAATAAAATACAAAATAGGGCTGGGAATGGGGTTTAGTGGTCGAGTGACCCTGAGTTCAATGCCCAGTACCTAAAAAAAAGAAACAATTGAATAAAATGAGACTATAGCAATGATAAGACAACTGAGGACCAAATCAACACAATTTCAAGGAAGGTAAATAAAATATGAATTGCGAGTGAATGAAGAGATGGAGCTAAAAACCAAATTAGTGGTCTGGAGGTTTATCTCAGTTTGTCTAGCAACCTCCAAGGCACTAGGTTTGAACCCCAGTAACCCTTGCCACACACACATTAGTAGTATAGAGGAAAGGCAAACCATAGCCACCTTAAATGCAGAGGGGAAAAAACAGTGTAAGAATCAATGAAGAAGAGGCAAGGCATACAAAGGGAAAAATAAGAATGGCTAAAACTGATTTGAGAAAAAGATTCAAAGATGTAACAATGCCTTGCATGCCTGAGGCTGTGGGTCCAATCCCTAGTTCTGCAGAAACAGTAAATTATTTTCAGAATCTAGTGTGCATCCAGGAAAGAGAGCCGGTCCTTATTCAAATCTTGGGAGGGGAGGTTATGTTAGTATTTCCTTCATTTCCTATGAACTAGTTTTTCTTCTATTAAAATCTTATAAAAATACCATATTATAATCATCTAATTCATTTGAATACGCATTTTAGTCTACATACCTCTTTCAATACTTATTTGATATTTCAAAGAATGAATGCTAAAGTCTAGGGTTGTCTGGAATGAGGGTCACCTTAATGTTAATAGCAGTTACTGGGTGTTTTGGGTTGTGCTGGATGATTTGACATTTCCATCTTTGCATCTTTCTTCATTACTTTAATGTTTTACAATGCCTTTGAAAAGTAAGACAACAAAGTCACTCTTATTTAAGAGAAAGAAGCCTATAAAAAAAATTTAATCTTGAGAAATCTGACCTTGGCTCTTCCTGAGGGTCCACTGGAGAAAGGATCATGGCTTGCATATGGGTGTGCTAAATATCGGATCTGATCATCGCACCATGCCTGCTTGTACCAACCGATCAAACTGTACCCCATACAAATATGTCCAATCATTACGTGTCAATTAAAAATAATGTAAATCTTAAAAAGCATAAAAAGCCCTGCTCTTCAGTGGACTAAAGGAATACTCCCTGTGTGAGTCAAAGAGCAACCAAGGAGGTGCCAAGAGGTGGCCAGGGAACTCAGGACCTCCTTTGCAGACCTGGGAGACTGGGAGTGAGAACAGTTGACAGGGAAGGAAGTACCTTCATAGTGTTTGAAAGCACAAGGACATTTAGGAAGGGAGCTAGATTTTTCACACTTGTGTAGCTGTTTTCCAGTTTCTTCCTCAACCCCAGAGAGAGCTGGAGGGACAAACCCTCCTAACAGTTTCATCACCAAATTAAAAATTCCTTACAGGAGGGAATCTAGCCCCATCTCTTCCTCTGGAGCTTCAGCTGTCCTGGCTCAGACCCGCGGCTTACACCGCTTTTCAGCTCAAAAGGCAGTAAGACTTTAGGCATCAAGACATCACAGAGACCTGCATTTGATTCTGGTCGCATGAAGCTTAGATGACAAAAGTATTTACATACAAGAAAATGCCAATGTGACTGTTTAGGATTAAATCCTTTTAATGGATGATACAACCCTAACACTTTTGATGGAAGGACGCACAATCTCTGTGTTGTTTCATAAAATTTGCAAAATGGACACACATTATATATCCAGGAAAAATATAATTTAAAATTAAATCAAGAGATTTTGCAAGGAAATTTAAAATTATTTATAGTCCCTGATCCCTTGCCCTCAGCAAAACAGCAACTGAATTAATTTCTCCTGTTAAAGTTTTTCCCTTTAAGAACAGCAACTGGTTAAATAGAAAATTTAGAACAAATAAAAGGAAATAACTTCTTAGCAGCTTGTGGTCAGCTAGAGGAATTTGCTGTCACAGAAGGTCAAATGGTGACAGGCAGTCCTTGGATGGCTTGCCAGGCCAGTGAGATGAAGGCAGTAACGGCTGCAGGCACGGAGGAGTCATTTAGGGTGGCAAACTGAAGCTGCTCTAATGACCAGCTCTAGAGGGAAGGAGGGAAGGAAACTTCTAGTTTCAGGATGAAGAAAAGTTTCAGGAACATGCTCTCAACCTTCATTTGGATATTCACAACAAAATCCAACTGACAAATTGCTCTTTAAAATAGAAGCTACTTTCGTTTTAATGCCACTTTTGACCTTTGGTCTGATCAGTGGACTCACACTAATTGGCCATGTGGCGGTCATTGTTATTCATGCGAGCACTTGGACATTTATTGAGTTTAAGGCGCTGAGCCAGGCACTGGCAAACCAAAAGCAAATCAAAAGGAAAGAGCTCAGTCTACTTAGCAAAAACAAAACAAACAAAAAAATGTAGACAAGCCGTTACAATGTGAGGATGAAGTGCCATGAGACCCTGGAAGAAATTCATTCCACTGAGTTGAGGATCAGCAAGTGTGTTTTCTGCAACTTCCTTAAAGTAAGAATCATCCTTGAACACTCGCTGCATGGAGAGATTCCTCAGCTCCAACTCAGACTCAACGAGGAGATCCAGAGGAAAGACTGGACATTTGTGAATTTAACAAGGGTCCTGAGGGATTATTACCCTGGGGCCATTTGGGACACCTGGGTAGGTAAGAGTTTGTCACACAGAATGGGGAATAGGGTTTATTCTGGGTAAAGCAGCACTTCCCAAACTTCTGTGTGTCCAGGAATCACCTGGAATACATGTTCTGACAACACCTTCAACCCTCCCTGCCACAATTGCAATGTTTGCTTCTCTTCCTCTGTCCCTGTCCTCTGTGGTCTCTTTCCCTAGGCCCAGGACACACAGCCTGGCTGTGAGGAGCTGCTTCACAGTTGTTCATGTACTAAATTGGATTTAGTTGAAGGTGTGTGTCTGACAGCTTGGAATGCATCGGTGAGAGCTCAGAGAAAAAAAATTGTCCAAGGTGTTTGGGGGATGAAGTAACAGTACAGTCCATGAATTTCAGGAAAAAGGAACTAAAAATGCAGAAGGACATGAGGGACCTGGTATACGACATGAACTTAAGTCTGCAAGGGGAGTCATTAGTGGAACTGTAGATCCCAAGTTTAATCTGTTCTGAGTCACGAACTCTTTGAGAATCTGATGAGAGCCATAGACCCTACCTTCTGAAAAATGTCCATAGAAACAAAAAGACAAAAGAATGAAAGTGAAATCTTGCACATGATTTCAGGGGAGAGTCTAGAGATTCCCTGAAACTTATGGACCCAGGAAGAGAATTTGGACATCAAAGGAGACCTGGAGGAGAGTATATCTGTGCAGCAGAGGATGGATTAAATCGAGCCTTGAGGCTGTTTTGAAAATAAAGCTGTTGGAACACAACCACCCCTGTTCATCTATGTATTGTCTATGGTTGCTTAAATGCAGAGCTGAATAATAGTGGCAGAGACCTTCTGATCTGCAAAACCTGAAATGTTTCCTAACTGGCCTTTTACAGAAAAGACTCACTGACCTCTGGGTTAATGTGTCAAAGCATGGCCAGCGGAGGCTCCAGGCTGTGCAGATCCGGAGTGTTTTCTGCATGATAGTCTATGGTTGGCCTCTTTCAAAAACAGAAAAAAGAGTTTGTACATTTTAAACGGCATTTGCTTTTCCTGGTTAAATACAAGTAAATTAAGCCTGAAAGAAACCAATGAAACCCAGAAGAGCCTAGTGCTCTAGGGTCATTTAAAATTATAAGCCCTAGAAACTTAGAATTAGCTGTGTGTTAAAGGTTTTGCTTTAATCTGGGTTGGGGAACTAAAATTCTAGAATCCAGCTTTTTCCCACTATTCCCAACAAAGGGGTGCTTAGCAGCAAAGGGAAGTGCAGGTTGTGTCAGATGCAGGGGGTCAGGGGGAAGCTTCCCGTGTGATGTAAAGTTCACACTGAGCTGCTGAGTGCCTCTGTTTCCCTTTTGTAGCATAGAAGAAGAGGTGCTCGTTTTCACAGCGCTGGTGTGAAGATAAATGATATTGTGGCCTGGCAGGTAGTTCTTGAGAAAAGTTAGTTACTAAAAATGATGGTGTCTGAAAAAGTCACAGGACTGGTATCTGATGCATTACATTCCTACTCTGGGTGTCATTCAGCCTAGGTCCCCCTAGAAAGGACCAACTGTCACGTAATTCTGGGATGTGTAGTAAATCCAGCCCATCGCACAGAGACGGGCATATATTGGATTCTGTAGAAAAGCTTGTGCTGAAGGCCTTTTCTTAAATTTTAAAAGATGGCAATGTCTTTCAATGAATTATATGAGATTTCCATTTTTTTACATTTAGAAATACATGTAGGGCCGGGGGTGTAGGCTAGGGGTAGCGCGCTAACTGCCTCCAGCACTGCTTGTAAGCAAATAAAAATACAATCCACAGGGCTGGGGTTGCCCACTGGTAGAGCACTAGCCTAGCATGGGTGAGGCACTGGGTTCGATCCTTAGCACCACATAAAATAAATAAATAAAGGTATTGTGTCCATCTAAAACTAAAAAAAAATTAAAAAAAAAAATCCATGGAATTGGGGGGTGATTGAAACAGAAGCGTTTCTGAATTAGATTATTGAGGTGAGAAACGAGTTATGCAAAGGATAACCAACTTCCAAGCCTTAAATAAAAAGGAAAAAAGACCTCATTGAAGAGTGAGGCAGGAACGGCCCACAAGGAAATTCTCCATTTTCATTTACCTGACATCCTGCCCTTTTACATCCTCTCCTCGGTCACAATTCATTTCGTTCCCATAAGAAATATTTAAAGAACCCTTTGTAACAACTCCGCAGTTGCAGCTTGGAATACAATCTATCTCTTAAATCCTTCATAGGGGCCTTTTGTTTTCTGCCTGCTCATAATCTCTCAGCATGGATGTTGAAACAATTTATGGGATGTGCTTGCATTTCCTCTCTTCTTGTTTCTCTTAGACCCTTTATCCCACGTTCCCAAGCACTTAGACACATTCACTCTTCTTAGAGCATTTTTTAATGATACCAAAGTAGTGAAAGAGTAAATGGAATAATTTTAGGACTGGGTTTAGGGGAAGAGAAAGAGAGAATGTATAAGGGATGGTTGATCTGCTTTCTACAAAATTCACTCCCTCTCCTTATGGATACAGTGCCTAGAGTTGGGAGGTGGGGAAGCATTCAGATTTGAGTTACAAGAAGATACAGAACCTGCCAGAATCACAACGGTAAGAAAGGTCCTGAATTGCAAAATGCAGACTGACCCACTGAAGAAAGGACAAAATCCCTTGGGAATCCGGTGAACTGACTTTCAACCAGTCTGGGAGTTCAAGGTTGGCCTCTTTCAAAAACAGAAAAAAAGACTTTGTACATTTTAAATTGGTGGTGTCTTTTGCCCACCAGAGTGCTTTTCCTGGGGGACTTTTGGGTCGTTTTTCTCTGTGCCCACAGAAAGCCTGGGCCAGCCTGAGTGGTTTCCGAGGACCACTGTGTATTGTGCTTCCTGTCATCTCTGCTTTTACCAGCAGAGACAGAAAATGACAGAATAGAAAACAAAAATTTTGCCATTTGTAAGTAAATGTGTGTTTTTTCCTTCAAAGAGAAGATTTGTGAGGCTTAATTTGTTTATCTCTATAAAGCACTTTGATATTTTGAGAAGGAAAACGATCCAGGAACCAGCTTAATCTGGACCGAAGTGGAATTATTTAAAATAATGTCATAGAGGTTCAGGATTAATACTTTTTAGAAAGCATGGGTAAGCACCAGCTACAGAGCAGGTTTCTCTCTGGAGAATGTCCAGCTTTCTCTTAAGATTTACTTTAACAGAAAACTTATTAGGAAACAATAGATCTAGCCCAGGCTACCATGTAATAGAAAAAGTATTCCTTGCCCCTGGGTTTAGTTTTTGGAAGTTGTCATCATTTAAAAACCCGTGAAGCTGACCAAATTTAAGAAAACTTCAAAGTGGCAATTAATTTCATATTCTTCCTGGGAGAAAAGCATTTGAGGAATTGTGTGGGGCCTGTAGCTGGAGTCTTCTGCATGAGACAGAAGATTAAATGTTTAAAAACAAAACCCCAAAATGAAGGGTGGGCATATGTCACAGGCTTAACGAATTTTTATCTTCATTGTGCCATCTTAGAAAAAAGTTTATATTATTATGCACTTCAATAGAAGACCCTATATTATTTGTTCTGTGATTTGTTTCTTCATTAAAAGGAGGTGGGAAGACATGGGGACTCAGGGGCTTTCTTGCCATTTATTCTTATTCCATTTCTCTCCTTAACTTCAACTCAACTGCATCCTACGTGGGCCTCATTTCAAATTTGAATGAAGCAAAGGATCTCATGGCCACATGTAACCACAAAGACTGGAACGGTGGTGTCAAGCCTCCTGGAATGAGGTTTGTCCGTCAGCTTCAGAACAGGCTGGGGTTTTGTTGAACTCTGACTAATTTGGGGTGTGGTGCTGAAACACAGGGATGGCAGAAATAACCTGACACCTCCAGGTTGTCCACTTGCAGGTTCACCTGGAACTCATGAAGAAATGAGCTGTGTCACAAGGAGAGAAAGAAGAGGGAATCATTTTTCTCCCTTGGATCACATATAGTACCGTTACCTTGGTAAAACATCCATGTTTCTGATTATAGAATATTACAATGTTTGTCCTGCTGATTGGATAGATCTGAGAGGCACCTGTGTGGTGTGGCCTCTTGGCAGTACAAAGTGATTTTTTTTCCTTTAAAAAATTTTTAATTTTAAAAATCAAAGTTGCTGAGGGTCTCACAAGGTGCTGAGTCTGGTCTTGAACTTGCAATCCTATTACCTTGTGCTCCTGAGCTGTTGGGGCTATAGCATGCACCATGGCACCCAGTTCTCTGTATGAACTGACTTTATTCTGAGCTGTGGCATTTCACAGAAGTCTCCTTGCTTGTATTTTATCTGCCAGCAGAGCTGGTGGTCCTTGTAGTCCAGGTTGCATATAGAAAGCTCTTTTTATTCCCTGAAGTGGATGAGCACCAATTTGTTCTGATTTTTGAATGAGTTTTTCCTGGAGAACTGGTAACTTTTGTTTGGCATACAGCTATTTTTTATGTCATTTTTATTTTAGGGACTTTTTCTTATGTGCTTGCTCATTTCCTGCAGCTGGGCATGATCTGTCCATTATTTCAATAAGCCAGTTTCCCCTCCTTCCCCTTAGTGAAAGGGAGCAGGATAGGCAGAAGTGGCCAGACCTCTGTCCCAACCAATCTGTTTCTCTTCCAACAGAATTCCACTTATTTTCCAAGACGGGTCTGTTTCTCTTTCACTTGAACACTGCTTTCCCCTCTCACCCTCTGTCTTCAGTCTGAGGAGCAGATGCAGATTGTCCAAATGGATGGCCATTTTGTTGTCTGATAGAACCCTGCAGGAAGCACCAGCCAGTTCTCTCATCACTGGTCAGCTCTATTCTGAAAGCCTGAGTTGATTCTGGAAGGCCAGCACTTTGTGAAATAAAAACTGAAAGGAAGGACAGGGAGAGAGATTGATATGAATAAGGAGTGTCAACGGAGGACCGAAAATCTGGGAGACAACTATGACATTGAAGGAAACAGAAACAAAAATGGAAAGAAAAGGAAAAGATTTAAATTCCATTTTTAAAAAGGAACACAAGAAAGATTCAGAACACACTATGGGCAAGTGCTTGTGCCAGTACTCTACCCTGACAATCACACAGCTCAATCCGTCTTGTTCCCCAACCTTCGAGAAGCCAGAATTAAGAGCAGAAATCATATGAGGAATTATGTGCAGAAATTATGCCTATGGCTACCCTTGTTTGTGGAGCTGTATGTACATGAAGAGAGTTTTCAAAAGTAGTTAACCTATTATTCTTCTGTATTAAAGAGCTTCAAGTGAGTGGAATAGCTTACAAACCCAAAGTTTTAAAAAGATATGCTTTGTTCTCATAAATTCCTTTTCTGTCTTGTAGCTCAGGTTGGGGGTTTTGTGAAGATCCCTAGCCTGAGGAGTCACTCAGGGCTTGGGAGATAATTACCAGGCTGTGTCCCCTCCCCTCCCACCAGAAGTCAGAACGTGTGCTGCCAGAAGCAGGGAGGAAGAAGGTACAGACTTTCTCCTCCCTTCCAAAGCTGTTCATGTCCTGTGCTCCCATGAAGAATTGTAGCAATTGATTTCTGTGTGGCAAGTTGGATTCTTGTTGCACTTTGTTGAGCAAGATACTAGACGGAGCAGAGTTCCTTTTCCAATGACCTCTTCTCTCCTCTCAATGGACAGTCATCCCTGCACCACAAGGGCTTGTTGTTGGCCCAGATCACCAGCTCGAAGCCTCCAGCCACACACACTCACACGCACGCACGCACACACACACACACACACACACACGCAGTCGTTTGAGCAGGAAAGCAAAGGGGGCATTCCTCCCTAAAAGGCCACAGTGTGATTTGTGTGGCAGGCAAATGTGCACAGGTCCTTGAAGTACGACAAGACAGAGAAAGGAAGTTTGCCCAAAGGAGAGCTTGTGATATTTTTGGCAGATTTTCTTACTACCTGCACCGCGTGCTTGTGTCTATTATGATGTTTACCATGACTTGCAAAAGAATAGCTACTATATTGGGATATGATGAACTTCTCAGCTGGAGAGAGAACTGACTCTCACAGAGAAACAACACTCGGGATTTGAGATGCTGTGCTCTTTGTGGTTATATTTTGATGTTGGGATAAGGAAGGGAAAAAACATTTCCCCAAGACAGAAACAGCTAAGCTGTGTCCAGTCCATGGAAGGAAAATCAAAATGTTTGAAGTGAGCTGTAGAGTTGTTTGGTCTACAGAGATAAAGGGCTCTAGGCTTTGTCTACCTCACTATCGTTTCCTTTGATATTTTTAGTGTGGTTGCTATTTTTTCCCCCCTCAGGATTCTGCTTTATTTCAGCAAATGCAGCAAATGTTTGGTGGTTTTGGGTAATATATTTACCATAAAACTGTTGTGTATTTCAACTGTTTTTCAAGACCAGTGGCTTTTAGGGGTTTTCACTGGAAAGGAGTTTGAAAGTTCCATAAAATCTCTCTCTGCCTTCCAGGGACAGTCACCTGACAAATTCATGATTGACGGTTCCTGGGCTCCCTCAGAGCCCCCAGCAACACAATGTGAAATAGGTTAGCCTGACTGGAAGGAAGTGATGAATGCTTTTCTCAGAGGGAAGCATTTAGGGTCCGGATGGGAGAACCTTAGGGCAAAACCCCACTCCCCAAGAGGATAATTAGTATGGTAAGCAGAGATGGTCTTTGTAGAAAGTTCCTTGTAATTATCCCACTAGGAATGTGCTCTGGACATCTTTTTCCCTTTATTAAAGGGGTCTTGGGACCATTGAAGGACCGATGTTCAGCCTCTTACCCTAAGGAGATTTTCACCAAGGCCAAAGTCCCCTTTCCTCATATTTTGCATTTCAAGGGAGTAATATCTGAACAGCAGTGGTTCACTTGTTCACCCACGTAAGTCTTTCCCTTTCCATACACCAGAACACCATGCATTATGTATATGTCATATTCAATATGATATATATATAGTCTAATAAAACAAAATGCATAGAAACATTGTTTA
Organism: Glaucomys volans; assembly: GCA_020662805.1. Taxonomy (NCBI): domain Eukaryota; kingdom Metazoa; phylum Chordata; class Mammalia; order Rodentia; family Sciuridae; genus Glaucomys; species Glaucomys volans. Next base: position 356,690 of record JAJEJO010000330.1, on the reverse strand, counting down.
AATATAAATGTGTATACTGTTAACCCAATGAGATTGGGAATGAAAGAGGTTTGCTAAAATAATACAACAGTGGTAACAAAAAGTGTTTTGTTAAATAAAGGGCATTTTATTAGGCTCTTGAAAACTCATTAGAAAGCCCCCTCCCCATTCCACATTAATCCCAGGTGAATGACTTTTTAATTTGTTTTATTAGAAAGTTGAGGGGTTGGGGCTGGGGTTGTGGCTCAGTGACAGAGCACTTGCCTAGCATGTGTGAGGCACTGGGTTCGATCCTCAGCCCTGCATAAAAATAAGTAAATAAAATAAAGGTATTGTGCCCATCTACAACTAAAAAAAATGTTTTAAAAACATTAAAAAAGATAAAGTTGAGGGGTTAACAATAGAGGTTGATTTTACTATCCATACTCTAACTTCCTCTATTTATAGGAGAGAGAAAATGACTCTTGTGAAATTCAATGACCAAATTCTCTGGCATTAGGCTCTGCCCAGCTGGTACCTGTGGGCACCTTGGAAATTAGACAGGGCATCTGCCCAGTGCAGTCTGCATTCTGCCCACCTAGCTCTTGGGATGGAGCAGTCTTTTCTGCCCCCCACCCGTTCCTCAGGTGCTGAGAAGCTTCTTCACTATTCGCCCATTTTTGACTTGGTTAACTCTCCTTGGCTATGTCCTTCTGAGACTAACCATTTTGCCTGTTTTCTGATGTGCCGGCTCAGAGGCTTCTGGGGTGGGAAAATGTTTATTTCAAAGCTTGATATATGAGTAAAAGTTTTTATGGGAAACCAATCAACAGTCTCAAAGTTAGAAATTCTTAATTATCTATAGTTAACAGTGCCCATGAGGAGAGATGCTATGAAATACACATATTTAAAAAACAAACAAACAAAAACCCAACTCTTTGGTAAACCAATGGTACAGCTTATTTCTTAAGCAGATTTTAAATCAATCTTGAATGAGAATGTTGCTATTGTTGCCCAATATTTTATGATACTAAGGATCACAGCTAGTGTGTGCATCTGTAATGCCAGCAGCTCCATAGGTTGAGGCAGGAGGATGACAAGTTTGAAGCAAGCCTGGACAATTTAGGAAGACTCTGTCTCAAAATAAAAAGGGCTGGGGTTGTAGTTCAGTGGTAGAGCAACCCTGGGTTAAGTCCCTGGTACTGGGGGGGAAACACCCACAAAAATACATCTAAGGCAAACTGGTAGGCAAGTGGATTGAAATAGAGAACTGAGAATAAGTGAATTCAGTCATCAAAAGTTGAAAAATGAAGAATTAAGGATAAAAAGATACAAGGATAAAGGGAGTGGGGAGGGGAAAAGGAAAGACAGAATTAATTGGACATAACTTTTCTAGCCTTATATTTGAATGCACCACCAGGGTAACTCCACATCATGTATAAACACAAGACTAGTTTTCTAAACAGAATAAGTTATACTCTACACATGTATGATTTGCCAAAATACATTCTACTGTCATGTATGATTAAAAAGAACAAATTAAAATTTTTTTTAAAAGACACAAGGATAAAAACAAGGCTTTCTCCTTCAAGAAGCCCACTGCCCTTGTAATATTACCACGTTTATCGAAACCATCAAAGAGGCCAGGACAAAATCGGTCACTGTGACTCATGCCTGTAATTCCATCTGCTCAGGAGGCTGAGGCAGGAGGACAGCAAGGTCCAGGCTAGCCTATGCAACTTAGGGAGAACTTCTGCCAAAATCAAAATTAAACAAAGGGCTGGGGTGGCAGCTCAGTAATGGAGTGCCCCTGGGTTCAATTCCCTGTACTACCAAAAGGAAAAAAAAAAAAAAAAAAGAAGCAAAGGCAAATGTCATGAGACAGAAAGAGCCTGGTGGGTGGCTAGGGAGTTGGTGTTTAGTGGGGACAGGTTTCAGACTGGGAAGATGGAAAAAAGTTCTGGAGATGGGTGGTAGTGACGATTGCATAAAAACGTGTATGTGCTTCATGTCACTGAGCTGTAGGACTCAGGGGGGTTCACGAGGTAGACTCAGGCATGTGTATTATGCCACAACAAAAATGCCCCACCTCCCCAAAAAAGGAAAAGGAGAATAAAGAAAGAAAACAAGTGGTTCCAGGATCAGCTCAGGAAGCTGACAGTTGAATTAACTAGAAAGTTTGTTTTTGAACCTTAGTAGAAAACAGGCAATAATCCTCTTAAAATAATTGTTGGGGCATGGTTCTACAGAAAGAAATGAGGGGAAAAAGTCTCAACAGCTTAGTATTTGTAGGGTATGCACATGTGAAAAACATAATAGAAGGCCTTTATTTAAAGTGTGGTTGAAGGCCACTGAGTCACTGGATAGCTGGAGTATTTGAGGCTTGAGTAATGGCCCAGCAGAGAATCCTGGAGTCAGCCGGGCTCTTTGCTCCCTGGGTTGGTGGGGGTGGGGGAAGGGTCAAATAAACTCTATCCCATTCTATCTCGGATACTTTGATATTGTGACCAACTCCAAATTCCTCAAGTAGGGGAAGAATGTTCCATGTTTTTGTAACCTTGATTAACTCATATTTCAAACAAGGGGTACCACATGGAAAAGAGGCAGGGAGGAAAGAACTGAATCGAGAATCCATTTTTGTTTCCAGATGATGATGGATGTCTTATGGCTGGGGTCAATGCCACATCTGATCTCATCCTGAGAAGACATTCTTTAACCAGCTGGGCAAAATATTTGAATTTGAGTGTGTGGCAATTTGATTGACTCAACTAAACATCTGAGGGAAATCTGAAATGATTCTGACAGGGCACGCTGGTTATTTGTCTCCCTGCAGTTACAGCTCTTTCTGTGTTTTTTCTGGCTGAGATAAAGTGATCATTCATGAATCAGGTACTTAGAACTGCCATGACCCAGAGTTGCTGTGTTCTGCAAATTTCGTGGCTACAAGGTTAGCAGGAATCTAGTTATCCTGGGGATGCCGTTGAGCAGGGTCAAGCAAGGATGTTCTGGAGCCAGATCTCATGAGTGTGAATTCCAGATCTGCTCCCTTTTGAGACCTTGGATTTTTTGCCCATATTTCTGTGCTTCTAAAGTGAGGATGATCATAACAGGAATTGCGCTAAATGGTTGTTGTGAAAATACGATTTAAAACATGTAAAGAGCTCATAACAGAACCTGGCATACAGTATGCGATCTATGAAAGTGGGCTATTATAACTACCAAATGTTGCCTCTTCAGAGGAAAAATAGCCAAAACAGCGAGGGTGAAAGCTGGTGTGGTAGTTGTGCTACTTGTGAATCAGAGACCATTGCGCTGGAGAGTTGAAAATTCTTGGCTGCTATAAACATACCTAACTGAAAAGAAAGGATTGGTTTTAAAGAATCAGTGCTGTACTCACTCTTTTGTTGATTCACCAAGTGTCAGGCACTGGCAAAACCAAATCAGTTCTAGCATGGTACTTGACCTTTTGGTCCTCGGTCTAGTGGTGCATACATTTAAAGAGATTATTACATTATATGTAGGTGCAAAGTTAGAGATAATGTAGAAGGCAAGATGGAGCAGAAACCCGAATGAGGGGCAGGGGAAGGTGGGAGGAGTAGTCAGAATTCCTGGAGGAAAAGATCCCAGAAAATATCTGCTTTGTAAAGTCAAGATTAATTTTAACAAATCTGTGTTTCAGTCTATGTCTTAATGTAACTAAAATACGATTATTTGTCCAAAAGCAAATAACAATGGTTGCTTAACAATAACAAAGCATTCTGTTTTCAACAGTCTCATTTGTCATATTGTTTTTTATTTGATTTGTTTGAATCAGGATACAGATAAGAGCATGCCTTGTGATGGACTTGTGTCTCTTGACTGTTCCTTAATCTTTGTGCATTTCGCCTACATCTTTTAAAAAATTCCTTGTAATTTATTTTCTGAAGAGATTTGTTTTTCTTATAGTTTCCATAGATGGATTTTACTGGTTGGATCTCCATAGTGCCCCGTAACATCTTCCCATAGTCCTTCTACTTCCTATGAACACCTACTTAACTCTAAAAGCTTATTCAGGTTCAAGTTGCAGGGTGGGGAGGACTAGTCCACAGACAGTGTGGGGTTATATGTCCATCAGGTGGCACATAATGTCTGGTTGCAAGAGGCTCAATGCATGAGTCCATTCATTGCTAGGATTGTTAAGTGGTCCTATTCCAAGTCCATTCTCTTTCTTTAGCTGGACTTCAATAAAGAGAAACTTCCCCTTCTTTTCTATTTGCTTGCTCAGTAGTTGAATACTTCCAGGAAAGGTCTGACCAGTCCTGGATTGGAAGTCCACATGAACAGTGGCCCCATGGCACTGCAAGACTTAACAACCTTTAAAGTCAAAATTCCATCCTGTGAAAGAATGGAGGAAGTATGGACCGTGTGGAGGAAAATGGGACAGGAGGGGATGGGGGAAGGAAAAATAGTAGACTGAGACCGATAGCATTACCCTATGTATATGTAAGATTATATGAACTGTGTGAATGAAAAATAAATTAATTAAAATAAAATAATAAAATAAAATAATTGATAAAAAAAATTCCGTCCTGTATACCATGTTGCCTAAGCAATGTCACTAAGGCATACTGATGAATTTTTACAAATACTACTTGTCATGGGAGGAAATTTCTGCTAGCAACATAGCTTTAAAAACACTCTAAGATTCCCCCAAGCTTTTAGTAAAAATAGGTGTTTTTTTACAGTAATTACAAAAGATAATCATGCTAAACTGAAATCCTAGACTCCATCTGATATCCTTTTAATTTGCAGTGACCTACTTACTGCATGGCATGATTTACAGTGGAGGTTTATTGCTTTAGCAAAATAATGCTTTGACTCTTCACTTAAAATACAGAGCGAAAACCCAACCCAACAAAACCAAACTGCCTAAACCCCTCTGTTTTATTCTCTGGTGGAGAAAAGCTTTTAACAATCAACATTATTTCAAAGTTAAACGTTAAAATAATTTTGTACCCGAGGCCTACAATAGATGTGCACCTTAGACCTGGTGTACACAGAGTTTGTGTTTTCTAAAGGCAGCAGAAGAATATATTTCTATCACTGTGTGCAGGATGAGACACACACACACACACACACATACACACACACACACACGCACAGCCCAATTGAAGCATTTTATTTAATTTATTATAAGAAGCATCATATTTTCTAAAAGTTCCATTTAAATTTAGTCCCAAGTGTGATCAGATGTTTGCATCTGTTTGGTGACATAGAAACAAGAGTAACCTTAGGCGGCTGGGCTGAGGGTGGACTCCGGCATGACCTCAAGTGCCCCCATTCCCGCCAAGTGGGACACTGAGCACCCAGGTCTTGACCAGCTTTCCTTCTGCTCTCTTCCTCCTCATCACGTCCCTCCTTTGTCTCCAACCACATTAGGTCCATTCAGTGTTTCTTTTTTAATGCCTCCACAACTTCTTAATATCTACAAAGGGTCAATTGATTCCTACCCCGGAATATGCCGGCAGGAAGCAGCGGGTGTGCATATTGGACCAGCCCCAACTGAAGGAACAGGCCAACAAGGGGGAGATTGTCTTTCTTTTCATTCTTTCTTTTATTTTTTTAGAGCATTTTTCTTTCTTATCCAGATTAGTCTGACCTCAGCACAAGACAGCTATATATTACTTTGAACGGCAAACTTGCATGTCGCCTGGGTTGCCTTGGTGGTTTTCCATGAATGTAATATGATAATCCCCACGGAGCCACTCCTGCCACTTATTACTCTTACTCTGATAGAAATACTTTGTTGGTGCTATTATGATGTCTTTTATTTTTAACCCAGCTGAAAATGGAAGCATTACAGAGCTTAGAAATATTAATGAGAAAATAATCTGTTTTACATGGCAGAGTACCCCCCTCACGATGGATTGGAATAAAAGCATTTTGCCCCAGTTTTACCTTAACAGAGACATATTAACTGAGGCTTTCAAGCTAGGCTTTTAAGAATGAATCATACGATGCACACATGCAAATGGAAATGCCCTGGCATATACAGTTAACCTTCTCCGTCGCACCTGTAGCTCCAACAAATACAAAAGGAGTCACTAAATAATGTACACACTGCTGATTTACAATGCATCTGTGCTCTGTTCTATTTTAGAAATCCTGAAGGTGCAAGCCCAATCTAATCCCTTCTTTGTCAGTTTCTTTCAAATGGCAGACCCTTGGAAAGGTTTTTGTTCAGAATGATTACTCATCTTGAAGCTGATTGACATTATTAATAAACCTCTGAGGAAGGACCTTCTAGTATATGTTAATTAACCGACAGATATAGATCTGTTGCAATCTTTTTTAATATTTTTTTGTTTTGGGGGTTACCGGGGATTGAACTCAGGGGCACTTGAGCCACATCCCCAGCCCTATTTTGTATTTTATTTAGAGACAGGGTCTAAATAAGTGCTTAGTGTCTCACCTTTGCTGAGTCTGGCTTTGAACTTGTCATCTTCCTGCCTCAGCCTCCAGAGCCACTGAGATTACAGGTGTGTATCACCATGCCTGGCTGGACTTGCAATCTTACTATTGTTCTAACTAAATGGTGTCACAATCAGATGGGTGTTTAGAGCAGATTGGTCTCTTCTTTTCACTACTGTCCATCAGGATGACTCGGGAGATGGCATGGCAATTATGAGCAGGAATTGCCTGGTGTCTTAGTCTGTTTGGGCTTCTGTAGCAAATACCACACACCAAGTAGCTTACAAACAACAGTCATTTCATTGCTTATAATTCTGGGGTCTGGGAAGTCCAAGATGAAGACTCCAGCAGATTAGGTGTCTGGTGGGGACCTGTTCTTCACAGATGGTCTCTGGTGTCTGTGTTCTTGCATGGTGAAAGAAGCTATCAGGCTTCTCGGGCCTCTTTTAAAAGGCTACTGATCCCCTCATGAGGCCTGTTCCCTCATGATCTAGTTGGAATTTTAACATATGCATTGGTGGGTAGGACACATACCTTCAGGCCACAGCACCTGCTGAACTTTTTCTTGCGTGATTTATGAGAACGAAAAGAGAACAGATTCCTTCTCCTTCCACTGTCATCCTGTGGAGTCTTGATGAATCTCTCCACCAAAGTTTGGTTTAGATGTCTATAAGGACATCTAGGAGCAGCAAGAGGCTGTGGAGAGGTTTGTTTGTTACTTAGTGAGGCTGTGAAGAGAGCAAGGTAGTCTCCCAAGCAAGGTGCAAAACAGCTGGAGGGAACAGGGAAGGGCAGTGTGGCTCTCGGTACCATGAGGAAGTGGCCAGGGCTGAGGGCTGTGTGGTAGGAACTTGCATCCGTGTCAAGGAGAGGGCACTTGGGTTTTCTTATCAGCTTGCCCAGATATAGGGCAAAGGGGCAGGAGGAGTCGTGGGACTGGAAAGACGTTAGGCACCAAACATCAAAATGGGGCTGAACTCTATTACAACTCATTTGTAATTGAAGACCTGATCCACCCTGAAAGGTGGTAAATATTTTTAGATGAAAACCAGATGCAGATCAAGAAGTGAGGCTTTTGCAGTATTCTTTGGACAGCTTTGGGAACTCTTGGTATTTTCTTTTGGGGCTTTTAGGGGCAAAAAGGTATACAGTCATTTCTGAAAACAAATTTTGATGTTTAAAAAGCCATACAACAGTTTAGATTATTACTAAGGATTCTTAAAAATCGAGCAGATCAATGCTTATGGTTGATAAGTTATTTTTCACTCTTTAACCTAAATCCTTTGCACACTTGGTCAAGGCATTTCTTGGTTTTTCACACTACACTGGGTGGAATGATAGGATACTAGAAGGAAAAAGGCCATTAGGGATTGTTTAGGATTATTTTACTCTTCTTTTAGATGAAAAACTCTTGACCCAAAAGTGTCCTGTGACTTAGGTAAAATCCAAGCCCTTAGCTTTTAAAAATGTGCCTCAACTAGCTTATCTCAGAGAATTTGGGGTTGTCTTCTGCTTTCTGCGGCTCTAAATGACAATCCTCTCTCTAAAGAACAGTTTTTAAAACCTACTCTTGGGCTGGGGTTGTGACTCAGTGGCAGAGCACTTGCCTAGCATGTGTGAGGCACTGGGTTCGATCATCAGCACCACATATAAATACATGAAATAAAGGTATTGTGTCCATCTACAACTAAAAAATATAAAAAAAAAACAACAGAAAAACCCTACTCTTAAAAACTACATGAATTTTGTATGTCACTTCCCCAGAATCTCCCCAGTCTGAATTTATTGCAGAATTTTAATATGAATTCTAAAATGGAGACTGCATATTTTGATACACTGAAAATGTTAAAATATGTCTTATCATTGGTTATTATACCCAATAATAGATCTTTTCTTTTAGAAATTCAGAGTATGAATTGTTAAAATGACATCACAAATGTTTTTCTATGGTTATTTCTTTCCTTTAGTTCTAGATTCTAGGATATTTTTTCCTTGAAAGTAAGCTTTTACTTTAAAAATGTTTATATATTTATGGAAGCTTTTTTGGTTTGTTTTGGAGATGGAGTCTCACTATGTTGCTCAGGCTGGTCTTGAACTCCTGGGCTAAACTGATCCTCGTGTCCAGCCCCTGAATGCTGGGACCACTGGTGTGTGCCACTGCATGCAGTTAGATTTATAGAAGGGTTGAAGACAATCCTGAGAATGTTCCAATATCCCACACCCAGTTAGCCCTACTAATCTTACATTAATGTGAGTTACTTGTTAAATTAGTTAACCAATACTGATATGGTATTATTGACCAAAGTCCAGACTTCTTTCACATTTCCTTGGTTCTCACCTAATGTCCTTTTTCTGATCCAGAATTCCATCCAAGATACCACATTCCATTTTGTCGTTGTGTCTTTTGGTATTTCTGGGCTGTGACAGGCTCTCAGACTTTTATTGTTTTGTGATGATGTCCTTGCAAGTTTCAAGGAGCACTGTGAACTATTTTGTAGAAAGTAGTCATTTGGGTTTTACTGATGTTTTTGTCATGGTTAGGCTGAAGTGCTGGGTTTTTGAGAGGATGATCACAAGGCGAAGTGCCCTTCCCATCACATGTCAAGGGAACACACTCCCAGCATGGTTTTCACTGCTGATGTAACTTTGATCATCTGGCTGAGGTTGTATTTATCAGGATATGGCAGGTGCGCTGGAGACAGATGCCTGGATGGGAAAGACAGAGAAATCTTCTTTCCCTGTATGTATACTCTTTGGGAGGAAGTCATTATGTGCAACTCCTTAATTCAAGAAGTTGAGAGTTTCACTTCATCTCAAGATGGAAATGTATACAGAAATTATTTGAAATTCCTCTGAAAGGGCAATGAGGCTATTATTCCATATCTATCCATCCATCCATCCATCCAGCCATCCATTCATTCATCCATCCGTATCATCTTTCATTTACTTAGCTATCAAACAGTATGGACTTATAAATATTTATTTTATACTTTGTATTATAATCTAATACTGCTCCATTTTATGGCTTACTTTGTTCAAGCTTTGGCTTTGGGAACTCTTTTAGTTTTTGCCTGTGTCCCTTTGATATACCCTAATAGTGGTCTTTCTTTCTTTCTTTCTTTCTTTCTTTCTTTCTTTCTTTCTCTTTCTTTCTCTTTCTTTCTTTCTTT